>JARHVA010003084.1:862500-1280000 GCA_037957365.1 Torreya grandis
CCTTTTTTATGCTCAATACTTTGCACTCATCCAATGGTTTTGTTTAATTAAATATAAAAATATAGATAGTATTACTTTCAAAATTGTATTTTATGTTGTAAATAATAAGAATGATATACCTTTGAACAATAGTGATGTTAATAAATCTCAAAGTGATATTGTATGTAAAGTAGGTCATGATCAACAAGCTTATCATGATCAAAATTGTATTTTATGTTGTAAATAATAAGAATGATATACCTTTGAACAATAGTGATGTTAATAAATCTCAAAGTGATATTGTATGTAAAGTAGATCATGATCAACAAGCTTATCTAGATGGAAAAAAAAAAGCTGTAAATAATATGTATTCTAGAAAACATATCATGGAACACCCACATAAATTATAATCAACAAATTTATCTAAATGAACAAAAAAAAATTACAAATAATATATATTTTAAGGAACATATCATGAAACACCCTCTTGAAACAATTAAATTAACAAAACTATTGAAAAAAATTACTAGTTAAAACATCTAATTCAAAATGTATTTAAAATTGAAAAACATATCTATAAATTAAATAATAAATATATGAATATTAATAATAATTATTATACTTCAAACTTTAAAGACTTTCTTTTAAATTCTAGTATTAACTAAATGCTTTAAGTAATGTCATTCTAAAATTCCCAACTTATCTTCTCGTTTAATCATTCTTTACATTTCATCTAAACCTATCAATGCTCAAATTTCTATTTCATTTAACATCCTATTGCTCCAAATACTTCCAAAAATGCTAATGGTTTCTCAACACATTTTAATAGTTTCTCAAATTCTTTCAGTATCTCAACATGTTTCCAAGATTCTACAATGTTCAACCATCTCTTATGATGCTCATCCAATTGTTTCACATGTTGCAGCTATATAAAATTGTTGGATTGAAATGAAATGAATCTTTTTTTTACATTGCATTCTAATCTAACCATTTTGTAAGAAGATTACATATAGTAATGTTTTGCAATTCTTAATTTTTTCCATGAACACCATAATCAGGTATCAGAAATTTATGAGAACAGGAGAACTTGATGAAATTATTTGGGGTGATATGAGAAAGGAAGACCCTGTTGATGCATTTTGTAAAAAGAGTACATGTAGCAATGTTTTACGATTCTTAATTTTCTCCATGAACATTATAATCAGGGAACAGAAATTTATGAGAACAGGACAGCTTATTGATGCAATTATCTAGGACGATATGAGAACGGAAGAGCTTGTTAATACATTTTGTAAGAAGAGCAAATGTAACAATGTTTTACAATTCTTAATTTTCTCCATAAACACCATTATCAAGTATCAGAAATTTATGAGAACGGGAGACCCTGTTGATGCAATTATTGTAGTCGATCTTGGAAGAAGAGATTCATTGTCTGTTAATTGAGCACCCAAAACTCTACTTATGTACTCCTGCAACAACTCTGCCATTAATCCCACCATAATCATCGTGTGTCTTGCAGTAGATTCAACAAAAATTCCTTCAAAGGAAAACTTAAACCCGTACAAAGTAAATTCTCCTTAGCTGAAGAAGCTTAGAGCTAAACTTTTTGAAAGCACGCAATTTTCATGATTTCTGCACCATATTTCACAAAGTTCAAAGCATCTGTTAGCAATTTGCTGGTACCACATGGCAAAATCAAATTGCAGAAAATGCATTAACATTCAAAATGCTTTAAAGCCCTAAGGTTTTTATAATCCATTCAAATAAGACTTTTCAGATTATATTTTGTGATTCATCATCAAGATAATAAGATTTTATTATACTTGATGATTTACCATTAAAATAATAAAATTTGATTAAATTACGAGCCTCTTATAAAATAGATCTGGTGGCAAAGACTTCCAATTAGATTCTAAGAATAAATCTGGAGGCGAGAACTTCCAATTAAAATCTAAGAATAGATCTGGGGGCGAAAACTTCCAATTAAGATCTAAGCAACTTTTGTTGATTACAAAACAATCAAAATTACAAAATTTCCAGAACACTGAAAACTAATCTGCACAATAAACTACGCCAAATCCATATTTTTCTGCATAAAATCTTACCAAAACCTTGTATGATTTAAAATCTCTGTACCGGAAGGAAGAGAGAATTTGTTGCCGTTATATAGAACGAGTTGCTGTATGTTGAGTGGATTTCTCTATATTTCCTTCTGTTTTTGCCTTCATGGAGTGCTTTTAACTTATCCTGGAAGAAATTGATGAATCTGAAACCCACGAAACCCATGTTCTACCTAATCAAAAATTTATTTGCAAATGGACCAATGAAAGCTTGAATTGAATTGTGAATACGCCAACCAGTGGGGGATACACTCAAATATATGAAAGGTACTCTCCACCCAACCTCAAATTGGGTAAAGAGTTTTAAGAATGCTCCATGAGTTGCAACCCATTAAACTTGAAATGATTTGTGTGCCCACTTTTGGAAAATCTTACCAACTACCTTTATGATGATTGTTCTAAATTCTATTAACCTTATCCTCCTTGCTGAGATATTTGCAGACTTTGTACTTCCTTTGTCCCCAATTATCTTTATCCTCACTGTTGCCATCATTTTTTTGGCAGACATTGTGAAAAGAATATTATAGTCTTCTCGTTGAGTTAATAAGTGATTACTTTATTAAGAAAATTTGTTATGTTGATAGGTGTTGATGGAATAGGATATATGTGTTAGACTTTTTATTTTTTTGGTACTTGTTTAAAGAGGCAGCATTTACATAAAATCATTTAATTATATAGAATATTGGTATTTTAATATGATTATGATGTAAGTATACATTGATTTTGGCCATAACTGCTTCACTTTTCATATCTGATGTCTAGAGGGATTTGTACCGTAGTGGATGAATATAAGCAATCATCATCCTCACCAATGAAACTACAACTCTTTTGGTGATTATGTTAGACTTCAAATTTAACGTATGTTAGATTATTATATAGAAATTTCAACATTAAATTTCACGTTCATTTGATTGTCACTTTTAAAAAAAACTTTTTGTTTGGAGAAGTCAGTTGAAAAATATTAATATCGTGGTTATAAGGTGGAGTTTGGAATTCTTTTTTTTTTTCCGAAAATATTTTTTTGACATAGACACTGGTGTAATTAGATTGATGTCATTTGTTCCTTCTCAGTGAAAAATTAAAGATTAATCTGTCTTGATGGGCTTCCCTTGCTCTTGGTCCCGACTGTGTTGGTAGTGTAGTTCAACATCCCCTTGGGTAGGGCATTACTATCTCTTTGGCTCCTAAAGACCTCATGGATGGATGGATGGCTCTTCATTCTCACCCCGCTGAGCCTTTTTCTTGATATGCTCAACTACTTAAAGACAATCCTCCACCTCCTCCTTCTAAAATGATAGTCATTACTTAATATTTTGTTATTTCCTCTGTAATTATTTGATTGTTGTTTGATTTACAATATTTTACTTATATTTTCTTATTTTAAATCTTGGATTTGTTCTTCTAAACAGGAAATGTGAGTTGTAAATTCCAACCAACTACTTTACTCTAGAATTTTATATATAATATTATATCTTTATAATAATAATTTTACTAAAACATTCCAATAAAAAATTATCAAATATATAATATATAAAAATATTAAAATAAAAATCTTAACATTAATCTCTCTTAATCTATTTCAAATAAATATCTTTAAAATATTTATACTAAATTTTTATTTTTTATTATTTATAATGTTTGAAAACGTGAAAAAAATTCATTTGTAAGCTTGATGGAAAACGCTTAATTTAAAATATCAAAAACTTTAAGGTAAAAAGTGTGATCATTGTCCATAAGTCAAGTACTAATTTATGATTCGTATTATTTTTTAAATATAGTTTCATTTCATTCGCTCTCAGCTAATTAAACAGGGATAAAAGTTAGTGCACATCAAGAAAACGGCATGATAACTTGAAAAGTTTTGTTAGATGCTTAGAATATACAAATAATATTAATATTCCGCTTGTACAAGAGATGAAAAATTCCAAAATATATAAACTTATGTTAATTTTTTTTAATGAAAGCAACGAAGCAACTCCCCTGATATGTCAAAGTGTTCCAAGTTCTTCATGATATTATATTGCAACAAAGTGTTCCAAGTTCTTCATGATATTATATTGCAATATTCTTTTCCACTTGCACTCTGACAATGACATTCACTTGCATAGTCGTTTCCCCACCCATCTTCCTCAATGGAAAGGTTGGAGTCTTCAATTATGTGATAAAACTACAATTTTGTCATTTCGTTGGACTTTCCTTGTGCATGATGGGGTGGAAGTTAGGTTGCCCGTTCCTCTACTACATAGGTGAAAAGTGTGTGTGCCTTTGACTGTGCAAGATAATTCTTAAGATGGATGGGTTGTGTCGGATCCGCCTTTGGGAGAGCCATTTTATTGCATTGCTTTTCCTCCCAAGGATCATCTCCCACCTTCTCCATATGGTGCCACTATATGTACATGATATTTCATATTGTTTGTTATATGTTTTTAGAACTATTAGTTATATGTTTCGAGACTCTTAGTTTTCAATCGTGTTTGTTTGCCATCATTTTTTTTTTGTCGTGAATACCAAGCGTCCATCCTTTTATTCTAAATCATTTTATATTTTATCTCTCATTTTTTTATTGATAGATATGCCAATGTGTTTCTAATAAGAAATTTTCCTTCAACATTTATTCAGCATTAATATATTTTATGCTCATATGTATGTATGTATAGGTGAGTGGGTGGGTGGTTTATCAAAATTATGAGCTATTGACTCGTTATGACAATTTTCAATGGTTTGAAACCCCTTTTGCACTTCCCTATGCCTTTTCCCACTTTTCATTTATGGTCCCTTAGTCCTAGATGAGGATTTACCATATGGTTTTGACACATGTCATCACCATCCATACTATTTGGACACTTGTTCGAACCATATGTATAGTTTTGAAATTTGTTAGAATCATTCATACATTTTTTGCCCATTTCCCACTCTTCTCTAACTCACATGGACTCATCTTCCCATCTCAACTATCCCCATCCATAAGAAGGTCGACATGTGCACCATTCACCAAAGTTTGAATTCAATACCCTATGTTATGATTTTCATGTCTCTTCCATTGTGTTGCATAGACTAAACTATGCACAATAAATAAAATATCCCCAACACTTACATATTACATAATCCAAAGACTTAAGCACTCCCCTGAGCTATAACAAGAGATCACAAATAACACTATTATGAAGACAAAACATAAATAAATTACTATGCACATCAACATCATATAAAGTAGATCATAACACATTGAAACCCTAAGTAAATTAAACTCATATCAAAGTATAAACAAACACACAATTTTAGTATTCATAACCATGCTTGATTTTTATATAACACAACATATATTTACACCATATTACATTGATCTCCATGACTTAGACAATATAGATCATTAAACAATATTAAGCTCTAACTTATTTCTTCTATCTTAAACCATAGATTGCATCTCAACTATGAGCTTTGAATTTACACCTGAAAATGTGTATCGAATTCCATGTGTCTCATATGAGAGGTCAAGGGGTTTATTTATAGGTTTCTAGGACCCTCTCTCTCTTTGCCAGCTAATATTTTTTCAGCGCCACCTGTCCATCCTTTTCCATTTTTTTCCAAATAAGCTTCCCCTATCCTTCTTCTAGATCTCTCTAGAAGTTTTCTCTAGTTCATCTCCATGTGTTTATCAACATGGGATTGAGCCTTGATCATTCACACTTTCCTTCTCTTAATACTCTCAACCTATCCATTTTCCACAACCTTATTCCTCCTTATACTTCTTCACCTTTGTGTTTCTTCCCTGATTCTTATCTTACACATCAATGTTTTTCTTATGCTTCCTATCCCATGTATTCTTATTCTTCTTGAAGTTTTGCCTATCATGCACATTGTAATCTGACTTGTGTGATTCTTCATGTCTCACTCATGCCTCATTATACTTATCCAATCTCATTATAATTTCCTTATGCACATGATTTTGGGTTAATATTCCCTAACACTATGTTTCTTTTCAATCCTCTAACAATTTAGAACTTACAACCTAGTTGTAGTTGTTTCAACTTCATGTATAGTATGCACTTGTCTCATTATTCTTATAACGCCTTGTAGACACCTAAATTTGGCAGTATACAATTTTGCAACATCAATTTTGGCACACTTTAACACAATTAGACATTACATACACAACTAACGATTATACACACTGTCCTTATCTATCTACTTGATTATTATCTTGGTCAACCCCATTTACTATATACACATATTCAAGATTAACCTAGTATTGGCAACAACTAGACAATTGTGATTTGTCATAGGTGTATGCCTCTATGGACAACATCTAGGACCACTTAATGGCTATTTTTCAAACTGGTAAGTCTCCATTAGGTTAGAATAGACATATTTCATGGGTCAGCCATAGCGATAAATATTAAAAATTAGGCTATATATATACAAAACAATTATATGGTTAGCACTTACTTGGTCACAACCTAGAACTCACTTGGTAACTTGGTCAAAACCTAGCACTAACTTGATAACATGATCATTACTTTAGAAATACACTAGAACTCTCTTGATACATTATCAAAAAGGCATATAAATATGAAAACCCCTCAAATGACTAGTCTTAGAGACAAGTCTAAATACACTTGAAGGTCAAAGTTACATGGTGCCAAGTGTCAAAAGCCAAACACTGCATTGCATTTTATATTGATCATGATGTTTCTCACACACACATAGGTGGGAGAACTATGTGTGATTTGAGCATTCTTCAAACTATTAGAATGTAAGAAATGCTCAATCACTCGTTGGGGAGTGGTTAGCATTGTCCAACCCAACATACTAGCGCCTTTTTAAGGTTTATTGTGTGGTCAAAAGTATAATTAGGGTTTTAAAGGAAGGAGAAGGAAGATAGGGACCAACATGCATGACTAGATGTGAATGCATGCATATGAAGTATCTATAGTCCTAGGCATAGTGGTATGAAGTGTCATATATCTACACATTTTATAAAGACACTATCAGTAGAACCATGATAGTACTAATCAACATAGGTGTCTAACTATTACCATAACCATCTAAGTAGGATTTAAGATATAATTTCCATATTTGAGTAATGATAGAGAATAAACAAAATGTTTTCAAAATATGTAAAGGCTATTATGAGTGATATAAATCATGAATAAGTTTATATACATCTCTTCCCTCTTACTTCATCAATTTCCAATCTTCTAGGTGTAATATTTATCTTTCCACTTCTCAATTCAGATTAGGGAATTATTGTTATATTTTATATAATCTAAATTATCCTTCGTTTTACATTATTTAGATCATATTAATTCAAAATAAGAAAATCATTTTGATGATCCCAATCATTACTTTGAGATTTAAAAGCTCTAGGTTGCCTCCTACATTAGGGTTTTAATTTCTATTAGGGCTTTAGATTTATCCTCTATTAGTGTTTAAATTTCAAGTATAATCTTTCATTTCTCCTTCTTGTGTAAACAAATTTGGTTTTTACTATCTACCCTAAGTTCATAATTATTCTCCTATAAGGGTCTTTTTTTTTTCTTCATGCATTTGTGGATGATATTTGATTGAAAATGACTCTATTTTTAAACCTCTTGGAGGTTTTATTAGTTGCACTTATTTGATCAAAAATCTATTTTTTTCACAAAATTCATGAAACGTTTTTTAGGATTGGGGTTTCTCTATATTCGCTAAAATTAGTATAATGGACAAAGGATATACTTATTTTCAAAACAAATTATGGGTTTTGTCCATCTATGGGTATTGCTCAATTTATTTATTTATTTATTCTTATAATTCATCATAGTTGGTCATTTCTTTAATTTGAACTTGTCAAATTGATCTTTTTCATACATGCACTCTTAGCATTTTATTATTTGGGTATTATGTGATTATAATCATGGGTTAAAATTATTTATATTTATTATTTGTAGCCATGATGTTCACAATTTTGTATTTACTTTATCAATTGTATTATGCATTCATATTTAAGGCAAGGAAAAATGATGATTCAAAATGTAATAAAATTAAGAATGATATTACACGTTATGAAATCTTAGCTCTCCTTAGTAATAAATATTGTGAATCTAAGATGATTCTGATTACTACTCGTAGGGAAAGATAATGTTTGACTCCTTTCATTCTTCCTCTCTCAATAATTTATTATAGATAAATCTAATATACCTCCTCTATTATTCGCCCTAGGCTTATTTCGGATCAAAGGTCCATGTTATCACAAAATAAAAAGGTAGGGTAAGTGATGCATCAAAATGTAATGAAAATAGGAATGTTTTTATACATGAAAAATTATTAGTTTCCATTACAAACACATATTACATGAATATTGAATGTAAAAAGTCTAGGATTTTTCATTATAAAGCCACATCTTCCCAACCCATGAGAATTAGTGTACCTAGTGCTACCAGCAATGTTAAGACTCAAAACTTGAAAGAACATATTCAAAATACCACCATTCCTTCAATGTATATAGTTTTTCATCATATTGTGGATTGATGGGGAACAATGGTATATTGTAAGTATGTTGGATTTATATTTAATCTTTAGCAGTTTATCTTTTTACATGCAAACCCATTTTAAAAATAGTTTTAAAAAATTTAAAATTCAAAAAAATAGTTTTAAAAACAAAAACACAAAACCAAGGCCTTTGCATGATATGTTTTGTTGGTACACATGTTTTATTGATATTCACTAGTAGAATTTGGAAAATAAATGACTACATGACTAAAAATTTTAGTCACAACAACTAAAAATGTCTAAATTCTACTAATTTTTTGCAACTCAACTATAAATGAGTAAATAAATGACTAATTTGGTCATCGACTAAAAAATTATTTAATCATATAAATAAAAATGACTAAATAGTTATGTAAATACAAATTAGATGAAACTTTAAAAAAATATGATGGGAGTGTATTCATTGAATATTTCCTCATTTTGTTAGTTGGCAATTAGCCTAGCACTGAGGCATTTTGGGTTACAGTAGCAACTTGCATGGGTGATAAAGCTTGTTTGGAGAGGACCTAGAGACTTCTGAAAAGGTCGGCAAGGAATTTGGAGTTTACTGTAAAGAATTTGAAGTCAGTGAGGCCCTCGGTAGTGAAGTCAGATTTGGGGATGCCCTCTACAGTGAATTTAGAGGTAACTCAAAACCCTCATTATGCTAAACACAAAATCTATATCTTTATAATTGGCAACGTACAGTAGCTACATAGGCAACTGAGTATCAGAACCATACAGGTAGTTTAGGGTTCAAGGGACTATTTTTTCATTAGTATTGATTCAAAAAATTATTACAAATGGGGAGTTATATTCATTCCATTCTGTTACAAAAATTATTAGTATTGATTAAAAAGTCATTCTATTACAAAAAACCCCTACGGTTTTTATATTCATTCCAAAAATTTCTCCCTAGGGAAGCTACAAATTCCCAGAGAGCTTTCCCAAGGTCTTGGTTTCCTTCTTATAGGGGTGAAGGAAGCTATAAGCTTCAGACCTTTCACATTCCAAAAAATGACTTTTCATATACCCACCCATTAATATGACCTATTACAACATATAATTTTTGACAAGTCTTAAAAAGACCACCAAAATATTTTTTGAATACATATTGGAAAGCATAAAATTAAGAAAAAGACAAAACAAGAGGATGTCCAAGATTTATTGGTGCCATGTTGATGCCAGCATGATGCTCATTGCTCCTCTGCATACTTGGCCTACTTATTCTTTAGTTGTCAAATACTGATTTTCCCATTGGTACACTGTGAAATCACTAGGCCACTTATATTCTTGGATTTGGAGCAGGTTGTCCTGGTGATATTTCCATCTTTGGTCCAACAGCACTTTGACGTTAATGATGAACTTTGCATATCCAGCATCCAGAGCAATTACTCTATCCAAAATGACATTAAAACTGAGAATGTTTATGTTTTGATATTTTTTCAAGAAATCAATGACTTGAGAAATTGTTTGACCATATTCACTTTTCCATGCATCAAAACCTTTGATCTTTTTATCCTCTATCCAAATGGAAGGAATAAACTAGTGTTTGAAGGTAGCAAAAGAATCAATCTTTGCCTGCATTTTCTACCTCTTACCATTCACATACTAAAATTCATCCAAGATCATTTTCACTATCTTCTTTTTTGGCTTGAGTGTGACTAGAGCACCTAGATATCTTTGTAGAACTTTGCACAAGGTTAGCAATGTATGGTGTGCAAGTTGTCATTTCTTATATATTGGATCCAAAATAAAAAGATTGACCTTCAACTGATCAATGGCCTGCGATAAGGAAGAATAGCATTCATGCACATCTCCCAACTTGTCAACAACCAATTTTACTCTATATTCCAAAATCTTCTCAAACACCTCAAGGATTTTGAATTTGGCCTCATCCTTTGTCTTCTCATTCTACTTTTTCAAATCTTCAATTTATTTCTCCAACTTCAACTTCAATGCATTCAACTGATCAATTGGGACTGTACTATCACTAGTTATTTATGGCACAGGGTCTTGGTATGGCACAATTACTTGGCTTTGAGAATCACCACCCTTCAACTTCTACTTTAGTTTGACATTTTCCAAATATAGCCTATTCACTTCATCATTCATCTCAATTTGAGTTTTTTCATAGTCGAGCAATCTTTGCTCCATTTTCTTAACAGTAGCTTGTGTGAATATTACAGAGTACACAGTAAGGGTGGTAATTTCAAGCACTGATATTTCCTAAAATGTTTTCACCATATCTATTCCCCTCAACTGCTAGACTAAATCAAGCAATCTTGGCTTGTTGGTGTTTTTTTATCTAGCCCATATTGCTAGAGTCTCTATCTTTGGTTTAAACCCACAACCACTAACACCATCCTCATAATCAAACTTAGAAACCATCATGGGGTCATCTTGATTTCTCACTTGGTCCAACAAATAGATTTTCTTCAATTCAAGGCTAGGGATGATCAGCATATTACTCTTCAATACCATTTGTCTAGCCTCATCAAGGCTGCCATGTATTTCATCAATTTTCAAATCCTTGAAAGTCTGTATCACAATTTGATCATGTTGAGATTCATCAGCACCTATTTTATTTATTTCTACCTTTTCTTCAAATTATTTCATCTTCATTTTGAGCCAAAAATCTTTGAATTATTGGGTATTGATGAACTCATCATCCTCAATGAACCTCATAGAAGCCACAACCCTTTCATCTTCTTGTAGTTCAGGCTCACCTTGTCCCTATTCATCCATTCTTGCTTTTGGTTTGTGTGCTTCTATTTCTTGTCCAATAAGGGGTTGATCAACTTCCTTTTCCTCTCCCATATGCCTCAAAATATTGGCCACCTCCTCGGAGTCACCAACTCCTTCAGTCATTTCATATGGAACTAGTGGAGAAACATCATCAGTCTTTTGCCTTTTGGTAGGTGGTGAACCAAGAACAGCTAGATCTTGCATTGACATCACATCTGGACTAGGTTCTTGAATCATAACTCTTGCAAGCTTTTTAACAAGGAGGTTGGTAGCCTTTGTAGGCTACTTTTTAGACTTACTATATATTTTTTTCAAAATTATCAATTATCAAATCTATTCTTTTTAAAGGGTCCTTCTCTTCAACAAAAAATCCTAAAAAATTAGGGTTTTATTTTCATTTGTCATCCTCAATCTTCTTTAAAATTTCCCATTTTCTTTTCATATTATCTACCTCTTGAAAAGTGACATAATTTCTTATCACATTCTCATCAAAATTGATTTGATGGGATATCCCCATCCTGGTAAGGATGACTTGTCTAACAAAGTTCATGTGACCCTCTTGATCAAAAACCCTTTCTGTCCTTGATTTCAAAGAATATTTAGCCTTCAAATAAGCTTGCAACTCCTCCAAGGTATCTACACCAATGTACCATTCACCAAACACAGTGAAATCTGGAAGAAATGTGCCCTTATTTTGTTTTTTCATCACCTCTTTCTCCATCTAGAGCATCTACCACATGAATTCAAGAAAAGCAATTCTGTTTGGCAACACATGGGGTGGTTGAGTACACCCATATACTCTAATTATTGTATGGTTAGGCAATAAATACCAGTTAGTAAAGTTATGTTTGTGACCCTATTTTGGCCTATGAGCAAGAGGCCTCAACATTTCTCTGACCTCTTTGGTCAATCTAGGAAAAAGGCTACCAAGGGAATTCATTATTATGACTAAGAAACCATCATGGAACATAACATAGTTATTGTTCTAACAATGAGTGTCCCATTTGTAACACCAACACTATGTAGGCAATCTCTATCCATTTTTTTCAATCATGCTCAAGTCCATCCTTTTAGGCCAATTCCTTCTATTTTGATACAAAATTAAATGGCACAATAAAGAATAATATTTGAACTCCATAGGTATCTTGTTCTCCCTTATTTACAAAAATCTATCATGTAATTTCTGCTCAATAAATCATGCAAAATTATACTCAACATTAACCTCTGGGTTCTATATTCTCATGGCCATCATCATCATGCCAACTAGAATTATATCTTGGAAATCAATTCCTAGCACTTCACACAACACAAAATATGTCCTTTTGAAATACACAATAAAGTCATCAACTAGAAAAGGTTCAACTGCAATGGTTGGGATTGAAATCCTTCTATTGTTGGCCCCTTTCCTCATGTACATGGGCAACTCATCACTCCTATGTGTATTTCTCAGACTAGTATATTCTTGTACATTCTTCTTCAAGTCAACTTTTGTGAGGGCTTGCTTGTTGAGCATGAAGCAATTAATGATTGCATTTTTGTCCATAGCCACTAATGATGACCCACTTGGCAACATGACAATTTTGGTGGTTAGATGATAGTGTTGTATCGATATCTTGATCAAATCCACATCAATGAATACATTTGGCATGACAAGTTTAGCCAAATTTAAATTCCATGGGTTTGTAACTGGTCCCTGTCCATCTTGCTTTTCACAAAAATACCAAAAAAGGTTCCATCCTGAGATAGGGACTCTAGCATCCCAACACCCCTCTACTACATCCTTGAATAATTTATTATACCCTTTGTCAACTGAATTTAGAAAAATGTCCAACAGTGACTGTTGAAGGGGCCTCTTCTTGGGAACAAGGGTTCAGTGTTCTTACTTGTAAACTCAAATTTCTTAGGTACCATATTTTGAACTAGGGATTTTATAGTCTCTCTACCGAACCAATTGAAAATAAATCACAAATTAAATAACAACTTTTATGAAGAGAGTGATGAGGTAGACTTACCCGATTGGAAGATGGCCAAAGTATGTACACAGAGCTTGACTTCATTGTCTACAATCACCTCTAAATTTGCTTGAATGATGAAATATAGAGAAATTCTAAAATTTATTCTACTATGGAGCTGATAATTTTGCCATTACTCTAGTTTTTGCCACAAAATCAACAAATCTCAACATTCATGTCTTTCAAACACATACCATTGATTTGGTCCAATCCAATGGTTGGGTGGGTACTTCAATCATGGGCATCAATGATAACCACTGTGGGGTAGTAACATAGTCATTTCAGCATTTAATACTTTACCGCATCACTTCAAGACCTATTTACATCTATCATGAGACTGTAGGAGATTTTGGATGGTTATACCTCATATTTCACTGCTTACCTCCACCCCACAAGCCTTGATACACATCACCGTAGGATGGCAGGATACATGTTACCCCTTATACCTCATACTGCGTTACTACAAACCTTTGATCTAACCATTGTGGGATCATGGGATCCTTTGGCATCTCTTCATTATTTATTATATCACTACATTTATTAGATTTAACTATGGTGGAAGCATGGGACATAATTTATATAACTATTTCCACTTATTGCTAGCCCGCAAGACCTTCTTTAAACTATTATGGTGCTACGATATGTATTAAAATGCTACTAATATGGTTATTGAGTAGAGAATTCATTCATTTTGATTCATATTTACCTTCTATAGTTAAATTTTTGACCTAGAGTGTCAAGGAAAATATATGAAAAATATAGAGCGTGGACTCTAGAGAGTTAATATCTCTATCTATGTATATTCAGGTTTGGGTGGCTAATGTCTATTGACTAACCCTTTAATAGTGAGAAATTGTGTGATAGAATAATAAAATTGATGAGAATATTGAAATAATAAAATATGTGTCTCATATTATGAATGGCGAGATGGCGGGATACATGTTACCCCTTATATCTCATACTGTGTTACTACCAACCTTTTATCTGACCATCGTAGGACCATGAGATCCTTTCGCATCCCTTCACTATTTATCGTATCACTACAATCATTGGATTTAACTATGGTGGGAGTGTGGGACATACTTTATATAACTATTACCGCTTACCACTAGCTTGTACTACCTTCTCTAAACTATCATGGGGCTACGATAACCCATCTCTATATACCGCAACACCACAAATGAAGTTCCTACATGTTGTGAAGAAGTAGTATCTAACTTTTCACTTCCTTTGGTTCCCACACACCTACCAAAGCTATTTTAATGTACTATAGGGCTATGATGAGAGATTAAAAAACACATCAATGATCAAAATACAAATGTATTTCACATGGATATGATATGGGATGCTTATGAATGACTCTTGGAATAATTGTAAAAGGAATATGGACTCCTAGGATGAATTTTAGAAAAAATGCCTCAAAGAAATATGGTCTCATGGTGATGGAATGCCATGACAAGTGAATTTTTATGGATTGTCATGGCATTCCATCACCATGAGACCACATTTCTTTGAGACATTTTTTCAACTAGTTCACTGCCTTGTCTATCCTATTGCTTACTAATATGCTTTGATAGATTTTTTCCAAGCATCCATAGCTTGTTTGAAAGCACTTGTTTTATGATTTTAGCCATAGCAACAAGGAAATGAACTATTTGATAAAATGATTTGGTAGGCATGTATGAAAAATGTGGTAGCATAGACAAGGCAGTGAACTGTTTGAAAAAATGCCTCAAAGAAATGTGGTCTCATGGAATGCCATGACAAGCAAATGCAATTGGTATCTACTCCTAGTTATTAGTTATGTAATGTAAATTAATTGCATAAGTGCTTAGGTTGACTTTGTAAAAACTATATTGTAACTAAAATTTTGTCATCTATCATCATCTAGTTATTAGTCATGTGATGTGAAGTAATGCTTTGAGTTTGAAAGATGTGCAATGCAATGTAATTAGTAATTTGAATATAAACTACAAAAATCTATTTTTTAAAATTAATTAGTTAAACTCTCTATTTTATTTTCTCTCTATAACTCTATTGCTATGGAAATGCCTTTCAATTAAAAAAAATAGTTTTTGTCTCTTGGTCTACAATTTTTTACATTTTTTTAAAAATCTAATTTTTTCTTGATATTTTCAAAAAATATTAAACTTTTGGTTTGCCAATTTTTTCCCCAAAATATTTTTGTTGCTATGTGTAGAACATTATAGATGGATCAACGTCAAATGTTGACTATGGATCAATACCATGCATTTTATGAGAGAGTAGCCGATGAGAGGGACACGGACAAATATCCATATCCATGTAATGATTGTCTTGGTGTAAAGGTGAGAAAAATAAATATGATTTATTGACATATGATAAGATATGGGCATACTGGTATAAGCCCTTGGGATTATAATTATTATGAAGATATGATAGAATTGCAGAGTGTGAGAGATGAAGAGGCAAAAAACATAGATGAAGTGGCACCAAATATAGATGAAGAGGCAACAATATTAGACAAAGGGTTTGAAGTTGATATAATGTTGAATGAGGGTATAAATGATGATTGGGCCAAGTTGATGGAGGATGCTTTAAAGCCTGTATATGCTAATTGTAAGTTAAGTCATTTGACAACAATCCTTCAAATTCTTAACTTGCAAGTGGTGTTTTGTTGGACAAATGAGAGTGTAGATCAATTATTGGCATTATTAAGTTCATTTTTACCGCCTGACTCCACATTGTCAACAAAACAAAGTCAATGTAAAAATCAAATCACTAATCTAGGCTTAGGGTATGAAAACATCCACACATGTGTGAATGGTTGTGTATTATTTTGCGACAATCTTTCAAGTGAGAGCGAATGTCCAAAATGTCATGAAGAAAGGTATAAACAAGGGTTGAAATTAGTTATGGTTCTTAGAAATGTTCTTCACCACTTTAT
Organism: Torreya grandis; assembly: GCA_037957365.1. Taxonomy (NCBI): domain Eukaryota; kingdom Viridiplantae; phylum Streptophyta; class Pinopsida; order Cupressales; family Taxaceae; genus Torreya; species Torreya grandis. The sequence continues at coordinate 878,796 of JARHVA010003084.1, forward strand.
GATAATCCCATGATTACTTTGAATGTATAGGTGTAGAGACATTACTAAACTTATGCAATGGCATGCCCAAAATAAGAGAACTAATGGAAAACAATGACATATGCTTGATTCTAAGATGTGGATGGAATTTGATAATAGATGGCCTAATTTTTCTCAATATCCTTGTAATATCAGGTTGGGTTTGGTTGTAGATGGGGTGAACCCATTCTTATATCAAAGTAATAAATGGTCAACTTGGCCAGTGTTTTTAGTAAATTATAACTTGCCTCCATGTTTAGCAACTAAACCATTTTTCTTAATGATATCATTGATTATACTAAGAAAGAAAAGTTTGACTTCAGATACAATCGATGCTTATCTAGAGCCATTATATGATGATATAATGGAATTATGGAAAGGAATTGAAGCAATTCAATCTTTAAGGGATGGTCATTCAATCAAATTCACTTTAAGAGCTTCCTTATTGTTTACGATTCATGATCTTCCTGTATATGGCACATTGTCTAGTCTCAATGTTCATGGATACCATGGATGTCCTACTTACAACTTTAAAGATTTTATGAGGCACTCATGAAGTTTGCATAAGTGTATTTATTATGGACATCATAGTTACCTTAAAATGGATCATCTATATCATCAACAAAAAAACACATTTCAATGGTTAAGAAGAGAATCATGAAGCACCATTGCTAATAATGGGTGATTACATTGTTGAGAATGGACAAAAAAGAATGTCATTTATTGAAAATGATGGGATTTATAGTAGTAGATATGATCCATGTAATTAAAGTGATGTAAAATAGTTGTGCATATTCTATAAGTTGTCATACTTTAAGGATATAGCCATTAGGCACATTATTGACTTTATGCATACTAAGAAAAATATAGCATATGCTATCATAGAAACTCTTTTTGGTGATTTTGATACTATTTCATCATGTGAAGACTTTCGACAACTAAAGATTCATCGAAATCTTTGGGTTGAAAAATGTGATGATGAAAAATATAGAAACTCTAGTGCTCCTTATGTCTAGATAAAGGAATAATGTGCACAATTCTTACATTTGATGTCTCAGACTTGCTTTCCCACTGGATATGTAAGTAGTAATATTAGAATCCAAACTAACATTAATGGCTTAAGAGGCCTCAAGACCCATGACTATCATGTCATAATCAAGAATATTTTACCTATTATGGTAAATATATCAAGTTTGGCAAAGGGGCCAAGATTGGAAATTATAAGGTTGGACCTAATATTAAAGAGAATGAATTTACATGTATTATATCCTTCGAACTTTGATAGTTTGAGGGAGGAGGCTATTGAATTCCTTTGTCTATTGGAACAGGAATTTCCACCAATAATCTTTAACATTTCTATGCATCTTTTGATACATCTACAATATGAACTAGAGCATTTTGGCCCAATAATAATGATATGGATGTATCCTATAGAATGATATATGAAGGTTTTGAAAAAAATTGTTCGTACTAGGGAAAAACCAAAAGGCAGCATATCTAAGGGATATTCAATGTAAGAGGTCATGGGATTTTGCACAGAATATATGAAGGATTTTAAAAATGTCAATCATTATGTATGGGATGATGACAAATATGAGAGAGTTGTAGGTGAAGTATTATAAGGAAATGGATCTCACTTCAAGCTATCACATCAATAAATAAGTGTGATACATGCCTATATTGTTCAAAACACATGTTCATTCGATAAGTGGCATAGGTTAAAAAAATTACACGGTAATTTATTTACTCAATTGCATTTACACATTTATATTATTAATCTTACTATTTGTACATTAATATTCTATGTATAAAATATGAAGAAGAGAATCAAGCCTGGATGCAACATCGACCTCAAAAGTGTAGATGTCATGATTTGATTGGAGGTGATTCTTTTCCAAAATTTGGAGAATGGATTGTTAATACAGTTTGTGATGTAAAAGAAGAAGGTCAAGATATAAAAATGGAGGAAAGTGAGATTTCAAAATATCCACATTTATGGGCTATGCATTTTAGTGGAATGTGGGCCTATGGTAGTCATTTAAGAGTGGAAGAAAAAGACAAAGGAAAGATAAATTATGATTGTGTTATTAGTACTGAATTTCTTCACAAAACTGAGAAAAAATTTTATGTTGAATTCATCCAAGAAAATATTCAAGTGGATTTTAGTGAAAATAGTCCTATATTATTAAAATTTAAGTGCATCTGACCATCCGTAGTACAATTTGATGAGTATGGATTTGTACGCACAAATACAGGATAATTTTTATCAAAGACAGATGAGCCATATGTTTCACCTCTTCAAATAAACCAATAATTTATAATTGATGATGTAAGAAGCCCAAGATGGTCTTATGTCATTCAAATAGAGTCTTGTTCTAAACAAAAATTCATGGAAGTTATCGATATAATGCCTAATGGGCAATATGTTAATTTACAAGAAACATTCAAAGAGGTGTATGAAGATGATGATGAAGTGTTTGAAGAAGATATTTTGATTACCAATGAAGAGATTGGGAGAGATAATGTATTTCATGTCACAGATGAGGATGAGGAAGAAAATCAAGCAAATGTAGACAAGAGTGATTAGGATTCATAAGTGTCAATATCTAGTTGAAACAAGGGATAGTCATATCGATAGACTAATACCTATAATTGTAAACATCTTCTTGGTTTTTGACTACAAACTCTTTTTAATCTGTAAACTAAATTATTTTTTAAGTTTCCATTTGCAATTATCAATGGATTGGAAATTCAAAAGTTATCAACTTATGAACTCAATAATTTTTTTACTGATTCAAGTTGTTGATTTATACATTATTGTTTATTTAGACTTCAAGAAATGAGGAAAAGGACTGTAAGGTGAAAATTAGTCGATGATAGTGATCATAATGCTGAAATTTCATTGACAGATTATGAGTGCTTTCATAGAGAAAAAGTGGCCAAGAATAATGAATATTTATCATGTCTTAGTTTGATAAACAGGCAAGTTGTAAATCAACTAAGTAGTATGTTATTTTTTTAATAGTGTTTAATAAAATTTTATAAGCAAGAGATTTATGTATATAAGACATAATATGATATTTTTTTGTTTTATAGGCAAGAAAAAGAGTGCAAAAAAATTGTAGAGAAAAAACAAAAGCAAAGAAAATATATAGTGCCACCATCTCATAGAAGCTAATGCATTTATGATTCAATAAATGTAGTTGGTGAAAATAATGGTTGTGATGATGTGTAGCTTGATATAGCATATGGTGATGTGTAACCTGATATAGCACATGGTGATGTGCATTCTGATATAATACATGGTGATGTGCAACCTAATAGAGTACATGGTGATTTGCAACATTGTGATGATCTCTTAGCAAAAAGTCTAAGAGAGATTATTGAAAAAAATCAGAGCAAAAGAACAACAGGTTTGTAGATGATTTATTCAACATTAAAGGATGTGTTTGAAGTGAAATTTATGGAGATCGATACTGATCTACCTACTCATGCCACATTTGATGTGGCCAAGGAGCATGAAGGTTTGGTTAATGAAAGTCATGAAGAGAGACCGCTTGCATCTGTTGTACCTCAGAGTGCACCTATTGCATCTAGAACTTTTGATGGAACTAGTGGATCAGCTAGAAATATTGGTAGTGTTTTAATAGAAGATGCATCTATGTTTGTTAAAATACAAATATTGAGTTAATATTTATACATATCTATAGAGAGGTATGCAAAATAAATAAAATTAGAAGGCAAGAATCCATTCTTAGTTGAGGTATCAAGAGATGGTGAGCCCATTGGGACAAATGCTACAAAGTGGGCCTCTGAGTTGGGTGTAAGATGTAGGGCCCATTTGAATATTTGAAAATCATGTTTTATAGAGAAAGATCCATGAACTTTGGAAAATGTTATACAAAAAATGGAAAATGCTTTTGAGACTACTAGATGACAAATCTCTAGAAAATATTAGAAATAAAAGATGAAAATTTTGATGAACAATTTTAGATACAATTGCAAAAAAAAAAATCATGGATGGAAAAGAGAGGTTAGACTCCACTCTATCTCCCAAACAGTGGAAGGAAATGAAATAAAGTATGCATTCCAAAGAATATTTGACAAAGAGTAACAAAGGCAAGAGAGCAAGAGATAATGTGAGGGTTGGATATACATTTGGTCGAGGTGGTTTACAGGCTAAAATGGACAAATTTATAGTAAGTATATCACTTTTTGGTTTAATTTAAATTGTGTTATTTTGATTTTTTATTGAACTAACTACATCTTGAAATTGACATTGTATTTTAGGTGGAAAATAGTAATAGAGAAGTAGGTGCAGAAGATATTGTCAATTATATTGCAGCACTAGATCAACCTAGTAAATCTAAGAGTGGGATGAAGTGGAAATCTAGTTCCACAATATAGATTTCATATCCATCTATTAAATTCCCAGTAGGATCCTCTCTAGATTATGTCAACTTAGATGAAAGGTACTAATAGGTAATGATTGCATATTCGGTCTCACTCAGCAGGTTTCATAGTTGGTTGCCTCTATTAACCCTATAATTTTTGCATGGAATGAGCATAAATCCACATATTAGATTATTGAGATTTGAGCATAGGATAATCCAACCCAGTTTCTTCATTGTTGGAGTGATATATAAAAATTTTGTTTGGACAAATTTATAGCTTGCATTCTTTACTTAACTATTGAATGCTTTGTATATTTTTTGCATGATGGTTAAACCACATGCAGAGAAATTTTATCAAAGTAGTAGAAAAACAAAAATATCTTCATGATGTCAATAGCGCTATTGTTATTGATAGTGATCATGATGAACTGGACAAGAATGTGCATCATAATTGTCATAGTTGTGCTGAATTAGTTGAGGTAATATAATAGTTGTCAGTTATTTGTCCCAATGTTTTGTCATTTTTCATGCTTAAAATGTTTTATATCTCAATGTAATATGTTTTTTTTATTTTTGTAGACATTTATTGATAAACTCCAAGAAGGGGATAAATTCCAGGTGTTGGATCCATTTGATGGTGTTGTTGTGGGCATTGGGCAGATTCACTCACTATCTATTATACATGGAGTCAAATTGAAAGGAACAAGAGATGCAAATGTACATATTTTAAAGGTCACAAGTAACATACCCCTTGATTTTGAAGACAAAATAGGTGGAGATATTCATCTAAAAGAGAAATAAGGGACATTCAGATGGAGGCCACTAAAATATTTGAAAAAAATGGCATAGTTGATGTTTATCATGTACTAGCCAATAGATAGCTTGGCCCACTGCTTTATGCAATAGTTTAAATGTGTTCATGTTCAGGGATATTCTTAGTGTTTTTTATATGTTTTGGAGTTGTATAAGAAAAAAAATCATTGTAACTTAGTTTTCTTAGTCACAGCACTGAGAAACACACTTTGTATTAACACATTTTCCAAAGAAAAGACACATATTTATGTCTTGTATCTGCTATAAGAACAACTTTTCTCAATAAAATTTCAATATTTCACCTTCTTAATAGTTGTTTCATTATGTGCAAATGAATTATTGATTATGTTTTATGTCATATTTTTTGAAGTCTCATCATTATGTCATATGTTTCGTGGTACATGTATCTAATACCTAAACATTTATTAATTCATCCTAAGTTGAATTAGAGTATGCTATATTCCCTAATGCTGTAAATGTTGATTCAGGAGAAATATTTATGCATTTTATGTGGTCTGTGAATAAAATTAAGGATCACTACCATACAGCATGGGCCATTTAAAAGTCTCATGGCCACATGAATCTAGGACTATTGTTAGTGTTGTAATTAGACGTGACATAATTATTTTCCAACATAATTGGAGCTACTTTTCTTGTGCCTTATATTAAGGTACTCTTATTACTTAATTGGAGGTGACTTAATTAATCTGTAGCCTAATTGGAATTATCTTTCTTGTACTTAATATTGTGCCTTAAATTTTTTCATACTCTTGTCAGCTATAAATTAATGAAGAAGTTAATGGAGTCTTAATCAGTATGGTATATGATAAATCTAAAATTGGAGTCTAAAATTTGACATCTATCCACATGTTTTAGATAGATATATTTAAAATATCTATACTACCACTACTTATGTATCTAATAGAAGCCAAAAAGATACCCCCAGCTGTAGAATGTAACAAGTAAAATAGTGTAATGGGTGTTTGTAGTCATCATTTGTAATACATATTGAAGGTTTTATAAATTCTTCTTCCAAGAAGTGAGCATTTGCAATTACATTGATTATATGTTTTTGATATTATAAGTCTACAAAGAGGGTGAAAAGCCCAAGGGCATCAAAATAGGCCAAAGGCCACTAACAGTTGAAAAATAGTAGACTGACAAAAGCAAAATAGGAAAAAATAAATAGACTAGGGATTAACCATAACAAAAACACTATTTTTTTATCAAATCTTTCCAATCTTCTTTGATGAACTTGAGAAGGTCCTCCATGCTAGCAATTTTTCCTTCTATATCTTTATCTTCTTTTGGGAGGTCTTGTAGAATCATTAGGGAAGAAGTCGTGTGATGAACAACTTTCAAGCAAATAGTGGTTAGCACCTTCATTTTATTCTGAAGGGAGCACAAACCCTTCTTCACTTCATTCAACTCCCTTTCAATCTAGATCTCCTCTTCACTAATATCCATGAAATCCTCCTTGTCACAATCATAAATGGAATTATTTATCTCCTCAAAATAACTGGTTCACTCCTCTAATTACTGATCAAGATTGGGTTTATCTTTTAATTTACTTGCTTCCTCCCCCTAATCTGAGGTAGAGAGATCATCCACAGTCTTTACCAACAAAATTTTTTCCCTGCCAGTCTCTTGGATCTCCTAATATTCATCAACTTTCTTTTCATACAGCTCTAAAATTTAAAACCAAACCCTTCCTCCATAGCCTCCTCACCTTGCACCTAGGCCTCCAGGTGCTCTTTGTCACTGGCCAAATTTTGAGGCTCCACCCCCACCACTTTCCTGTTCTTACTCTTTCCTAATTGATCTTCTTAGAATTAATCCGAACAATTGATTTCCTCTTTTTATTTCCAAAAAAGGAAGGGTTATTTTTTAGCTCCCATAGCCCTTCAACAGCTAGAGAGTCAGAAGTGTCAGGGGATCTAAAAGTTATAGCTATCAGGGAGGGACAACTAGAGCCTGGCATGAGAGGTCAGGAAAAGCTTTCAAACTTAAGGGATATGTTTGAAGAGGGGGGAATAAGGTTCTTGGAAAAGGGTAGGGAACCACGGGGGCCCAAGGAACCAAATATGACACTCAAGGGAATGTGATCATTAGGGTCACTATAATGGGAACTATCTAACACCTACACTTTTAAAGGCTTAGAGGGACACAACGTAAGATGAAAGTGATAAAGCCTAAAGATAAGACCTTAGTAGAGTGAAATGGTGGAGGCGGCTAGGTTTTTTTCTAGGGAATTTTTTATACACTTAACAGACATCTCTAGGGATGACAAGAGGAAGAAGGGGAAGTTAATCAATATCTAATGATAAAAGTGATTCAAAAGAGTGAAATGTTAATGATAAAATCACTTAAAATGACCTTCAAGGGTAAAATATTTCATGATGGTGAAGCATACCTTATCCCAAGGGTTCAACAAGTTCTCTCTATCAAAGCCTCCCTACAACTTCACTAGCACTTCTCCTTTAATGAAGAATTTTTTCAACCCTTTTGAGTCTTGAACTTTGGTGAGTTTTTTCAATCTTCTACCCTCACAGTGTAAACCCATGGCCTTAGCAATCGACTAGTAACTAACAACAAACTTTATACCTCCAACCTAAAATTTATGGTCACCATTCCAGCTCGAATCAAATTGAATGGATATGTTCTCATCATATCCATTTAGACATTCAATAAAATGAGAAATTCCACCTTCATAACATATACTCTAGAGCATAGCATCTGCTTTAGTTTCATCACAAGATAATGGCTCAGTTCTAACTCTTTCTCCTCCCATGACTATTAAAGCTTGACCAAATTATTGCACGACTAAAAAAGGACCCAGACCAAAGTGAATTACCACCACCAAGGATTAACATTAAAAATTGAATCAAAAAATCTAGAAGTTTTCAAAGCCCACACCCAATATTTAGTAAAATGCAGGATGATTAATGATTGCACATGTGAAAGAGCTTGCCAGGATTTGTCTTGCTAGAACATGCCTTAAAGGATTGAGGTTGCCTTGTGTGATATTGATTTTCTTTGAGTCAAAATACTCAAAACAAATGATGAGGATTATAGCACAATGATGATGAATGAAATCAACATGAATAAAAATGACTAAATATACTACCAAATTGATCAAAATGATGATTAAAATTAATGACTAAATAAAGTACCAATGGACAGAAATAAGTGAATAAAAATGACTAAATAAGTGACCAATTAAAAACAATCAATGACTAAATATATCAATGAATAAAAATGACTAAATAAGTGACTAGATTACAGCAATCAATGACTAAATATACTACCAATTTGATTAATTAAAACAACCAATAAATGACTAAAAATGGTTTAGTCATCAATTCGGTCACTTTATAAATGATTGGAAATAAACTACTAATGGTCATGTGATCATGTTTGGTCATTTATATGTAATTTTTATTATTTTTTTAATCATATATTGCTCTTTTTGTACTAGTGATTGTTTTGCATATAAATGGTGAATTACATATATGTTACATATGCACATAGTTTTCAAAGTATACATAAGTGAGATGAAGGACATGCATGGTACATGTGATACATGGACATAAAATTAAAATGCAAAATTAATTAGTATTTACTCATAGATAGTCACAAGTACTTTGATCATAAATTCAAACACAATCAACCAGAATACAGCCATAGTAAACGGATAAGTCCGTAATGTGGCCATCTCCTTCTAGTGCGACCTTGTCCCAAAAAAATTTTAATTTATATTTTTTAATGTGACATAGTTCACAAGTATTTTCATCCAATCTCCATCCATAGTCAGAAATAAATCAGATCCAAGCTAGGTTTGCTTATCGTTTGTCAATTTACTATTTATATCTCATCTACAATTATGTAAAGTATTGTATTTCATATTCAGATTTGTATATTCTATCAATTTTTAATATTTTATTTGTTCTTATCATTTCATTATTAATTAAAAAATATTAAACATTTTACATGTCTTGATTGAAATATATGTTACTATGATGACATACTCTTGACATGTTCACATGATTATATATGATGATATCTTTATACATGACATGATATAATTAATTCTTATTTCAAGATGAGTAACTTACAAGACACATCCCTCATCTCAAAAATGGGTCATTAAAATGGGATTTTCATTGAGACATAAGCCTTCATGAACATAAAATCATATTTTGAAATAATAATATAGTTTTCATAGATTCATAATGGTTTAGATATCATATGAGTTTAAATATGTGATGAATATTTTACACATAATTATAGATTGTTTGGGCATGTGTCATGCATACGCAATTAGTTTAAAGTGACTTACATATTCATAAACACTTGAGTGCATATGTATGGTAATTTTTACATGCTTTAAAGAAATATAAATTATATGTTTTTCACATATACATATATTTGAGATACAAGTTCTCAAGTTTAACATATATATGCATAGAATTTTATATCAATTAGTATATATTCAGGTGATCCATAATCATAATCAAACAAGTGTCATAACAACAAAAAACTCACTTGCATTGGACTAAAACCTTAATATAAAAATTTACTTAAAATTGACATTTTAAATGATTATGGAATTAAAATCAGTGTTTAAATATCTAAAATAGATAAAATTTAAAAGTGCAATAAAATAAGAGACCAATTCGATAGAAAATACCACATGATTTGATAATGGAGTTTAGCTATAAAGCCTACACCTCCAAATCCACTCCAATGGGGTATCAATCCTTATTAATTGTCACTAAAATTACTTTACAATAGTAATAAGTCTTTAAAAACTGCCTTACATCCTTTAATTCTATCCTAGAGATTCTCTCAAAACAATATTATTTCATTTGAGTCATAAATAGTATCTTTGTTTCTATCCACACTCTTACATGCCTTGGTAATCAATATTCATGACCAAAAACTTATTTTCAAATACAAACTCATCCCCTTTATATACTATTTGAGTTATGTGATGCAACGATCAAACCCTTATCCTTTTATCCCATGGGTGTAGGGTTTGAATCCCTTCCAACATTTTCGGTGGTCTTTAGCCAAATCTTAATCCCACATTTGGGAAATGGATAGGTATGTTGGGTTTTAAATACCATGAAATTGAAGGTTTAATGTGCCAAGTATTTGGCATTGGCATGTATTTCATGAGTTTATAGTATGTGGTAGGTAAAGTGTGTGGGGACTATGGGAATTATGTGGAAACTTGAATGAAATGTGGCATGAACATGGGGTCTTGTGGCATGTATGTGGAGAGTATGGATGTCATGTGGAAATTTGGAGGACTTTTGAGGGGCTTTAGCATGATAATTAATCACAATATATAAAATTACAAAAATTGGACCCTAACGATTGGTGGCAAGCCACGTGGTGGCTTGAGAACCCACCATATGGACCAATCTCCATACGCCACTTGTCATTCATTCATCAATTTCCACTTTTCAACATCCAAAATCTAATTTTTTTTATTTTCCTGATTCAATCTTCCATGTGTCATAACTCATGCATACGAGATCCATTTTGAGATCCACAAAATGCATCAAAAAGCTCTCGACCTTTACCATGTTAATGATAAACCTGCAATTTGAAAACTTCATTTTTAGAGAAAAATATAGATCCTCTTACATAAATCCACCCCACTAAGAGATTTTGGACCTCCAAATTTTGATTATTTCGTAAAGAGGTGAGGGCATTACTCCCTCACTCTTCCAGCTTCCATCTATTTGGCCTTGTTTGGGTGCATCCCTTTGAGACCAACATAAATATATTCAACATCTCCCCTTCACAAAGTTTGAACCTTTATGTCAAGTATTGTATCTTCCTACAATTTTGTTAGATACTTAGGATAAAAATCATCAATAGAAGGAATGGATACACTTTCATCATGATCTACAATCATCAGTGGCTCATACAATTTCAGATTTTCCACATTCACAACTGAATAAATATGCATATAAGATGGCAAATCCAACTGAAAATCATTTTTACCAATATTTTCCATAATCTAGAAAGGACCATACCAAATTGGTTTCAAATTTTTACCTTCACCTATCAATCCTTCCTTACTGATGTGAAGCCATACTAAATCACCTACAACAAACTAGGGATCAACACGATGTTTGTCATGTCTTGCTTTATATTTTGCATGAATTTTCTCCAACTGATCTCATAAAATTTGATGTACCTATTGTATCTTCTCAATGAACTTCTTGGCTTTAATATCATCTTTGTGTTCATCAGCAACTAAATCCTATCTATAACAAACATCTAGAGGAGATTTAGGAAAATATCCATAACAAACTTCAAAAGGAAATTTTATAGTAGAAGAATGAAGTGCATGGTTGTAAGCATGTTTTATATAGCATAAACGCTCATCCCATAACTTGGGATGTTTACTACAATAACCCCTAAGCAAATTTACCATTGTGTGTTTTGCAACCTCCATCTAACCATCAGTCTATGGATGAAATGCAGTGCATTTATTCAACTTAGTGTCCATCAATTCCCATAGTGTTGACCAAAATTCCCCAATAAATCAAGAATCTCAATTAGAAACAATATAAGTGGGCAAACGAAAATGAACCTATACATGTTGAAAGAACAAGTGTGTTGTACCTTCCCCTGTAACCTGCTTAGTGCAAGGAATCAAAACACACATCTTGTTAAATATATCCACTACCACATACAAGTAATCATGTTTTCTCTGTGACATAGGCAAACCTCCTACAAAATGCATGGAAATACTTTCCCATGGATGAGTAGGAATAGGTAAGGGAGTGTAAAGTCCTAGTTTCCTATTACTAGGTTTGCTTGTGGCATAAAGAACACACCCATTGATATATTTGGCAACATTTTCTTGCATAAGGGGTTAATAACAATACATTCTCAAATGTGCAACCATTTTACCAACTCCAAAATGACTAGAAATAAGATATGTGCTTCCCTATTCATGTGCACCCTTTCATTTTGAGGAATACAAAGTTTACCCAAATGATACAAAAGTCCATTATGCACATGATAGTCTGATTCTTCTAACTATTTTCCACTCATTAAGTCTTTTTACACATTCTTAAAGTCAGCATCATCAACATATTATTCTTTATAACTTTCATGAGTCAAATAACTATGCTATAAAAGAATAGATGCAACTACCGTAGGAGGCTTAGAGCATTTCAGCAACTTTATTCTGAATACTATTCTTATACATAATTGCAAGATGAAACTATTGTAAGAAACCCATATAATGAAAATTCCTACACTATTGTATATTGGCCTATGACTGGAGATATTGAATGGGCTGATGATCTATATGTATCACTATCTCCTTTTCCATCAAGTAATGTTTCCATTTCTTAACACTTTGAACCAATGCATACAATTCCTTATCATAAGTCAGATAGTTTCTTACCGCACCTGTGAAGGTCTCAGAATGATAGCATATTGGCTTCTTTCCTTACATCAGAATATCTCCCATAGCATAATCACTTGCATATATCTTGATCTTAAATGGCTACTAAAAATTAGGAAGTGCCAAGATAGGAGCATTACTAATCTTTGTTTTCCAAGTGTTGAAGGCCCTTTGTTGCTTGCCTCCCCACTAAAAAACCTATTTTTTACTAGTCAAATAATGCAAGGGTGATGCAATAAATGAGAAATTATCAATGAATTTTCTCCAATATTGTACTGCACCAAGAAAACTTCTAACCTTAGTTACATTATTGGGTTTAGGCCATTTAAATATAACCTTCACCTTTGCAGGATCAATTTTTAATTCACCATGTCCTACAATATAACCCAAGCAAACCAAAGAGGTCTTGCCAAATTCACATTTAGACAATTTCAAATAAATTTTTTCCCTTCTTAATTCATCCATAACTTTCCTAATATAAATCATTTGATCTTCCCAAGACTGACTGAAGATCAAAATATCATTTAAGAAGACTATAACAAATTCATCAAGGAATGGCCTAAAAACATCATTCACTAAACCCATAAATGTAGCCAGTGCATTTTATAACCCAAAAGGCATGATAAGCCACTCAAACAATCCCTATTTTGTCTTAAAAGTAGTTTTTCAAATATCACCATCATTAATCCTAACTTGATGATAACCACTTTTCATGTCTAACTTAATGAAATAGATAGCATTTCTTAACCGATTTAGCAAATCATCAATACGAGGAAGAGGGTAATGATTCTTAATAGTAATTTTGTTCAAAGCACAAAAATTAACATACATTTACCATGTGCCATCTTTCTTTAACACCAAAATGATAGGTGAACCAACAGGTGATGTACTAGGATGAATAACTCCCTTTTCCAAAAGTTCCATTACCTAATTCTTTATTTCCTCATTTTCCACCATTGATAACTTGTACATGCCAATGTTAGGGAGAGGAGAATCCTATAACAACTAAATTTCATGTTGAACTCCCCTTTTAGGGTGTAACCCTTTGGGATCCTAAAACAGATCATCATAACTATAAATGATTTCAATTAATTCTTTCTTATGTTTAGGATCACAATTTTCCATAGCCTATGAATATTCTTTTTCCTTAAACTTAATCAACATGAGACAAAAATTCTTGCTTGAATTGACTAGTCTTTTCATTTTCCCTGTTGTAACCAAGGAAAGACTCATCTTAACATGATGTGCTCTGACTATATATTTAATGTCATCCTTAACAAGCAAGTACTTATTCTCTTCCCTATAAAAGATTGTTTTTCTATCATAAAGATAAGGACTTTCTAAAACAATCCCACATATGTCCAGAGGGACTACATCTAGATCAACTTCATCCATGAATTTGGATGCGATGACAAATTTCAATCTATAAGTTTTGGTTACTTGTAGTTTTGCATCATCACACACCCAACCAAGTGGATAGGGTTTTATATTGGGAGTTATTTTTAAGCCTAACTTTTTAACAATCTCTTTATAAATCAAATTTGATTGTGACTCACTATCAAATAGAGTGTCAATCTTAGTATGTTTTGCAATAACCCTAATGTGGAACAACTCATTTTTTGACTTATTATCATGCACAGATTTTTGTTTTGAAGAGGAAGCAACATTAGATGACTTAGTGCTAGAAAGAGAAGAACAATTCTGCATACTCATCCCTGTGATCTTAGTTTCATCCCTAGAATCTGAACCTAGATCCTAAACTATAGTATTAGCTTTCTTATCTTTCTTCTTAAACCTATTAAAAGGACTTAACTCAAGATGTAATTTCCAAAACTTAGACTCATCATGATTTTTCTTGTAATGGTTTCTAAATGGCTTACCCTCTTCTTTGTGAACATTAAAAGTGGATTTTTGTTTACCCTTTCTATAACTTTGCCCTTTAGAATGCTTAAATTTAGATTGCTTACTTTTAACTTTAAGAAAATATTCTTTTGTCTATTTTCCTCTAGCCTCTAAATCAATGGCTTTAACACATGCTTCATCTAAACTAGTGAGATTGAGAACCAGAATCATGTGTTTTAAGTAACTATGCAACCCACCTATATACTTAAGTAGTGTTTCCTGTGTATCAAGAGGAATATTCAAAAGTAAATCCTTTTTCCTAAATTCTTGTGTATAATCTTGAACACTTTGGCTTTTAGTTTGTCTGAAAGATTGCCAATCCATCATGGCTTATTGTATATAGCCTAAAGGATAAAATTTATTTATGAGTGCACCAATAAATTCATTCCAAGTGGAAATCACGTTACCTGTGTTAATCTCATTTTCCTTCAACTTTCTCTCCCACTAGATGAGATTTATGCCTCCCATTCGAAGAGTAGCCAGATTAATTTTAGCCTCATCATTTGTAATCTTCTAGACCCTATAATATACTTCAATTTTCTTTATCTAGTTATCTAGATTTTTTGCATTAATCTCACCATTAAACATTAGCAATTCAAACTCAATATCTAGCTTTAGTGAAGGAAGAGATTCAAAAGCTTTTTTGTCTTTATCATCACCCGAAGAGGAGGGAGGTTCTTAGAATTTTTACCACCTCCATCATGCTCCATCTTAATTTATCATTCTTGATAAATTTCCTCGACCATGTCCTTTATTTCCAAGAAGGATTGTCAAAAATCTCATTTAGACTCAAAGTCATCTCCCATTTCTACAGTACATCTTGATCCAATCTCTGGATCATATTCTTCTAATTCTCCTTCACCCTGCCTAGATCTCAACCTTGTCAACATACACTAGCAATCCACATGGTTAAATATGAATTCTACTCTGATACCAAAATCTGATCTGTAATCATAATCAAATAAGTGTCGTAGTTGTAAAAAACACACTTGTAATAGATCAAAATCTTAATATAACGATTTACTTAAAATCAACATTTTAAGTGATTAAAAAATTAAAATCAATGTTTAAATATCCAAAATAGATAAAATTTAAGAGTGTAATAAAATAAGAGACCAATTTGACAAAAAATACCACACAATTTGATAACAAAGTTTAGCTATAAAGCCTATGTCTCTAGATCTGCTCCAATAGAGAATCACTCCTTATTAATTGTGGCAAAAACCACTTTACAATAATAATAAGTCTTTAAAAATCATCTTATGACCTTTAATTTTGTCCCAGAGATTCTCTCAAAATAATATTATTTTGTTCAAGTCATAAATATTATCTTTGTTTCTCTCCACACTCTTACATGCCTTAGAAATCAATCTTCATGACCAAAAACTTGGCTGCAAATACAAAATCATCCCATTTATATACTATTTGAGTTATGTGATGCAACGGTCAAACCCTTATCCTTTTATCCCATGGGTGTAGGGTTTGAATCCCTTCCAACAGTTTTGGTGGTCTTTAGCCAAATCTTAATCCCACATTTGGGAAATGGATAGGTATGTTGGGTTTTAAATACCATGAAATTGAAGGTTTAGCATGCTAAGTAGTTGGCATTGGTATGTATTTCATGGGTTTGTGGTATGTGGTAGGTAAAGTGTGTGGGGACCATGGGAATTACATGGAAACTCAAATGAAATGTGGCATGAGCATGGTGTCTTATGGCATGTACATGGAGAGTGTGGACGTCATGTGGAAAGTTGGAGGAATTTTGAGGGGCTTTGATATGATAGTTAATTATATTATATAAAATTGCAAAAATTGGGCCATAAAAATTGGTGGCAAATGATGTGGTGGCTTGAGGACCCACCACATGGACCAATCTCTATATGTCACTTATCATTCATTCATCGACTACCACTTGTCAACATCCAAAACCCAAATTTTTTTTATTTACCTAGTTCAATCTTCTACACATCATAACTCATGCATACGAGCTCCATTTTATGATCCACAAAATGCACTAAAAAGCTCTCGATGAGCCCTTCACCATGGTAATGATAAACCTACAATTTGAAGACTTAATTTTTGGAGCAAAATATATATCCTCGTAGATCATCAGGGGCATGATATTGGTTCATGAAATTGTACATAATTTTATATTCATGAGGCATGATACTAGTTCATGTACATACATACTATCATAATTCATAGTTGGTATAGTTTCAAAGAGGAATGATATATATTCATGTACGTTTACACATTTTTTAGTGAGTACTATTACATTTATTTATTTGCAAAGCACTTTTCAATATACATGGATTATTGATAAACCTTGAATCTAAAATCTATCTGTAATTGTTTGATTCTTGTTTATGATTGTAATGTACATTGAGGATCAACTATTCTCAATGGCCATGACATTACAACTAGTAAATCCATCATATGGTTCCCATTATTTATTAAATCTAAGTAGTTATTTGGGTTAGTATATCATGTACTTCAGCCCAAATTTATGAGGGTTGAATCATGTTGTCTTCCCAACCCAAGACCTTACATGGTTATAAAAAATTAGTGTTTGAACACCCACAATTTCTCCATGGTTCAACAATAGGAACCACTCTCTAAATGCTTCAGTGGAAATCACCTTTATCCAATGCTTCAATAAAGAAGCATCATCTCCAACAAGTTACAAGAGAAACATGGTTTTCACCAATGCCCATGTGTACTCCTTCCTTGATCTTTAATTTTAAAATTTTAAGTATAGATTTCAAATTTTAATTAATGGACATGATAATATATTTTTTGTTTCAAGTTTTACTTTAGAGTGACCTACACAATTGGATATTCTCAAAAAAGACAACATGCGTTATGCACACTCAAGTATAATTTTTCATTTTACTCTATCAATTCCATTACTTGAATGAAACAGGTCATTTGTAGACACTAAAATCTAATATTAAGTACTTGGCAATGACAAGTTTGACATACATTTACTATGCATGACTTGTGTGCACAAGTATGGTTCTAACCCACCATTCTCTCACACCTACATACTACCTTATGAGTTTGAACCTCTATGTTTATTGTAAAATACCTATTGGAACCTTACAATCTATGCTAAACTGACTTATTATCTCATCCAGACATCCCTAGACTCTTAGTTTAGTCATTTTGTGTATGGGTCACAACCATCAGACTAGGTTAGTATTGCTAGTTGATATTGACCTACATCTGATGATAGTGACCTTCTCCCTACAATGGATACTTTTTAAAATTAAATATTTCTTTAGGGTCAACGTATCTACTTAATGTGTCAATGGCATGATAAATTATCCAAATCAACTCATATATATACAAATTAAGGCCTCACTTGATACGGAACTTTGTATTGGTCTATCAAGCATCCATACACGACTACACTTGAGAAAACCTACCCTATTCTTTCCAAATTACAAATCAATCACTAAGAGTAGTCACAAGCCAATTTTGAAGTATACCAAAGTCATAGCAAAGCAATCATTTTCAAGTATCAAATTGAAATCATTGGTTGCATTTATAAAATGATGGAGCAAAATTTCATAATCACACTAGATTGTATAAATATGTGCGACTTGATTTTTGTCATTTGGGTATCAAATACATAGATAATAGTTTATCATTAACTTGGGTGATTAGAGTTAGCTCAACCCATTACATTTTCCCAGATTTTATAGGTTCCTAACCCTCACAAGCATACATAAGGTTTTAAGTTGAAGGATACTTATTTCTAAAGTTGTATGCATCATCAAAGTTTGACATTGCACATACAAAGCTTTCAAAGATAGGCAAATGTAACCATATGGTCACACACCTTATTTTTCACACAAGTCACTATTGACCACTATTGGTCAGTACTGACAATTGGTACTGACCCAAAAATGATCAAAATGAGCCTACACAAACAAAAACACAATTTTGGATTTAGACAAATCACAAGCTTGTTTCAATATATTTTTCACTATCAAAAGTCTATCACATTCAGATAATTAATCAGAAAAGCTAAGTGCTTATCCCTTTTTTGTACTTACTATATTTAGCATATGTCACTTGTCAAATCATTACAATCTATTCTAGGATTTTACATTTAAATTCATGCTTAAATGTCATATTTAGTAATCTAAATTCACATTTTAGTTTCTATCCTATTAGGGTTTCTAAAACCAAATTTGGGTAAAATAATAAATACAAAGGACAAGAAATAATCACACTTGGTTATTGTAACAAAGATCTAGATCTAGAATATGAATATGTAGATTGTCTATGTTTTACTTGTAGGACCTATTAGAGTATGTATTTCATGCATTTTCTCATATTTTCTAGTGTATTAGCTAGCTCTTTTGTCTTGTAGTGGTTTTATACTATGTAAGGATTTATCCCACATTTGTTAGTCTAGTAAGTTTAGTATTTCACCTTGCCTATATAAGCAAGTGTTTACCTTTGTATTAGAATCTCATTATCTCATTTTTAAGAATCATTTGATCTGCTTTGTTTTGTATTTCATTTTTTTTACAACTACTCATGATGTTATTGTTGATAACTCTTCAAATCTTGGCTTCATGGAATGTTTTTACCATTCCTAGCATAGTACCAGAGCCTTGAAGGGTTTCAACCATCCATTTGTTGGCTATATTTTTTTAGATAATCCTTCTAATTTTCCTTTGGCAAAATTATATCTACCTTCAGACTGAGAGAAAGTATATTGGAGCTTTGTTTGGAAGCATTAGTGATTTTTAATAGCCACACCATCCACACCAATAACAAGACATCCTTTGAGGAATGTCGGAATTTTTTGTAGGAGGATCATCACTTATCTATTGTGTGGCATATTTTGTTTGATCAGCATGGAGATGTTGAAGGAGATTTGTAAATAGTGTGTTGGAATTCAGAAAATGAGTTGCATCCTTTGTGGAGAGAAAAAATTAGAACATCCTTTTTAAAAGCATTTTGCATTACATCTATTCCTCTCTCTTCTAAATTACTTTTTATCCATCTAGTTGGTAATGCATTGGACCTTATTGGTTGTGTTGGGGTTTCCAGAGGCATTTGAGGATTGTGTATAGTCTATCTCCATCTTAGGATCTGCATATAGCATGGTCATTTAGTGGAAGGATCTATGTATTTTAGACTATTATGTTTTTTTGTCAGAGATCAGTGTTGAAATTTCTTGAAAGTCTTCAAATTTGGGGATGCATTCAGTTTTTAGATAGATTTGAGTGCACGGGAAAATTGTTTTTTTACCTCTAGGCTAAAAATATCATTTTCCTAGGTTTATGTTGACAGTGAGGAGAGAAAATGCACTAGAGTTTTTATCTCTTATAGGTGGCATCCTTATTTAACAAATGGTGTTGGTATTTAATAAGGAATTGAAGGACAAGTTTATGAGGTTGGCACTCAAGGAGTCTTGCTTGGAGTCCATCTTCTTCCTTAGCCACTTGTTAGGTGACAGACAAATAGAACTCCACTTCTTTCCTCTCTTTACATAGTTGTTCATTCATTTTATTTTCCTTAATAGATATATTTTTCTTACAAGAGAAGTCAATTTTACCTACACACATACCGAGTTAACTTTTAAAACTATTTTTATCTTTGTTTATTTTTTATTTGGTCTTAAAAACTAGTTTGTAGTTTTTTTTAAATTATTTTGATCCATTTTAAGGGAAATCATAACACTTGTATCTTTTGAACCGTAACTCAGATTTGCATTTTATTTGTTTAAAAAATTCATGTTTTTTTATTCTCTATATATTGGTGTTATCAAATTGTAAAAATGCATCATTTTATAAAGCACCAAAATTTGAGGGGTCCTATAATACAATTTTTGGGGGGCTTATCTCAGTGCCAATTTTTGTGTACTCTTTGCATTCTTTCTTCTCTTGGTGATTAGTTGGCATGGCATCTACATCTGGAATTGATCATTATGAACCTTTGACTATGTTGGGTGAATATTTTGTCGGCCAGCTAACTAGTGACCAAAATAGTTCCTATCACCACATCATAAGAAGATTGGTCATCTAGGTGTGCAGCTTTACTACATCAACTGGAGACAAATCTCTCATCTCATCAAGGGGAGGTTCCCTATTAAATATGTGGAGGCTATATACTATGTATATAAGTAGAAAGTAAGACACAAGGGTGGGATAAACGATCCATCTCTCTTTTTTTAGAGATGATGCACACAGACAAAGGAGAAAATCTTAGTGTAAACACTGAAGGCACTTCTCTTCTTTTAGAAGTGTTCTTGCAAGAAATAGTAGGAGTTTCTTTCAAATAGTAAAGTAACTAGTAACCAAAGGGCGTAGTAACAGTAGGATGAAATAGAATGCAAAGTTTCCACCTCAACTACCCAAAGAGTATATCACAAAGGATAATGGGGGCACAAAGTCATCCCAAAATCCTCAACACAAAAAGAAAATAAAAACACAAACTGAAAAAAATTGTGAAATCACAAAGTCTTCCCACAGTTGGTTTCAAGACACTTCCCTATTACTTTCACTAATTCTACTTGCCAAATTAAATGAATAAGAATACCTTTAGAAGACAGACATAAGAATGATCTTCTAAAATGATACAAGCTAAAACAGCACAAAGTCTGTAAATAACCTACTTTCTCATTCAGATAAAATGAAATGAAATTACAATCTGAGCTCAAAATCTCAGTCTTTTTTTTTCAAAATGGGTAGAGTTTCACTTCTGGTAAGGGGAAGATCTCCCTTGTAACAATGAAAGAGTTTAAATTATATAGAGGCTAGGAGAGACTTGGCACTTTGTCCCATGGAGTGACCTATGTTACGCAATCAATGCCTTGGCTGCATTTTTTATTCTATTAGGAAGGGCCATGCTAGAGCAGGGTGGCTGTCTTAACTGTGGCATGTTGGTTCATCTTCCTTGTCTTCTCTTGAGTCTGAATCACTCATTCCATCACCTGCTAGCTATGCAAATGTGTATTCTACCTTTAATTCAAAGGGGACAAATAGGTCAATGTTTGTAGGCCCCAAATATCTACCCGGCAAACTGCTTCACCTACTGGAATTAACTCCCGCTGAGTTTCCCTCTTTGACTCTTCCTTCTCTTAGTCCTGGCCTTAGGGTCTTTGAATGCATCAGGTCTGTGTTCTAAGCCTACAAGGATCAATCAAATGCTTCACTATAGCAATTTTGATGTCTGCAGGTCTCTCTTCCTTTAAAGGTTAATGGTTGGCTATTTGCCCCAATTTTGACATTTGTGGGCCTGTCATTTTGTTGTGATGCAGGTGAGGACATGTGGTGGCATCTGTGGCTTTTAAATGAGCTTTTGGGAATTGACCTTTAGACTTGTTAGAGGTTGGAGGTGCGGACACAGACGTGGCAATTTTTACTGCACTTGGATGGGACACTTGGCATGTTCTGCTCCTTGAAGCTTCATTTGAAACTATGTCTTGGTGCGTGACACTTCACAGCTTTTGCTACACTTTTGAGGCTCGACCCTTCCTGAAGGGAACTTCCCCTTTGGGATCTTGAACAAGGTCCATTTTATGTGTCAAGTGTCCCTCTGCAAGGGTCTCTGTCCTTCTAGATCTTCCATGTGGCCTTTGGGCTTCAATTTCTTTGGAGGGCTATTGGTCCCTTTATTTCCTTCAGACAAAATGTCTAAAGGAATTCCTTCAGACAATTTGTCTAAAGGAAGTCACCTCCCTTTGATTCTATGTCTTTGCATTTGAGGGGGGGCCATCCTTTGACACATGGCATCTTCCACCTCTTCTTACTAAAACATTTTGCCATTGACACTTGGCACTTTCCACTGATCTCTTTAAGGGATAGGTGGTAGATTTCACCACTTCCCAAAATAAAGTATAATGGGCTCAGCTGACGACACTTGGTAGCATCCACTTGACTCTCGCTTTTGTGCATGCTTCTCTCCTTAACTGGGATAGCCTTTAAACCTTTGAACCCGTGAACCATTGAACTTTGAAGCGGTTCAAGGTTCAACAATTCATTCCATTTATTTGGCTAAGCCCCTTTGTTGAAAAAGCTTTAAAAAAATGAGGAATTTGAAAGCCTCTGAATAAATTTTGAGAAGGGGAAGAGAGCAATTTTGGCCCTGCAGGTCCAAGAATAGCTCATATGTTATTCCAAAAATGAGTGACACTTTTGGGGACCAACAGCTGGCTCCAGTTGGGGAACTTCCTTCAGATGAAAACTCAAAATAGCTAAGGGGAGTAGAAACCAAAATCTCCAGTGCCTTGAAGTGTGCCATTGGGCTACAGAGTCATGCTACCCAAAAAGAAAGGCTCTAAAAAATGAAAACAAAAAACACAAAGTAGAAACAAAAACTATACAAATATACATACGTACAGATGATCTTATTTGATGCCTCAAGATTTGAAGCACTTTAGATACCGCCCACTGTGAAAGAGTGAAAATCGTGTGCCATCTTGATAAACTAGCAAGAAACCATTTTGTCCCCAAAAATAGTGATGGGCGAATGGAACTCTCCACCAGGAAATCAATTTTTTGTGTCTTCCTCTTGGCCTTTTCTTCTTCTTGCTCCATGGCAGGACGTGGTCTTCAAACTAAAAACCGTAACTCCTTGCTCTCCCTGTGAAGAGTTCCTTTTGCTGACTTTGGAATACAACAGTATGGTCCACCACCATAGCTTGTTGTTCTGTTGGTTCAGTCCAGCACATGCTTTGATTGTCAGCATCAAACTCTCGACAAACCATCAGCTCAGCATCTCCTTTGGTGTGAAGGAGTTTGATATCTTCATCATGTGTAGTCTTCAATCTGAGCAATAGATATTCACATCTAGCTGTGTTGTTGGTGTTGTTAAACTACAACTTGCATGAATGAAAAATATCTCCTTGAGGAGATATCAACACAGTCTCAGCTCCAGCATTAGTGGAAGAATTATTGCCATCAAATTCCAGGATCCAAGCATCATCAAAAGCTGATCTTCTATCAGATTTCTCTTCATGGGAGATGGAAGATCCTTCTTGATTTATACTATGCCCTACCAATTTTTTTGATGCCTTATTTGGATGAAATCCTGGATTCTCAGCTACAGGACTTTCATCAGCTGGGACATGAGCATCCTCTATGGTAAAGAAGTAATTACCCCTACCTGAAGGCTCAAATAGAATTTGAGTAGTAGGGGCTGACATTTAGGTAACCACAATCTTTGCCTCATATAGGTCCACACCTGGTTCTCCACCAATGTTTAATTGCTCAGGATTGGCTTATAGGGATTCAAACTTAGTCATTTGAATTTTGGATTTCTTGACATGATCAATCATGGCAAATGACTGAGATGGACTTGGAAGAGAGGATGGGAGTTCATCATTTTAGTTTTTGGGAGGGAGAGGACTGATCTACAAATTTGAAGTAGAAGGTGCAGAGATGTTTGATGTACTCACTTCTTTGGCAATCATTGGATTCTTTGACTGGAAAGGAAGAGGGGTTTTTTGCTCAACAATTGAAATTGTTGGTTGGGGTCACTCTTTTGACTTCTCTTTATTGGCCTGCTGGGTTGATTGATTCTCAAACCTAGTGAATACTGCGTATGATCCTTTGACTACTTCACCTTCACTTCTGGGTTCATCCTAAAAATTTAGGAAACTAATGTGGGAGTCACCAACTAATTCTTCTAGATCCTCCCTAAAGAGATCAGTGCCATTTTCTTGCTTGAACTCAGGTTGGAAATAGGAAACATGTTATATTTCCAGATATCCAACTACTGAGTTGGTTGGAGGTGTTTC
This sequence comes from Torreya grandis, assembly GCA_037957365.1. Taxonomy (NCBI): domain Eukaryota; kingdom Viridiplantae; phylum Streptophyta; class Pinopsida; order Cupressales; family Taxaceae; genus Torreya; species Torreya grandis. The sequence goes on from JARHVA010003084.1 coordinate 903,124, forward strand.
AAGGGTAAGGTTCCTCTATGGGGGAGGAAGATGATTTGGTTGCCCTTGACTTCTGGCAGCATTGCCTTGATATGGTTGATTAGGGAATGTCCTCCTTGACATATCTTGATTAGGAGTAGACATACTTTGGGCCATTTGCCTTTTCAAGGCTAGTAGTTCATTTGCCAACTTTTGCACCATTTGATCAGTGGTGGCTAAAGGTGGATACTCAGAAGATGAAGAGGATATACCTCTATTAAGATCTCTTCTTATCTTACCTACCAAGATAAGGTCATCTTCTAGCTCAATAGCCAAGTCTTGAGTAGCCTTAAGGTCTATGTGTCTAGCCCATCTCAGCAAAAAACTCACTTCAGGCAGCTATGAATTGATGAAGAAACACTTGAGATTTTGAGGTGTCAGCTGGGCAATCATGGGAATCTTGTGCCTCAGCTTGTTGAACCTAGCAATAAAATCCCTCATAGGCTCATGAGGTTCCTTCTTCATCTGAGTGAGCTGGGCCAGCAAAGCATGTGCATCCTCTGTAGACTTAAACCTGGCTTGAAACTTGGCTTTAAGAGTATCCCAATCAGTCAATGATCCAGCTTGCAGATGGTAGAACTAGTCTATAGCAGCACCTTGTAGTGTTTCCACAAAATTCCTGACTACCACGTCTTTAAATTCCACCCCTATCACACCACAGGCTATGCTAAAGGCTGCAATGTGTTCATCAGGGTGAACTATCCCATTACCAAATAATTTGGGTAAATTCTTTCTTGAACTACGTGGGAGTTCATGCAGAGATGGAGTTAAGTTGAGTGGGCCAAAAGAGTTACCTTAGGGGCTTCAAACTGCCATGATTTAATTATGAAAAATAAGGATAAAAAATCTGGGTGGAGTGGCCAGATTACTGAACAAAAATGGAAAAGAACTGGCCCTGCTTCAGCTTGAGGCTTGAGGCTTCAAACTGCGCACTCTTTCCCAGCATCTCTGGTTTTGCAGACCAGATAAAATAATAGAAGTGGAGGAAGATGGTAAGGCTATAATGATAATGGGTAAGACACAGAATAGAATCGCTAGAGTCTATAATGGATAAGGGTTATAATGATTATGGGTAAGACATAGGTGATGTTTCAATTTAAAACTTAAGGTTCTAAATTACACAAAATTACTGTGTCCCCAGCAGAGTCACCAAAAACTGTTGGGTGAATATTTTTTTAGCCAGCTAACTAGTGACCAAAATAGTTCCTATCACCACAACATAAGAAGATTGGTCATCCAGGTGTGCAGCTTTACTACATCAACCGGAGACAAATCTCTCCTCTCATCAAGGGGAGGTTCCCTATTAAATATGTAGAGGCTATATACTATATATATAAGTAGAAAGTAAGACACAGGGGTGGGATAAACCATCCATCTCTCTTTTTTCAGAGATGATGCACATAGACAAAGGAGAAAATCCTAGTGTAAACACTGAAGGCACTTCTCTTCTTTCAGAAGTGTTCTTGCAGGAAACAACAGGAGTTTCTTTCAGTTAGTAAAGTAACCAGTAACCAAAGGGCGTAGTAACAGCAGGATGAAATAGAATGCAAAGTTTCCACCTCAAATACCCAAAGAGTATATCACAAAGGATAATGGGGGCACAAAGTCATCCCAAAATCCTTAACACAAAAAGAAAAGAAAAACATAGACTGAAAACAATTGCGAAAGCACAAAGTCTTCCCATAGTTGGTTTTAGGACACTTCCCTATTACTTTCACTAATTCTACTTGCCAAATTAAATGAATAAGAACACCTTCAAAAGATAGATGTAAGAATGATCTTCTAAAATGATACAAGCTAAAATAGCACAAAGTCTATAAACAATCTGCTTTCTCATTCAGATAAAATGAAATGAAATTATAATCTAAGCTCAAAGTCTCAGTCTTCTTTTTTAAAAATGGGCAAAGTTTCACTTCTGATAAGGGGAAGATCTCCCTTGTAACAATGAAAGATTTTACATTATATAGAGGCCAAGAGAGACTTGGCACTTTGTCCCATGGAGTGACCTATGCTACGCAATCAATGCCTTGGCTGCATTTTTGATTCTGTCAGGAAGGGCCATGCTGGAGCAGGGTGGCTACCTTAACTATGGCATGTTGGTTCATCTTCCTTGTTTTCTCCTAAGTGTGAATCACTCATTCCATCACCTGCTAGCTATGCAAATGTCTATTTGTCCTTTAATTCAAAGGGGACAAATAGGTTGCACTTTTAATGTTTGCAGGCCCTAAATATCTACCCGATGAACTGCTTCACCTACTGGAATTAACTCCTATTGAGTTTCCCTCTTTGACTCTTCCTTCTCTTGGTCTTGACCTTAGGGTATTTGAATGCATCGGGTCTATGTTATAATCTTGCAAGGATTAATTAGATGCTTCACTGCAGCAATTTTGACGTTTGCGGGTCTCTCTTCCTTTAAAGGTTAACGGCTGGCCATTCACCCCAATTTTGATATTTACAGGCCTATCATTTTGTTGTTACATGGGTGAGGACACGTGGTGGCATATGTGGCTTTGAAATAAGCTTCTAGGAATAGGCCTTGAGACTTGTTAGAGGTTGGAGGCACAGATGCAAACATGTGGCAGTTTCTGTTGCATTGGGATGGGACACTTGGCGTGTTCTGCTCTATGAAGCTTCATTTGAAACTATGTCTTAGTGCATGACATTTGGTAGCTTCTGCTACACTTTTGAGGCTCGACCCTTCCTAAATGGAACTTTCCCTTTGGGATCTTGAACAGGGTCCATTTTATGTGTCAAGTGTCCCTCCGCAAGGGTCTCTATCCTTCTGGATCTTCCAGGTGGCCTTCGGGCTTTAATTTCTTCAGAGGGTTGTTGGTCCCTTTATTTAGGAATTCTTTCAGACAATTTGTCTGAAATAAGTCACCTCCCTTTTATTCTATGTCTTTGCATTTGAGGGGGTCTCATCCTTTGACATGTGGCATCTTCCACCTCTTCTTATTAAAACATTCTGCCGTTGACACTTGGCACTTTCTACCGATCTCTTTGAGGGATAGGTGGCAGCTTTCGCCACTTCCTGAAATAAAGTATAATGGGATCAGCTGATGACACTTGGCATCATCCACCTGACTCTTGATTTTACGTGTGTTTCTTTCCTTAACTAGGGTAGCCTTTAAACCCGTGAACCATTAAACTTTGAAGCGGTTTAAGGTTCAACGGTTCATTCCATTTATTTGGCTAAGCCCCTTTGCTGAAAAATCTTTTAAAAAATGAAGAATTTGAAAGCCCTCGAATAAATTTTGAGAAAGGGAAGAGAGGAATTTTGGCCTTGCAGGTCCAAGAATAGCTCATATGTTGTTCCAAAAATGAGTGACACTTTTGGGAACCAACAGACTACACACAATTACCACACATGGAGACCTAGAATAGAGACAATCATTAAGCGTAAAGGACTATGGTCCCTAATGAATGAAATGATATCAAATCCACCATTTATAAGATAATTTTAAAAAAATTAGCATCGATGTACGTTTGAAGAATGTATGGGATATATTGGGACATATGTGAGTGATAGTTTCATTTTGATTGGTGTTATTGTCCATTTAAAATGTGGACTAAGTTAAAAGGGTTGTTTGGGAAGGTAGACAACTTGAGAGAGATGCAACTTGAAGTAGGGATTACTTCACTAAATCCAAAGGAATTTGCTTCTATTATAGATTATCTCACAAAATTTAAGCATTTATTCACACAGTTGGAGGGGAGTGGTCAAGATAAAAAAGATGAAGAGTGTATATACTTAATCTTATCTAAGTTGAGTAACCCATTCCAAATATTTGCATCTACCTTTTTCTATAATATGGATGCATTAGTTACCACATTCAAAATACCATATTTAGAATTATTTTGTGAGAGACTCACTAGGGAGGAATCTGAATTGTCTCACCTTGAGTCTTCCACCTCTTAAAAAGCATTAGTGGCCTCAAATCCTAAGTCTAAGAGAAAATCTAAGGGTAAGAAGAAAAACACTCCTCCTCCACCTCAAAATCACCTAAGCCCATCAATACTTCTACATCTAAACCCAAACCATCTTCCAAATCTAAGAATAAGTCTAACATATCTTGCTTCTATTGTGGGGGGACTGGTCATGAAGAGTCTAGGTGTTTTAAAAGAATGCAAGCCTTAAAGGATGTCATTAGTAAACATAAGATTTCTATCTCCACTCTTTCTCCATCTCATGAGCATGGGATAACACTTAATATTGTTGGGATATCACAGTTACTTATTTCATATAGTTTGGTTATAGTGCTTCACACCATATGACTTCTACCAAGGAGTCCTTTGTATCTTTTAGTCTAAGTTCCACTTCCAACATTGAGGTTGGAGATTATTCTTTCATTTCTATTAAGGGGAAGGGTGACATATAGCTATATGGTGGTCGCATAAATGATGTATTATATGTTTTAGACATCACCATCAATCTACTTTTAGTATATCAGATTTGTCATTCTAGTCAGGGAAAGACAGTGACTTTCATACCATAGGGTGCTGAAGTTTGATCTTTGTTAGAACCACACACACTCATTACACATGGTGTAGTTGATTATAGTTCTCAACTTCACTATTTTGAGGGTTTTGATGATACTCCTCTTTTAGGTACGTGTTTAGTTTCTCATGCAAATTTATGAGAGTCATCTTTGGCATGAGATATTTGGACACCTTAACTATAAATATTTGAAGGAGTTAAACACTCATAGTATGGTAGAGGGTCTTCGTACAATTTCATGTCTTGATGGAGTCTGCCCTAGTTTTGCTTTGGGGAAACAAAATTAGGATCCATTTCCTAAGGTCATTACCATGAGATCTTCTTCACCACTTGAGCTTGTACATAGTGATTTGATGGTCTTTCCTACTCCTTTCAATGAGGTAAAGTATGCACTTACCTTCATCGACAATTTTTTGAGGTGTACTTGGGTTTATTTCCTCAAGTATAAGAGTTATGTCTTTTCTCACTTCAAAGTCTTTAAAGCTTTGGTTAAGAAACATTCATTTATTTGCATCAAGAAGCTTCATATAGATAATGGAGTGGAGTACTTTAATCGAGAGTTCACTGATTTTTTAGTAGCCCATAGTATTGTTCACCAGCATTTTGTTGCACATACTCCATAGCAAAATGGATTATCATAGAGTAAGAACCAAACTTTGAAAGAGATGGCTAACTGCATTATGCATTCATAGGATTTACCTCCTATCTATTGGGTAGAGGTAGTTAATTGTGTGAACTACATTCAGAATCACACACCACATCGAGCACTTGAGCATATGACTCTGGAGAAGGCTTAGTCTAAAACAAAGCTTGATGCCTCATTTTTATGATTCTTTGAGAGACTTGCTTGGGTTTTTATACCAAATAATAAAATGAAATCATTGGACAAGAAGAGAAAACCTTTGGTATTTATAGGGTATTATGAGGACATGAGAGTTTATCATCTTTTAGACCCTGATACTCATGATGTTCATTTTCAAACACATGTATAGTTTGATGAGCATTTCACATCTCATGACTCTTCATCTTCTTCCATGCCTTATTATTATTTCCATGATTCACCTCCTCTCTAGGATTTATTCTTTGAAGAACTAATTTAGGAGATTCTTGAGGTCATAGAGGATGAGGATCTTGTTCACACTGATGTTTCCACTATGCCTAGGTGGGATTATACTATAGTTGATGAGGCATCACCATTCATATAGGATATTCCACCTACTCGACATCATCATACACATTCAATGGGTATAATAATTTTATGTCAGGCATTTTTGGGGGATCCACAGTCTTTTTCATAGGCTCATGGGATACAGAAGTGGGATGATGTGATGATAGATGAGTATTATTCATTGATGAATAATCACACTTGGGATTTGGTCACTCTTCCCAAGGGAAGAAATTTGGTCACATGAAAATGGATTTACCACACCAAGTATGCATCTGATGGGTCCATTGACAAGTATAATGCATGTCTTGTTGCAAAGGGATTCTATAAATTTAAAGGTATTGACTAGTCTAAAACTTTTGCACCCATTACCAAGATGGATTCTATTTGCCTTGTACTTTATCTTACTACATCACAAGGTTGGCCAGTATATCATATAGACATTAAGAGTGTTTTCTTGCATGGATACTTGCATGAGGAAATCTATATGGAGTAGCCTAATAGGTTTGTTCATGATTCTTCTCTTGTTTATCGACTTAAGAGGTCTCTTTATGGTCTCAAAGAGGCCCCTCAGGCTTGGTATGAGAATATGGATTCCTTTCTTCTCTCTACTAGCTTTGTTCATTGCCACTCTGATCTCACAGTGTATATTCAGTGTATTAGGGAGGATATTATTATATTAGTTTTGTATTTTAATGATCTACTTCTCACATGCAGCTCCTCATCTCATATTCAGACTATTCAGTAGTTACTTTCAACATAATTTGACATGATAGATCTTGGCCTTTTACATTTATTCCTTGGTCTACATATTTCATAGTTAGATACAGGGATCTATTTGAGCTAGTACTACACACTTGATCTACTTCAGCATTTTGGCATGGTTGATTTTAATCCAAATCCTACTCCTTTTTAGTCTGGAGTGACTCTCACTACCTCTTGCACTACTCCACTTTGTGATCCTACATTGTATAGGCAGATGGTTGGGAGTATTATGTATTTGACCCATACTCACCTTGACATTTCATTTTTAGTTGGGTTTGTATCTAAGTTTTCACATGACCCTCATGATAGTCATTATCGAGCTGCTAAGAGGATTTTGATATATATGTGAGACACTATGCATTTTGGATTACATTATACTATGGGTTCTACTCAGTTGATTGGATATAGTTATTCAAATTGGGTAGGTTCTCTTTATGATAGGTGTTCCACTTATGGATACAAATGTTATCTTTCTTCTTCACCTATTTATGCGTTATGTAAGAAGAAGTAGGTTATTGCAATTTCATTTATAGAGGCTGAGTATAGGGCAGCAGTTATAGTGAGTCAGCAAGTTCTTTAGCTTTATCAATTGTTGATAGATTTTGGCTTCATGTAGGATTCACTCACTATACTTTTATGTGACAACCAGAGTGTAATTCACACATCTTACAACCTAGTTGAGCATCAGCAGACCAAGCACATTGAGGTACATATGTACTTTATTCATTAGCACATTTAATATTGTGTTCTTATCTTGGAGTACATTTCAACTTAGCATTAGGTTGTAGATATTTTCTTGAAGCCTTTTACATCACCTAATTTCCTTGAGTTGTGTGGCATGTTTGGGGTTTTATAAGTTGTCTTTGGTGGGTGTTCATGAGGACATCTCCCTTCTTCATTTCATGGATACATATTGTACATGAGTACCTTATCAGGCCTAGTTGTTGGGAATCATATTGTGGATATGCCACTATTAATTTTTTTGGATTTTGTTAGTCCCTAATTTCACTTGAGGGGGGGTGTTAGAGTATGTATTTCATGCATTTTCTCACGTTTTATAGTGTATTAGCTAGTTTTTTTTTTTTTTGTAGTGGGTTTGTCCTATATGATGATTTACACCACATTTGTTAGTCTAGCTAATTTAGTATTTTGCCTTGCCTATATAAGCAAGTGCTTATCTTTGTACTAGCATCTCATTATCTCATTATAAATAATCATTTGATCTAATTTTTTTTGAATTTCATTTTTTTTACAGCTACCTGTGATGTTCTTGTTGATAACTCTTCAAATCTTGGCTTCATGGAATGTTTTTACCATTCTTAACAGGACCTATGGCTCCTAGGCAAAATTATGTTTTGTGTGAGTTGACTTGGGCAAACTCACATTATTAAGTCTGATTATCTTCTACCAAGTCTAACTATGTAGGGTTTCACACTTTGAATTTTTGTGATTGGTTTGATATATGTTTTCTAATCTTCTTATATTCTCATTTCACTATTTATCTAGGTAAAATATGTTTTGTTGATTCATTCTCTTTGACCTGGTTTAGAACTCAAAACAAATAATGGGTTATGAAGATATGTAATCATTGAAGCAGTGTTACAAACTACATATCCCACACACTTAAATCAAATGTCAACATAGTTTGAGTGAGTGTAAATGGAATAGTTTAAGGGTTTTCAACCTCCTCTTCCCTAGAAGTGATGATGCAACTACATAAAATCTAAAACCATACATTGATACAAGAAGGTGATGATAGACCAAGATAAACAAATCCATTACAAATGTGTAAGATATGACTCAATGAGGCTTAGCTTGAGGTAGGAGGGATGATGAAGTTTGGTGTTTTGCTCTACTATAGGTCTTGATCCTTGTTGATTGGATTTTTTCATCTTTTTTAATCTCTTTTTAAAATGGTTTAGGATTACTTAAATATATATATATATATATGATACTATAGGACAAGTTGTGTATGGAGGATAAATTTATAAATGATAAGGATTTAAGCTAAAGGTGCATGATCAATAACAATGGGCAAAAAGACCCACAAAGGCAAACATGGGAGATTTGTGTATAGCGTGTGTATGCCCAAGGCAAAGTGAAAGTTTGATCTGGAATGAATAGAGGCTCAAATATAGATGAGAAACATGATAACATATGATATTTATTCTAAATATGCTAACAAATATATTCTGATAAATGTTAAATTTGATTTTAAGGCTAAAGGGCTAAATAGAGCCCAATTTGGGACCAAAGAAGTCCTAGAAACACATAAATATTCACAAGTATGCCAAATATAATAAATTGAGGATAAGGAAAAAGGTATTATACTAAATTTAGGTGTCTACACATACCACACACTTATATGATAATTAAATTATGCCTAATTTTCAAGTACATAAACACTTTATCCTAGTTCACGGTGTTAATATTGAGGATGATGATGAGGATAATGTTTACATTAATGATGAGGATGCCTCATTATACACATTTGATGAGCATGATGATTATATAGAGCAAGATGATGACTAGGATTTAGGATAGATCACTTGTTATTTTTAAAATTTGGAAGGGAAATTATATTAATTTAACTCCCTCCAATATCATACATTATTGTATTATTATAGATATCACAATTTATAAAAAATTTATTTATTACATATAATGTTTATGGATATCATTGTATTAATATTTAAATAATATCATTATATAAATGTTTTTAATATAAACACATAATATTTAAATAATTACACACACACACACACACAAATAATTAATATAAATAGTTGGATGATGCATTAGATCTAATTGGGAATTTTTAGAACATCTCATTCAAGCATATCTACAAGGAAAGTAATCACCTGATAGACTTCATAGTGAACATAGGTGCTAATATCTCAAGCAAAAACATGGTGATATCAATAAATACTCACACTTAAGAGGGCTTAAATAATTTATTATAAAATGATAAGTCATAAAGTAATGATTGGAGGCCCCTTATCATTGTATTAAACCTTGCTTCCCCATAATTTCACATCCCCTTTCATTCATAATGAAAAAAATATTGGTAAAGGATTGACATGTGTGATTTATCCTTTTGAATCAATTATAAGCCTTTATTTCCATTAACCTTTGGAAATTATGGTGGCATGAGGCTTTAAAGGCAAATGGCAAGGGTGTCATAGGACACCTGAGACCCCGCTAGACATTTGTCATTCATGTTACTTATTCCCTCTGCCCTTGGGTATTTCAATAGAAACAATAACCCCACACACCTCTTCTTAGGCCCCCTAATGATGACACCTTGCATCCAATTAATCCATCTTCCCTTGAATGCTCTACTTCTCATCAATTCCATTCCTTGAGAGAAGATGTCAGTAGCCTTGGATATACCCTAGAGATATACCCTAGAGGGTGGAGGACCTAAGGTAGAAATTTAAGTAAAATTTGGAGCTAAAAGTCCCTGATACACATTTGAGAGTGAAGGAAAATGGAGAGGGTGGTGGCTTTAATATTGTAACAATTTGCTCTAATTTTAATAATCAAAGACTATTATAGGTCTTAGATTTATTTGGTTTGATCTTGGCATTTCTCCCAGAATATGTATTTATGTGTAAATTTGATCCTAAATTTATACAAGTTAGTGTTTTAGGTTACAAGTGGTGTTCAATTGTGTGGCTATGTTATAAAAAAAATTATTGTCTATGGTTTCTATGATTGTGTTGTATGCCTTGTGACTTATTTTTCTTATTTATAGTTTTGCTCATTTTGATGGTAAATTATAGTCTTGTTTTATTTTATTTTTGGTGGGTTTTGTTGTATTTTTATGGGTTGACTAAACCTTGGTGAGATCAATACAAATCTCCATTGGCAAAGGTTTCAACTTTTTATTGGTTGTCTTTCCTCTTCTACAAGTGAGGGCCATTCCCTCCTTAATCATTAAAAACATAAAATAATATAATAGTAAGTAACTAAAAATAATAACATTGTTTAACACTAAAATGGAGTTTGCGTCTAAGTACTTGGAGTTAATTTATATTTCCATTAAATGGGTGTATAGAAATGATAATTCACAAGGGTGATAATCTGATTATAGCAAGAAAATTAGGTGCTAAACTTAGATATAACATATGTTAAATTTATAGGCCAAACATATAAAGTACAACTAAGCTATATATAGAAATGACAAAGAATTAATATACTTAGTTGGTTCTAATGCTAACTATTTTACTCAAATTTTTCTATTATTCAAAAGAAGGTAGTCAAACTAGAAATATGGGTTGTGGTAGAAATACTTGATAAAAGTGCATGCATTGGATCAGAAGATTTTGAAGAGCTCCTCTTTGGCTTGGGAGGAAGACCTGCAAATAAGAAAGCACTAAAGAAAATTTATTGGTTAGATAAGTAGCTAGGTGGATTGCCTAGTTGTAGCTAGATCTCAAAAGCATGAGCTTCCTTAGGGGATATCAATACACTATTTTAGAATAATTAAGTTGATAAAATAGAAATAAAGTACTTGCATCAATAATCAAAAGGTACTAAAACTGATAACAAGAATTGTTTCATAAACAGATGTGATAGAAATGATCAAATTAATGATAAGTTGATTAGTGTTAGTGCTAATAGGTTGAGGTATGGTTCAAAAAATTAAGCAAAAATATATGGTTAGGTAGAAGCATAGAAAAGAGGATGTAATTGGGTGTAGGTGGTAAAAGGGAGCTTGTTGGTTTTGAGTATGATAGTGAACAATCAATAGTCAAGATGACCATCGGTGATTAAGGGTAACCATCAGTTGTTAGGTAACCGTCGGTGTTTGGGATAACCATCGGTAGTTGGGCTAACCATTAGTAGTTGGGATAACCATTGATGGTTACCTATAGGTGAATTAAGGCCAATATTCTGGGTATGAATCCTGAGAGGTGGGTGAGGTCTGTACTAATTTCAAAGTTGAAATACAACAAATAAATATGGAAAATAGATGATTGTCTTATCAAGAAGGTGGATTGGATGGACAATTATGGTGGATTACTTGATGTAGAAGTTGATCGTAACTCTAACAAAGTGACAGTGCTTAGAGTGGTGATGGTAAGTTGGGCTTTCTAGATTGTTGAAGCACCTAATGATGATTGACCTAAAAAAGAGATTATGGATACTAGAGCTCTTGATAATAATTGTAGATCCATTTTCCCTTGTAGATATCCTCTTCTTATAGGCAAGGGCAAGAGGCTAAAGTGGGAGTGTAACTAGGTGATCTAAATATAATCCATCTATACAATGCCTCATGAAAGGATTTAGATGTCTTATACTTAGAAAAGCTAAGGTGATTGTTTGCATGGTGATTGCATGTTAAGTTCCAATCAGTGGAATGTAACCATCGATGGTTAGGCTAACTATCATTGGTTATCCTAACCATCGATGGTCAAGGTGAAAAGGTTAAAATGGGTAAAAAGGGTTATGTTTAAGCTAGTTGGGTCAAACTGACTATAAATGGGTTTAGGTAAGGGTAAATGGTCTTGAGGGGTCCCTAAAGTGGTATAAGGGGTTATGACATTCGAAAACATGCATGTGGATTTTTGGTGTCTATATTTTCCTCTATTTGTTATGTGGCTTAAACTAAAAAGCTACAAAACAAAAACTTAAGCTAGGTAAGATAAAGGTCAAGGTTACCCTAAGAATGGGAGGAGGTGTTCACCCTCAAATTGAGAAGTGATCAGGCAAAACTAAATTGGGTCAAGGTTTGATAAAGTAGAACGTGATAGTTGGTGAGTGCAACATAGAACTTGTGCATAAAAATGACTAAGTGTGATAGTTTAGATCACATAAAGACTAAAGTTTCCAATGTTGATGAAAATAAGGCTAGTATGAAGAAGATAAGTGACTAATGTATTACGTGACTGTTATAGGCATGGCAGTTGGATACACATGTTAGTCTCTAAGGTAGATTTAAGTGTTTTGTTAGGTATCCAAGGTAGGAAGTGCTCCCAAGAAAACACCAAATAGGTGCTCCTAAAAAGACATAAATGATCTGGTTGCTACACTATGTGGTGCAAAAGTAGTGAACATAGCAAGGTTGGTTAGTGCAGTCAGAATGACCCACGTAAAGTCATCATAAAACATGCAAATAATGTGGTAAAAAATGATCAATGTCAAGGTGGATGTACGCAAATGGGTGGGTTGGGGTGTGACTGAGCTAACTCCATATGCACTAGGCAATTAAATACTTCTCACATAGTTTAGGGGGTGCAAGATCCCATAACAACTTTAAGCCAAATGTAGTTCTTGCTTGGAAAGGTAGTGATGAGGTAAATGCTTAGGTGAATAGGTAAGTGAGAGTGCATAAAATGAGGTAATTATATTATCGAGGCTATACACAAAATGTGACTAAGTGCAATAGTCCTAATTATAATGGCTAGTATTGAGGTGGATGTGGTCAAATGGGTCAATCAGAGAAGGGTAATCTTAGAAAGGTCAAGTGTTGGTGAGTTTAAGTGGAGATGAGGTAGCACCTAGGAGGATGCTAGTGAAAAATTTAAAGGAAAGATGTGGGACCTTGACCGTCGATGGTCACCCTGACCATTGATGGTCACCCTGACTATTTATGGTCACCCTGACTGTCGATGATCAAGAGGAAACCCTAAAAGATAAAACATAAAAGGTGAAAGTGAAAAGTCATTTTCACCTTTTCACATTTAACCTCTATGTTTTTTTTCTCTAGTGAATCTGTACTATGGCATTTTGTACTGAGTGTTGATCGAGTTGACTATGAGGTGGGGATTGGTGATTGGTTGAGCTAGTGCTTGAGGAGATTCAATGTTGACTGAGATGGAGGGTGGATGAGGGTGTGGCTGAGTGGAGGGACATGAACTTTGACCATGTCAATGATCATAGAATGAGGTAGGGGGCTCTAAAATTGATATTATGGTTAAATTTTCATTATAAAAAATTTGGAATGATGTGGTTATGGTCTTAAAGCTAGTTTGATATTTAGGGAAATAATGCCCTAGTTTTAGATTTTTGCATATTTAGGCAAATGTGTTGGTGAATTGGTAGTTGGAAGGTGTGTTGGGTTAGGAATGGGTGTATATTATTTGTAAGTAGGTTAGTTTGGGAATTGCCCATGAGTTTTAGGGTGTTGAGAGGTGTCAGGTTTGAGGGTCATGTCATTGGTGGTCATACATAGTGACCATCAATGGTTGGACCCAATCATCAACCATCAAACCTGAGGGCTAAAAGGACTTTTAAGGATCATCGATGGTTCAAGGAATAATTAGTGGTCAAAGGTGTGCTTGTAAAATATAGGTATAGGTTGGTACTTAGCGTGATGTAGCAAACTAAGCATATATAATAATATTGGTTTTGCAAGCCTGTGACTAGATTCAGATGAGAGATTAAGTTCCCATACTCTTCATAGAGGCTCCTGATGTGATGACTGCTGACAAGTAGAGACACATGGAGGATATGGTCCTAGGCATGATGCATCACTATCAACATGTACCATAAGACCCAATTATGGCTGTTATACTCATTGAGAGATGGGATCATGTGAAAAACACCTTCTAGTTTCCTACCAGGGAAATCGCCATCTTACTAGAGGATACTAAGATCACCAAGTTTTCCATCTGAGGAGATCTAATTTACCATATAGAGAGTGAGGAGATAGATTATCACATGAACTTGCTATATAGTATAGACTTAGTTCATACATAGTTTCATGTGAGTGGATTTAGGTATCCATTATATCAGATGGCTCCTAGGGATAGGTGCTTGATGACAATGATGATGATGGATTTGATGAGTTTTATGCTACCAAATTCTATGGGTGGTTGATTCCCATACTTGCTTCTTGGAATATTAGTGGAGATGTTTTTGAGGAGAAACATGTTTGGGTGGGCATATGTATTACTTGTGTGGATTTATAAAGAGTTGTGGGCCTTCTAAGCACATAGGTGTTACATGATTAGTATTGGATTTGTGTTACATTGTTGGAATTTTGAGCACATTTGAGTATTGAGACCCTTAGGACTACTAGAGGATACTCATGCACTAATCGATTATGTTGTCAGCTTCATGCGGTGGAAGAGAGTAGTGGCCTACATAGGAGTAAGTGGTAAGGCTAAGGACATCAAATGGTTTCATGATGCATTTGAGGGTCTGATGGTAGGGGATATCACATGGTGACCATATGTTGGGTGGCCATAATGGGTAAGATTCAGGTACCACACCATAGGGCTATAGAATTAGAGGTGTGTGTATGGGAGGAGAGAGATGGAGATAGAGTTGATCCCATTTAACCAATTATGGAGGTAGTTTGGTTTGGTATAGGGGATTCCACCTGATGTATTGAGGTATCAAAGAGAGGATGCTGAGTTCCTACTACCTAAGCCATAGCCACAGGACATAGTGCATGACTTTGAGGAGTTACCAATGGGAGGCCAGGTCAATGATGTAGTTATTATTAATAATTACATAGCTTGGTACTAGGGGAGGTATATTGTAGTGTATTTTGGATGGGGTGATGGGGGCCACTAGGCCATGGATGTTGATCTAGAAATAGCACAGGTGTAGGGTAACCTGTAGGTGATAATAGTTCTAGTAGTAGCCCAGGCATAGATAGTTACCTTATAGGGATAGGTAGCCACTTTGTAGGGCCAAATCATGACATTATAGAGGAAAGTGGGGGCATTTATGGTGGAGACAAACTAGGTGTGGGCCCAGGTCATAGCTTTATAAGGGTAGGTGGTCACTTTGTAGGTCCAAATTGGCTCCTTATAGGGATAGATGATGGTTGGGATGGTAGGTCTAGTAGTAAGAGGGCCATCAGATTCAGTGCCCTAGGCATAGTATCTAGTGACTATGCAAGAGCTTAGATATTATGAGGTGATGGTGCTTGATTAGTTTCCCCATGCCATGAGATTTGTAGATTATAAATCTAGTTTGGGTGGTGGGGTTGCACTAGCTACTCTAGGGTAGTGGGATGCTATAGTTGGGTAGACAGGGGTCCTAGAGGGACCACCATCAAGTATAGGTACATGTCTAGATGGGGCTAGTGGTAGTGGTGTAGGTGGTTTGAGTACTCTAGGGGCCTGATTGATATATGATATATGATATGTATATGATTTTTTATTCTGGCCTGCATGCTGATGATGCAAGATGTACATTTTGAGAGAGAGGTGACACATTATGACATGGATTATTATTTTTTGATGAATCAATGTATATGATGTTATGACATTCAATGTTTTATATATTATGGATGTCTAAGTTGATGTGATGTCCATGTTTATGATTTATGGCCATGCATGTTCTTGGTTATGGTTATTTTACTCAGTAGTTTAGGCATGTGATGTTTAGAAAGTTGAATTATGATGTTTTAATTACACTCATGGTTATGATAGGATATGTTATGGATGGATACATGTTATGGCTCATGTTTATGGTTATGTGGATTGAATGGTGAATGGTGTATGCCATGATGGTTTGCTTATTGATTTTATTTATGGTTTAATAACATTTTTAGAGGGTTACATGATGTGTTGCATAGGTGAATGTTTGTGGTTGGTTGCTATATTTTTACATTATGTTTGGCCCATTGATAGATAGATGATGTTGCTTGTTGACATAGTTCATGATCTTCATGATTTTGGTATGATGTTTTTTGTTTGCATTTATAAGCTTACATAGACTAATAAAGGATAAGAAAAAAAAGGACATGATGCCTTTTAATTGGAAAAGATAGACACAAAACCCAAAATTGGATTTGGCTTAGTGAAAATAAACCTTTTAATTATTTTGCATTAGCATGCCTAGTTTGATAGATAGGGATCCTAATAATATTGTGTCAAGTAAGCTCATAGTCACGTTTATATGAGATATGGAGAGAAAGTGGGTGAAACTAGAACCATTTAGTAAGACTAGTATGCCTTTTTTGTAGGTGTTCAAAGAGGTAGTATAAACAAGTCTATGTCTATATATAAAGTGTAGACTAATCAATGTGGGAAGTCTACTAAGGAAAGTTGATTACAACTTTTCCAAGATTATTTTTGATATGAGAGCCAATTTTAGCTTTCAAAATTCTTTTGCTTTTTCTCAAGGGTCTTTTGATTTGTGCTTGAGGGTTTTTTGTTATTTTGCTTTTATTGTAGGGTTGGGGAAGTTGATTAACACACGAAGCTTCTATAAATTGCTTAGCATTTGACAAATATTTTACTTAGTCATCCTTCAAATGAATGGTCTAAGTTTTTGGTTTCAAATTCTTTTGATAATTGTCCTTCTAGAGAGCAATCCACCTTACATTTTTGCAATTTCAAATGAATTTCAATAGCTGTCCTTCAAGGGAGCAGTTTGCAGATGCTAGGGGTGAACCATGATTTGTTTTTAAATTTTGCTACTAATTTTGCCTTTGATTGATTTTTATGGACATAGAATTTCTCATACATGCTCAATGGATTATCTTTATGAAGGAAAAACTAATTTGACATGAAGGTTCAGTAGGTGAAAGAGAGGTATAGATGACAACAACCATAAGAATCGATCTCAAAAGAGATAGGAAGTACTATGAGAATCATGCCATAGATAGAGCCATGGTATTCGTAGTTCAATATTAGGATATAATTGTGATGGATAATCACATGATTTAATTTTAGTCAATTGCCTCTAAAAAAGAGGGAAATGAAAGCGGTTGTGAGGGATGAGCTTAAGTTAGACAAATGATGATTATGACCCCTATATAACAATAAAAGGGACATAGATGTGAAGCATTAAGAGGATTAGGTTCTAGTTTGCCTTTGAGAGAGGAAAAATGATAAGATCATGATCCATACTTATGGGTAATGATGTAGGGTCCAAGCCAATTGAAAGCAAATTTGCCTCTTTTGCTTTTCTCCATATTAATGACATGTTGGTTTTCCTTAAGGACAAGATCTCAAATATTTAATTCTTGGAATTTTAGGTGTTTATTATAGGCTCACTTAATTCTCTCTTGGTAGACATAAAGATGGGAAAGAGTAACTAAATGGCATTTTTCAAGTAGCTCAAGTTGGGATAAACGTTCTTGATGGTAATCATATTTTGAAATGAAATCATGAAAAGATGTGTGAAGAGAAGGTATTTGGATTTCAGAGGCAAGATGGCCTCAACTCTAAAGATGAGAGAAAAAGGTGTAGCACTAGTGCGGGTTCAGATGCTAGTACGATATGCCCATAGGGCAAAGGGGATGTGCAAGTTCCAATCCTGATTTGAGGCATTGACCATTTTAGTAAGCATGTTGTTGATGGTTTTATTGGAGGCTTTGGCTTATCCATTTACTTGTGGGTGATAATGCAATGAAAAGCTAAGTTTAATACCAAATACATCATAAAGGCCTTGAACTTGTTTGTTTTTGAAAGATTTGCCATTTTTGGTGATGATCTTATGAGAACACCAAAATGGTAGATGATATGATGGTTGATGAATTTGACAATCTTTTTAGCTTTTATCGAGATAAGGGGAATAGCCTCTACCCATTTGGTAAAATATTTAGTTGCAGTAATGATAGAATGATGTAATTATGAAGAGTGGGGGTTGATTTCACCAATAAGGTCTAGACCCCATTGTGGAAAGGGTTAAAAGTTTGTAGAAACATGAAGACTATTGCTAGGTGTGTGGTGTAAATTAGTGTGTTATTGACATTTGACACACTTTTTCACATAATCATAGCAATCTTGGTTAAGGGTAGGCTAGTAATAGCCCAGATAAAGGATACACTTAGCTATAGTGAGGCCACTAAAGTGACCCCTATAGATACCATCATGTGTCCCTTTGATGGCATGAGAGGCTTTTATACCACAGAGGTAATAGAATAGGAGTCCATCCAAGCCTCATTTGTAGAGGATTCCTCCCATAATGGTATAATGAGAGGTGTTTTGAAAAAATGCTTGATGGGCATTCCTAGAGAGGCCAAAGGGAACTATGCCAAGGCAAAGGTAGTCGAAGGTTTATTGATACCAAAGGTCAGGCAAAGTTTCCTCCACACTAAAGATGGTTAGAATGTCTGATTTGGTGAAGGAAGGTTTGGTGAGGTGATGGACAATGATGGATACTTTAGAACCTGAGGGTGCTGATGAGAACTGATAGGTAAGAGAAGCCATGGTATCAACAAACTTGTTGGTAG
Source organism: Torreya grandis (assembly GCA_037957365.1). Taxonomy (NCBI): domain Eukaryota; kingdom Viridiplantae; phylum Streptophyta; class Pinopsida; order Cupressales; family Taxaceae; genus Torreya; species Torreya grandis. The sequence goes on from JARHVA010003084.1 coordinate 921,718, forward strand.
ACCGAGGAGTGGTTTGGATATGGTAATGTTCAAATGAAGATAAGAGTTATGTGATGAGTTATATATACAATTGCATCATTTCATTCTTCACTGGTAGATGTTGTTGACTTAGTTGACCATAAGCTGGGAGTCTCTAAAGGTATTGATTGTTTTGACTCCTAGGGCTAGGGTAGTTTGTAGACCTATTACTAGGGATTCATACTTACCATATTGTTGGTACATTAGAATTAAATTTTAAAAGATAAGGGAAGTGTTTCATCGATAAGGGGGACAAAGACAATATCAGCTCCTCCACCACACTAACATTTAGAACCATCAAAAAACATGGTTACCTGATTGGTCAAATCTACTTGAGATAGGATTGTGATAAACTCATCTAGAAATTCAAGAGGGAGAGGTTGATTGTTTGTTCGGGGTGCCTCATCTAGTTGGTCAGCAATTACTTTCCCCTTGATTGACTTCTATTATAAGAACTCAAGGTCAAACTCAAATAAAAGCATGATCCATTTAGCCATACACTAGTTTTGGTATGGTTTGGAGTGCATGTACTTAAGGGGCTTGTTATTGGTTATGACAAAAGTCTTATGTTTAAGAAGGTGGTGGAAAATTTTGGCGGCCATGAAGACTAACGCCAGACACATTTTCTTGATATGTGTGTATCGAGTCTTAAATTTGATAAGTGTGTGGCTAATGTAATAGATGTCTTGTTCCTTGTGTTGTTCATTCTGATGGGCAAGCATCACCCCTAGGGAGTGGTCTATGGTAGAGATATAGAGGTAGAAAGGTTAGTCATCCTTAGAAGGTGTAAGGACAAGTGAAGATAGTAGGTATTCTTTGAATGTATCAAAGGCCTTTTGACAATCGATATTCCACTTGAAAGAGACATTATTTTTCAAGAGGTGGTGGAAGAGCTGAAACTGATCAAAGAGCTGGGAGATGAAGTGATGAATGGATTGAAGTTTCCCCTACAAGCTATGGAGTTGTTTAAGAATGGTCAGACGTAGCATCTTAAGGATGGCTTTGATTTTGGCTAGATCAACTTTGATTCCTTGAAGGGAAATGATGAAGCCAAGAAGTTTTCCTGACAAGACCCCAAAAATACATTTCTTAGATTGAGGTTGACGTGATAATGGATAAGTCAGTCAAACATAATCTTGAGAATAACTATATGGTCTTTACATATCTTGGACTTCCCAAGAAGGCCATCCACATAGTCTTTGTTGATTTTATGGATAAGGTCATGAAAAATATAGGTCATGGCATATTGGTAGGTGACACCAATGTTCTTAAGATCGAAGGGCATAAATCTATAATAGAAAGTCCCCCATGGGGTGATAAAGGTAGTTTTTTGTTGATCTTCAAGGGAAATCAAAATATAATTATAACCCAAGAATCCATCCATGAATGACAACATCTCATGGTTTTTTGTAAGATGAATAAGTTGGTCAATTCTAGGTAGAGTTAAGTCATCCTTTGGGTAAGTGAGGTTGAGGTCATGAAAGTCCACATAGATATATAATCCCCCTATGGATTTAGTGATAGGTATGATGTTTGAAACCCATTGGGTATAATCAATGGGTTGAATAAAGTTGATAGAAAAGAGGCATTAAAGTTCTTCTTTGACAAGGAGGGCTATGCGAGGGTGCATTTGGAAAAGTTTCTATTTGACAAGTTTGGTGTCATTATTGGTTACAATGTTATGGGTGGCAATGGCTGGGTCAATACTAGGCATATCAGCATATGACTAGGCGAATGCAATATTATGGTCTTGGAGGAAGGTAGAAAAGTCCTATAATTCCTCAGAGGTGAGAGTTTGGCCAAGTTTGAAAATGTGGGAGTTATCTAGAGTGCTTATGTCAATGTCCATGGTAGATTTATTCAGCATGGTTGAGGTTTCTAGAGGTAAATATTTTTGGATGGAGGAATTTGGTGCGCCAAGGTAGGTGAGAATAGCATCATCATCTTAAAACTGAATATTGTTAATGGTAGGAGAGTCTTCTCCCATGAGTTCAGGATGGGTCAAAGGGATGGATATGAATGCCCCTTCCTTTTGATAAGTTATGGGGTCAAGGTTAATAATGTTGACAAAAAAATTGGGTGGTATGATGTCCTCATCTTCACCCACAGGTGGAGGGGATGTTGGTGAGGAAGGGGCTTCTTATTCGATAATAGTAGGGGTAGTTTATTTGGCCTTCTTCTTATTGGGTAAAATGAAGCTGAGGCCATACTTCTCATGAGTTTTGTAGGTCTCAATCAAGGTTAATGTGTATGGGCCATGCTCATATCATCCTAAACTAAATCCCTTCCAAGCACACTTATGAAGGTATATATTAGCGAAGTTGGGTTTGTCCAAATTAGAGAAGGTGGAGTTGAATGGTTGAGGTAAAGAGAGAGTGATGGTAGTGTTAAGTGGCTTGTCAATTCCCCCATAGATAAAGTGGGTTTAACAGTTTGGATGCCCCAAGGGGGTAATGGATCTAATATGCATTCATAACCTAGTTGGTGGTTGAGTTTCCCATATTCTTGGGGAGTAAGGAGGGCATCAAGGGTGAGGAGATGGTATTCTCCAAGGGTGAGGAATTAGAAGGTAGGTTCCAAAGGATCAGTGATGGGTATCTATTCTATGGGGATAGACAAGCTAGTAGAGGCCTTAGTGGAAGGAGAAGAAACAATGCCTTTAGATTCCATGGGTGAGGGTTTGATGGTGGTTATTTACAGTTCTTTGGATGGAGGCATAAAAATGTCATTGAGTCAGTAGGTCATATTACATGCTTTAAAAGGGCTAGGGTCAACTTGTATGGTAACAACTTAACCTTTGTGTTCAAACTTGATGTAATAGTGGAGGGTAGAAGGTACACATTCCATGACATGAATCCAAGGTCTCCCAAGTAAAACATTGTACTGGAATTCACCTTCAACTACATAGAAGAGTTCAGGGAGCATGTGAGAGGGGGATCTAGGTCTTCAGGATGGATAGAAGGTATCTCTGAGTCTTTGAAGGTAAAAAGGGTAGAGAGTCAAAGAGCACCAATGAAGGCCACTATGGGTTAGAAATCCCTTGGTCTAACTTTAATGGCCTACATAGCCTCAAGGCCTGACAATGATGGGGTGAGGTGGAAATGAGCTCATAGAGGCTTATTTTAGTAGGGATATAGTGGAGTTGTTTAAGGATAAGCCTCCTGATGGATTTAGAGGGGTTAACCTCTTATATGCCTAAGATAGTAACTTTGGGCTTAGTTGCAAGTGTAGAGGTTGGGATCAAGTTTGGCTTCAGGTTAGTTGATGGGTATGTCTATGGAATGGACACTTTGGCATTCCCTTTATCCTTTTGTTGTGATTATGTGACCACATTAATGGTATGGATAAAGGGGGAAGGTGTGATAGGGAATTGGGTAGATTATTTGTCACTCTAAGGTGAGAGTGGGGGAGTGAAATTATTGTTAGCATATTATTGTATTTACCTTAGGTTATTTACTAAGGTAATTTATATTGGTTAGTTGCCTTAACCACTTTGGTTAAGAGATTAGTTGTTTGTTTGGTCTTTGCTATTTCATGCAAGCCGACGTAGGTTAGTTTTCTTATACCTGTCTCATGCTTCACAAGTATTTCATTTGTTTGCCTATTTAATAAGACTTCATGCTTGGTTGAATATGTTGAATATGTGCTCTGTTATTCTCAATCTCATTTACTCTTTGTGTTTTGTTTAATCTAATATGGTATCAGAGCCTATGGTTTGTAGACCCTGAGTGAAGGTTTGTGGAAGCCAAAGAGAGGTCGGTGTCTTGCTAGGGAGGAGCTTTAGGTGCCTAGTGGAGAGCCAAGGAGAGAGAAAGCATCATGGAATTCAAAAAACTCAACCAGAAGATCTGAAAATTGCTAAGAAGCATCAGATGGCTAAATAAGACCAAAAGGAAGTGAAAACAGGGTGCTTTAGAGGCTCAGAAGCCTCTATTAAATATCTTTGTGCAAGGGCAATGTACGGATTTGGCAAAATTAGAAAAAATCATTTCTTCATCTTTTTTAGTGAAACAAAATCCTAAATCGTGAGTTAAATCAAAACTAAGACATTGGTGAAAATGGTTTGTAATTTGGTTGAGAAACGGGCTCAGAATCTTCGCTTGAAGTTTCAGAGGTAGGCCAATTTTCTGATTGACTGAATTTTTTTATAAAATTTTTAGCCTAAAGTTTTAATATTTCAATTATTTTTATTTTTTTAATTGAAATAAATCAAAACTTTAGCCAATAAGGGTTATTTGGGACCTATCGCTGACTAATAATCACGGAAGCATTCGGGAAGCTAAAAATTTCACCATTTTTTGGGTTTTTTATCTGGATGTCAATGGAGAAAGAATTTTTTAAATCAGAATTGTAGTTTTCCCGATTTAATTGTTTCAGTGGTAAAAAAAATTTATGATCTTGCAAACGGTATTGAGTTTGTTGCTGAAAACAGATAGGGTTGTTCAGTGTCAATATAGAATCAGTGTGTAGAAGGATTTTTTTTTTAAAAGTCATTATAGTTTTTTTGATTTTATCATTTTTGTGAAAAACTAGGTAAAATGGCTAGTATTCAACACCTATTACTACCAGATTCTCAGAAATTGAATGGCAAGAACTTTAGTTTGTGGAGTCACAAGGTTTTGACAATATATGAATATATGAATATTGATCAAATAGTGCTCGATAAAGAGCAAAGGCCTGCCACTACTACCAATGACTATGATAAACGTCATCATGAGGCTCTCATGTTGTTAAAATTGTCAATAGCAGATAATCTAATCTCAGAGGTCAGAAATGCGACTATAGCATCAGATTTATGGAAAACTTTATCTTCAAAATATCAAGCTTTTGAAGCCAGTAGAGTGTTGTATTTGAAGAATTTGTTGTTTTCCACTAAGATGCAGGAAGGTGGCTCCATTTTTGAGTTTTTGTTGTAGATCAAGGACATCAGTGACCAGTTGGAAGCAGTACAGAAACCTATTAATGAGTAAGATTTGATTGCTCTTGTTATGCAAAATATTCCACTATCATTTGAGTCATTTGTGGAGTCCTTGCACATGATTGTTGAGATGCAGACTTTGGATTTTGAAACATTGTCTACATTGCTATTGCAAAAGGAGAGACGACAAGAGTAGGCAATGTTGTCTACATCCACTTCCACAGAGAGTGCATTCTTTATCAAGGAAAAGGGTAAGCAGTCTGGTAAAAATAGCTATCCATCAGAATCTTCACAAGTACATGGTAATAAGAGATCTAAATGGAAATGTTTTTACTGTAAGAAACTTGGTCACCTTAAGAAAGATTGTAGGAAAAGACAACAGGATATGGCTAACCCTAGAAAGAAAGCTCATCATGCGAATGTAGCTGAAGGTGAAGGTGAGGAATCACTAGATTTTGCTTTCATGGCTTCTAGTGGTAATTCTATGGTGGATCAAGCTTGGTACTTTGATTCAGGGGCATCTCACCATTATACATGCCATAAGGACTGGTATGTGGATTTTGTTGAAGATAACAGTAGTAATGAATTTGTATCTTTAGGAGATGGTACAACATATTTTGTGAAAGGATTTGGTAATGTTCATATAAGTTTTGATGGTACAGTATATTATGCATTCAAGAATGTTAGGTATGTACCAGATATGAGCATAAATCTTCTTTCAATCAGTGAGTTCACCTCAAAATCTGATTTTGTTGTAAAATTTAAAGAATAATAATGTTTAGTCACCACTAAAGATAACAAGATTATTGCTGTTGGGATCAGTGAGAAAGGCTTGTATAAGCTTGTAGATCCAATCAAAGGAAAGGAAAGTGCACTTGCAGCAGTTGATAGCACAAGTTCACTATGGCATGAAAGGTATGGGCATTTGAATTTTTAGTATTTGACTACATTGAGTAAGACTAAGATGGTTAAGAGGATTCCTTCAATTCGACATAGTCATCATGTATGTATTGGATGTCAGTTGGGGAAGTAAGTTAGACATTCATTTGATGTTGGTAAAGCCTTGAGAGTAAAGGGAGTATTGGATCTGGTACATGCAAATTTGCATGGTCCAATGCAGACACCTACCCCTTCTGGTGCCCATTATTTCTTGTTACTGGTTGATGATTTCTCTAGGAAAAAGTGGGTATACTTTCTAGTGAAGAAATCTGATTGTTTTTCTAACTTTCTTATTTGGAAAGCTATGGTTGAAAAATAGGCAGGACGGCCAGTGAAATCTCTTAGAACAGATAATGGGGGTGAGTTCATCTCAAAATAGTTGAAGGAGTTTTGTGCCACTAAAGTCATACACAAACAATACACTACACCTTACACTCCATAGCAAAATGGAGTTGTGGAAAGGCGTAATAGGATGGTGATGGACATGGCTCACTGTATGGTCCAAAGTAGAAATGTCCCATATAGGTATTGGGCAAAAGCAGTGAATACAACAGTATATATCCTCAACAAAAGTCCTAAAAAATCTTTGGAGAATATGACTCCAGAGGAGGCTTGGTCAGGTCCAACTCCAGATGTAAGTGATTTCAAAATTTTTGGTTGTGTAGCTTTTACAGTTATTCCTAGTCAAAAGAGAAGAAATTTGGATGCAAAAAGCAAAACATACATGTTTGTTGGATACAGTGATCAGTCAAAGGCCTACAGATTACTTGATGTTTCTATTAACAAAGTTTTGGTAAATAGAGATGTCATAGTAAATGAACAAATGCCATACTTCACAGCAACTGGTCAAGTTTCAGATATTGAGTCATTGTTATCTAATGATTCAATTATTAGTTATAATGTGAAAAGTGAGTAGGATTCTTGTTCATCAATCGAATCACATTCCAGGGAGGGAATTGATACAGGTCATTATGAGGTTCCAGCAGAATAACCAAAGAAGCCAAAGTGGTATACTGCCATAATTAAAGCACTAAAAGAAGGAGACTTGCCACAAGGTGTGGAAGGTAGAAGACTGAGATCGGGAAAGCAGTTTGGTAATAGAGGTGAGCATGTCAATCTTGCTCTAACAGCTATTGTTTCACAAGTATTTGAGCCTAATTCTTTTTCAGAGGCTAAAGGGAAGTCTAAGTGGGAATCAGCTATGCAATTGGAATATGATTCCTTGATGAAAAATAAGACTTGGAAGTTGATGGAACTACCACCAGGAAAGAAATCTATTGGTTGTAAGTGGATTTATCAGGTAAAATATAAAGCAGATGGTTCCTTGGACAAACACAAAGCCAGACTTGTTACAAAAGGTTATGCACAAGAGGAAGGGGTTGATTATGAGGAGACTTTTTCTCCAACCACCAAGATGGTAACTTTTCATTTGATTATTGCTATTGCTACTCAGTTTGGATGGCAGGTGCACCAAATGGATGTAAAGATTGCTTTCTTGAATGGAGATCTAGAGGAGGAAGTCTACATGGTTCAGCCACAGGGTTTTCAAGTTCCTAGTAAGGAAAATCTTGTTTTCAAGTTGATCAAGTCCTTGTATGGACTTAAGTAGGCTCCTCAAGCCTGGTATACAAAAATAGACTCATATCTTAGGGAATCAGGTTTCAAAAGGTGTAACTCAAAACCAACTCTCTATGTAAAGGTGTCTGGTGATGATATCTTGATTCTCATTATATATGTTGATGATATAGCCATCACTGGGAGTAGTACTAGTCTCATTCAACAAATGAAAGCTGATGTTTGTTGTACTTTTGACATGACAGACTTAGGACTACTGAAATAATGTTTAGGTGTTGAGTTTTGGCAAAGTGGTAATATTGTATTCATGTCACAAAATAAGTATGCCAATTCATTGCTAGAAAGGTTCAGAATGATGGATTTTAATCCAACTCACACACCTATGGATGTAGGAGCTAAAATTTCAATAGACACTGATTCACCTCTAGTCAATGAAACAGTGTATCGGTAGCTAGTGGGTAGTCTCATTTACCTCACTACCACCAGACCAAATATTTGTTTTGCAGTGAGTTTTCTATCTCGCTTCATGTCTAAACCATAGGAATTCCATTGGTTAGCTACAAAATGAGTATTAAGATATGTCAAAGGTACTCTTGACTTTGGCATACTGTATAAGAAGTCTGTAGATTTTGAACTTTTAGGATATTCTGATTCTAATTGGGCAGGTTTAGTTGATTCAATAAAATCTACAATAGGGTATGTTTTCAATTTTGGTTTAGGAGTTTTCTCATGGCAGAGCAAACTACAAACTACAGTGGCATTATCTTCAATAGAAGTAGAGTATAAAGCTGTGGTCAGTGCAGGTTGTGAAACCATGTGGATAAAGAAAATTTTAGAGGATGTTCAGTTTGAGTCATCAAAGCCTACTCCAATTTTTTGTGACAACCAAAGCGTTTTAAAGATGGTGAAGAATCTAGTATTTCATGCCAAGACCAAACACATTGAGGTTCACCATCATTACATCCAACAGTTGGTTACAAATGAAGACATCAGTCTCTTCTACTGCCCCACTATAGAGCACCCAATTGATATAATGACCAAACCACTTAGTACAGACAAGTTTGTAAAATTCATAGATAAACTCGGTCTTGTTTCTAGTTTAGTCATTAAGGGAGGGTGTTAGCATATTATTGTATTTACCTTAGGTTATTTACTAAGGTAATTTATATTGGTTAGTTGCCTTAACCACTTTGGTTAAGAGATTAGTTGTTTGTTCAGTCTTTGTTATTTCATGCAAGCCAACGTAGGTTAGTTTTCTTATACCCATCTCATGCTTCACAGGTATTTCATTTATTTGCCTATTTAATAGGCCTTCATGCTTGGTTGAATATGTTGAATATGTGCTCTGCTATTTTCAATCTCATTTACTCTCTGTGTTTTGTTTAATCTAATAATTATGTAGGTGGCCAATTATTAGGTGTAATGGTGGGGAAAGGTTGTCTACCAAAAGATCATCATCATCATAGAGTTGGTGGATAATGGCCTGGAGAGTTTTTCAATTCTCTGTGTTATGCCCAGGTGTCATATGATAGGGGAAAATTTGATGGTCATTATACCAGATTGGCTTCAAACTAAAAGGATCGAAGGGTCTAATGGGAGTTAATGTGAGGAAGGAGGTCTATACTAACCTTTGAAGAATGGTTGTATAGGATTCTACTAGAGGTAAGGAAGGTTCTGGGCTCATGATTTTGGTTGGTAAGATGGGTGTGTGGGTAGTAATAATTTGGGTGGATGGTCTTAGCCTAGGTATGTTGGTAGTTAAGGTAGCCAAATTTGGTGGTCTAATTGGTTGTGATCTAGGAAGGACGAGTATGTTAGCTAACAAATGTGTTGGTGTAATCAACAGTAGTGGGCAACATATGTTAAAAGGAAATTGTCTTTTAAGCAAAGTGGAAGGGTGATGCCCTAAGATAGAGGGAAAGGTAGAGGAAGGTAGAGACTTAGTCATGTGTCCTTCTAATGCTTTCATCCTCTTGGTTGGTGTGGGTCAAGACCTACGTATAGGATTTGGTAAAGTTAAGTCTACTTTCAAAGATGGGTGAACCAAACTCTGAGTAGGGAAGGCACCAAGAGTTTTAAAAGGTTTAGTTGGTGATGTGGTGGCTTTTTTGGTTGACTGAGAAGTTGAGGGGTTGTCCGAGGTTTGGATTGGCTTAAGATGTGGTGATGAGATGACAGATTATTTGGCTAGATATGTACTAGATAATTTATGTTTGTTGATGGAGGGAAGCCCTAACTATTTCCAAAAAGTGGCTTGATCCATGTATGGTTTTAAGTCAAATTATAATTTATGTACTAATGTGGAAAAAGGTTTATGTATTGGTCCTGATCCATGGGCAGTGGATGCAACAAATAGACTTGTAGGTTGGGTGGGACACTTGGAAGTTTAGTTGATCTCTTGAGGTGAGGGAAGTAAGGCTGAGATAAATGGCTCATCCATAGGAGGTGTGGGTAAGAATGATACTTTTTTAGGGATAATACCCATAGGAGAAGTATTTTGGTGGGTAGTTGGTAGAGGTGGTGAATCAAGAATGTTGATTTCCCCATATCTACTGGTCGAGGTAGTATGTGATGATTCCAAAACTTCTATGAGGGTAGCTAAGGAGAAAGGAACTTATTTAGTTTGGCTATCCAAATGAGGGTAAGGTGATTCCATGACCTTGGTAAGTGAAGTAGGGGAGGAATGGGTAGACTGGTTGATCGGGTCCTCATGGGTAGGTATATTTCAAACCACGTTGACCGTGCAGACATCATGAGAGTACTCAGCCTATGTGTCCTCAGTTTTGATAGGGGCATGATTGGGAAAAGGTTTCCTAAAGGTATCAAGAGCTTGATTTTTAGGGGCATTAGGATTATCCAACATGAGTTCCCATTTGTCGATAAGACTCTAAACAATATTCTTGAAATTATTACATTGGTTGATGTCATGTAAAATTACCCAATGAAAAGCATAGAAATCATTCTCACTATACCAAGCAAGTGTTAGATGAGAAGAATCAAACTGTTGGGGAGGTTTGATAGGTGGAAGTTGTATAAGGTTAGTTTTTAGTAGCTTTTCTATAACTGAGGTGTAAGATTCTCCAAGTGGAGTGAATTATTTTTGGTTATTTTAGTTTGGGTTTCTTGAATTTAGATTGGAGGTAATGGGAGGATTTTTTTGGTTGACATTGGGTGGAGGGGTGATTTTAAGGACAACAACATTCATGGTTCCCCTAGTCTTGGTTCTAGTATTGCCTTGGTTACCTGATTTGGAGGAAGAGGTCTCATTGGTCTTGAAGGTAGAGTTCTTGTTTTGTAACTTCAATTTACCCTCATCTATGGCCCAAATTTATAGCTTACATGCCATGGTAAAAGCCTCATCAAAGGTCCTAAAGATCTGGACATGCAATCTAAAAGATACATGTTTGGCACAAGCTCAAGTGAAAAGTTCTATAAGTTTAGGTTGAGGCAAGGAAAATTAAAGATGATTAATCAAGCTTCTCCAACGGGTGACAAAATCAACAATGGACTCATCATTGAATTTTCTAATATAATAGAGGTATGTGATAGAGACCTTATTGGAAATGTTAATGGAAAAGTGATCCAAGAAGACTTCTTCTAGTTGGGTGAAAGAAAATATGGAATGCTTGGTAAGGGCACTATACCAGTCAAGTGATGGTGGTTGCTCCAGCTATAAGTGGGGCATGATGGATTAATGGTTATGTTTTCCCCAAGGTAGAGGATTAATTAGTAGGGGTGAAAGGTGTAAGGGTAATGGTTGGTTGGATAATTTGGTTCTCAATCATAGTGTCAAAGGGGTTAGTAGACAAAAATGCCTGGGTGGTCAAAGGTTGGGTGGTGATGGTGGAAACAGGGATAACCTCCATAAGGTGGGATGACATGCCACAAGGAGGATCTTGAGGTGCATTTGAAATCGGGATATGGTGAGAAGAGGTGTTAAGATAGTGATGAAGGGCCACTAGATTATTGTCTAAAAAGATGGTAAAATCCATGTCTCCTTGGGGAAATATCTAAGGGAAAGTAGGGCTTCCCAATGGATGAGGTGAATCTCTTGCCTTAGAGATGTACTTCATAGATGAGGAAGTAGAAGAGGTTGATTTAGGTGATGGATTTCATTCTACCAAGTTTCTTTGTTGTTGATGAGTGAGAACCATATAAGGAAAGGGGAGAGAAAATAAGAACAATCTCACTGCTCAAACAAAAAGAAGACAAGAAAATGATAAAGGCAATCAAGACACACACTATGAAGTATGTCAAGCCTAGAGGTTAGTTTTAATCTTGATTTTGGCTTATACCTTAGTTAGTGAGAATGTGTGATAGAAGTTAGCTTGTAGATCAGGGACTATAGAAGTAGTCTATGGTTGATTTCAGGCTATTTAGGTGCTCAAAAGAATCTATATTGGATCAATACATGGCTTGGTATTGGGGCCTACCCCCTCACTTCATAGTCCCATAGCAATAAGGGCGTCGGGTGCTTAGCCAATATATATTGATATCTAGAGTTTATACTTAACCAGAGAGTTGAGTTGGTTCTCCTCTTGGTAATGACCTCCAAGTAAGATTGTTGAGAATGGGTAAGGTGACTGCTAGGTGATGAAATCCCAGTTGGGCCTTGTCTCAAATTGTTTTGATGTTTGATTGATGAAATTGGTTTGGCTAGTGTGTGCAACAAAATTGGTGCTACTATAAGATTATTGTGCTTTAATTTAAAGTGAGATATTGTTAAAAGCAAGTAATGGATGAAGTTGATTTTAAGCCAAAAATAAATTTTAGTTTCAATTATGAGCACAGATAGAGAGAAGAGCATACAACTGCAAAGAAAATGCGAGTAACTATTGTAGGTCCCACCAAGCATGCCAGAATGTTTCACTCAAATTTTATTATTATTCAGAAGAAGGTATTAAAACTAGAAATATGGGTGTGGTATAAATACTTGATAAATGTGCATGCATTAGATCAAAATATTGTGAAGAGTTCCTCTTTGGCTTGGGAGGAAGACCTACAAATGAGAAAACACTAAAGTAAATTTATTAGTTAGAAAAGTAGCTAGGCGGATTGCCTAGCTGTGGCTAGATCTTGAAAGTGTGAGCTTCCTTAGGGGATTTCAATCCACCATTTTAGAATAATTAAGTTGATAAAATAGAAATAAATTACTTACATCAACAATCAAAAGGTACTAAAACTAATAACAAAAATTGCTTGATAAAGAGATGTGCTAGAAATGATCAAATTAATGATAAGTTGATTAGTGTTAGTACTAATGGGTTGAGATATGGTCTATAAAATTAGGTAGAGTTCTATGGTTAGGTAGAAGCATAGAAAAGAGGATATGATTGGGTGTAGGTGGTAAGGGAGCTTGTTGGTTTTGGGTATGACAATGAACCGTCGGTGGTCAAGATGATCATCAGTAGTTAAGGGTAACCATCGGTGGTTAGGTAACCATCAGTAGTTGGGCTAATCATCAGCAGTTGCTTATAGGTAAATTAAGGCCAATATTTTAGGAATGAATCCTAAGAGGTGAGTGAGCTTTGTACTAATTTCAAAGTTGAAATATGACAAATAAATATGGAAAATAGATGATTGTCTTATTGGGAAGGTGGATTAGATAGATAGTTGAGGCAGATTACTTGATGTAGAAGTCAATCGTAACTCCAAAAAACTGACAATGCTTGAAGTATTGATGGCAATTTTGGCTTGCTAGATTGCTAAAGTGCTTGGTGATGATTGACATGTAAAAGAGATTCTAGATACTAAATCTCTTGATAATAATTATAGATCCATTTTCCCTTGTAGCTCTCCTCTTCTTATAGGTAAGGGCAAGAGGATGATGTGGGAGTGTAAATAGGTGATCTAAATATAATTCATCCATGCAATGCCTCACAAAAGGATTTAGATGTCTTATATTTATAAAAACTAAGGTGGTAGTTTGCATGGTGATTGCATTTTAAGTTCTAATTGGTAAAACCTGACCATTGATGGTTAGGCTAACCATCGGTGGTTATCCTGACCATCAGTGGTTGAGGCTAAAAGGTCAAAATGGGTAAAAAAGGGCTAGGTTCAATCTAGTTGGGTTAACTAACTAAAAATGGGTTTAGGCAAGGGTAAATGGTCCTGAACAGTCCCTAAAGTGGTCTAAGGGGTTACAACATTTGAAGACATGCATGCATATTTTTGGTGTCTACACTAACATAGTGATGAATCTATAATAGATATAAATCAGACTGGAAGATGGTTCTGGAATAGTCATTAGATTTTGGATTCAATGCTTCTAGAGCCAAATACACTAAAGTTAGCCTAGGATGGTTACATCTATGCTATTGTCTAAACTTGATGCAAGTGTTATGTATGAACTACCTACTAAAAAAGGATACAACCACTTGGATACTTTTGGGTTTGTCTTTACCTTTACTCTAGTGCATTCATATCTAGGTCATGGACTATCACTCTTCATGAAATTTGTAAAACTCTAGTTCATCATTTTCATAGTAACCTTAGGTAAAAATGGGTTAGTGGGTACATGGTGTCAATCTACCCCAAATACCCTATTGTTAGTGGGAATTACCTACATTACCAATCCTCTAAAGATGGCCTTAGACATATGTAGTTCTATCTTATGTGTTGGCTTGTGTGTGAATCATGCAATATATGGAAAGCAAGTACAATAGTGACCTAGCTTTTGACTTGTAAAATTAGGCTCTTGGGCTGCTCCTTCAATACTTTAGACCTGTAGAGGTGTTGTTTTGATGAATCGTATGAAAATAAGAGAAAATAGGGAAGTTTTGCTCAATTGAATGCTCTTTGGTATGAGTACTACGTATTTTTCCTATAATGCTAGGTGAGGAATGAATGAGGGTTGATCTTGTATTTATATCAATCCCTTTAAATAAGTAACTCCTATTAAATCACTTAGATTAACCATTAGGATATGCTTCATTTGAAAAATATATGAATTTAGGGAACTTGACACTTGCATCAAGTTAGGACGCTACCATCAAAGCTAGTGTATGTCCTAAATATTAGTGTCCATGAAGAAGGAAAGTAGGTACAAGATCAAAACTTACAGAGGTGGAAGACAAGTACATTTTAAGCATTTTATGAAAGATAGAAATCATGGGTCATCAACATAAGACTAGATGCACTAATATATATGCCAAGGGGCATAATGTAGAGTAGATGCAAGACTTTTGGAAGCAAAAAAAGTCCCAATACTGAGAGGAATAGCCAAGGTTTGGGTTTGCCAAGTATACAAGACTGAGGTGATATATAATCCATAAATATCATCTACAAATATGTAATAAAAATGTATAATTTCATATGTATGTATGTATGTATGTATATTTCTTAACAATAATTGAGAAATAAGAAATTGTTAAATCCTAACTAGATAAGAATTGAATTAAATCACAATGTAATATTTATGTATAATTTAAGCATTCATTGATTTGTAATTTATTATGTTTGGAAAGATGTTAAAAAGGGAAAATATAAGAAGGAAATAACTTAGCTAGAAAACTATAATGCATGACTGTGATTGAGGCTAAAAAATCAAAATGTAGGTTTATGATTGAAACTTTGTGATTATGTGATGATAATGTGAATCGGGAATAGGTTTTCATTCTAATCTAGGATAAGGTTTTTGTAATTAGACAAGGTTCTGGTGGATTATTTTCCTTAGGGAGCACCGACATATAGTAAGGGATAGTTTTTTATAACTGATATGGTAGGTTTACCATCACTTATGTGTTTTATTTGACTATGTAAGAGCTCTCGAGCCTTCACAAAAACCTTTATATGCCTTCCTTTTCACTTTTAATCCTAGCTCAATATACCAAAAAAGATAAATAGATTAAAAAAAAAGAATTTAGTGGTTGAATTTATGTTTCACCTCAATACCCCCTATGTTTAATGTTGCAAACATACTAAAAATATTAAGAGGGATCAAACTCCATGTAGTTATCCCATGCTACAGTCGTGTGTGTGAAAGAGTGGTGAAAAATGTTAAATGTTAGTGTAGTCATGGTGTGATTAAGTTTTACAACAATGACTTATGACCTTGGAGGTGTATGTATACTTATCTCAAGGCTACTTGGGCTATGTGAACTCTAAATTAGGAAACATACATGTTTTTATCTCAATGTGCAATTAGATGTTCTACTGATTTTCATATGTGAGTCTCTCTTTTTGCATAAGGTTTTAAATGTGGATTTATAATAATATTTTGATAATTTTTTCAAATGGGGTTCACTAAAATTAAAATACAATCCATTACATGAATGTAAATTGGAGCAACTAGTTATTATTTGGCAAGAGCATGCAACTAGCAGAAGTGGGCACTATCGGAGAGCAGGATTGTCTAAATAGAGCAGTCTTGTCCAAAGGGAAAGAAAACTAAATTGGAAGTGTGAACCATTATGCAAGTGAGATGAGGATTCTTAGGATCTTGGATAGGGATATTATGATAGCATTAGTTTCTTTTAGGAATGGGTCATCTGTAATAAGAGCAAAGGAATGACGGTCTAAAGACTATGGAAAGGGGTATGAGTTAAATGTGTAGGAGGGGTGGTCAAAATTATATTTTTTTAGCCTAAATGTTAATTTATGTGTCCACATTTTCCCCCCTTTTATTCTAGTAATAATTCAAATCAAAATTAATAGAGTAAAAGGAAAAGTGCATACATGAACTTACCTCTAAAGAAAAATATTAAATGCAGGCCACAACCCTTAACCATGCTTCATACAAAAACTTGAAATGAAACATATGTGAAATCATTCCTTACATAAGATGAAAATATAAAGATAAAATACAATAAACTTATATATCAAATAATAATAATGAATATACCTGATTGGGTACAAGAATCATTGTATTTTTAGTACAAAAAATTGGTGATTGTAGAGGGTAGGGCCTTTGGATATTTTCCTTCATTTAAGAGCTTGGATTAGATGTTTCAAGCCTCAATCCTTATTGATAGGAGACTGTGATTACTAAATCAAGGTGTGCTTGACTCCATAATTGCATACCTAAATTAGTATCATAACTTGAAATCTTTGTATGAATTTGAATAGATAAATCTGGTGCAAAACTAGTGCAAAAAGGTGATTCAACCAAGATTCATTTCTAGTATAAAATTGGCATAAATATGGTACAAAATAACATAATTTGGGCTTATTATATGCATCACGGATAATGGAATATGCTTCCATTCCATCTACAAAATTGATGCACAAGTGAGGAAAGAAGTGGTCATGTGTCACACACATGTCCCCAATCTAATATATGGGCATATTGAATATGAAAAATAAGTAATAGTAAGTAAATTTTTGCACATATCTAGGCATTTTGAATATATGAGGTGGAAGTTAGCTTGTTCATTATTCCAATGCATAAGTGGAGAGTGTGTGTGTTTTTTATTGTATGAGATAATCCTCAAAATGGATGGGTTGCATCAGATCTGCCATTGGGAGAGCCATTTTATTGCATTACTTTTCCTCCCAATGATCATTTGCCACCTTCTCCATCTAGTGCCACTACATGGACATGATATTTCAAATTTTTTTAATATGTTTTTATAACTATTAGTTACATGTTTCTAGACTCTTATTTTTCAATTATGTTTGTTTACCATCCTTTGTTTTTTGCCATGAATACCAAGCATCCATCCTTTTATTCTGAACCATCTTGTACTTTATCTCTTGTTTTTTTTGATAGATATGCCAATGTGTTTCCAATAATAAATATTCCTTCAATGTTTATTTATCATTAATATATTTTATGACCATATATGTATGTATGTATGGGTGGCTGATCAAAATTATGATTTATTAACTCATTATGATAATTTTCAATGGTTTGAAACTCCCTTTGAACTTCCTTGTGCCTTTTCCCACTTTTCATTTATGGTCCCTTGGTCCTAATTGAGGATTTACCATATGGTTTTGACACCTACCATGACCATCCATACTATTTGGATACTTGTTCAAACCATTCATATAGTTTTGATAGTTGTTAGAATCCTTCATACATTTTTCCCCATTTCCCATACTCTTCTCTAAATCACATGGACTCATCTTCCCATATCAACTATCCCTATTCATAAAAAGGTCGATGTGTGCACCAATTTCACCAAAGTTTGAATTCATACCCTATGTTATGATTTTTATTAGTCTCTTTCATAGTGTTGTGTAAACTAGACTATGTACAATAAATAAAATACCCCCAACACTTACAAATTACATAACTTAAAGACTTAAGCACTTCCTTGAGCTATAATGAGAGATCACATATAACCCTATTATGAAGACAAAACATAGATAAATTACTATGCACATCAATATAATATAAAGTAGATCATAACACATTAAAACCCTAAGTAAAGTAAACTCATATCAAAGTATAAACACATGCATCCATTTCAGTATTCATAATCATGCTTGATTTTTATATAACACAACATATATTTACACCATATTACATTGATCTCCATGACTTAGACAATATAGATCATAAAACAATATTATGTTATAACTTATTTATTCTATCTTAAACCATATCTTGCATCTCAATTATGAGCTCTAAATTTACACTTGAAAATGTGTATTTAATTCCATGTGTCTCATATGAGAGATCAAGGGGTTTATTTATAAGTTTCCTGGACCCCCTTTCTCTTTGTTAGCTAATATTTTTTCAGCACCACCTATCCATCCTTTTCCATTTTTTTCCAACTAAGGTTCCCCCTATCCTTATTCTAGATATCTCTAGAATTTTTCTCTAGTTCATCTCCATGTGTTTATCAACATGGGATTGAGCCTTGATCATTCACACTTTCCTTCTCTTGATACTCTCCACCTATCCATTTTATTGTTAGGTTGTGGAGCTAAAAGCTTCACTGATGCAAACATGGAGGAGGTTGTTGAGAGGTTATTGAGTTGCAGAGCAACCGGCGCCTGTTTGATCAACTGACGTCAGTCATATTCAGTGGGAAAAGAAGTCAACATCGGTCAGAGATCAGCTGGCATCGATCACCTCCAGGTAGACAGGGACCGACGTCAGTCACCTATGTAATTCCAAAACTTCCAGTTCATGGACAGTTAGTTAACGAACTAGTTGTTTGCATGTAGAAGGCCAATTTTAGACTAGAATCTATGGATCTAATTATTGTAATTAGATGTCTAATTATTGTTTGCATGAGATCTATATAATAGACTCATGGGTTGTATTGTAAAGTGTGTTAGAGAGTAAGAGAGCAAATATTAGCTCCTTCTGTGTGTGAAGAGAGCATGGTGTGTTCCTCCTAGTACCATAGTACCAAGTGTGGGTGCTGGTTTGGAGAATCAGAAGGGTTCTTCATGTATGTATGATCTTGGTCAGTAGGTGTGTATGGCTACGTTAGGAGATCTACATGGTAAGTAAGATCATTGATCTACAGGTGTGTGTGTGTGCATGTTCTAGGTTTGCAGGTGTGCAGAACCAAGTTGATTTTTAGGTGTCAGCAAGATCAAAGTGACAGCAACACAACAAGGAGCAAGATCAGGCAGGATCTACTTGGAGTATAGTGTGTACTTAGAAAGAGAGCAAAGAGGAAGGAAAGGAAGATCCTTCCAAAGTAAGATCATTTGAGTTGCAAGTTGTTGCAGGTTCATGGGAGATCTACTTGGAGTGTGTTGTGCACTCGGTTGAGTATGTGTATATACTCAGTGTACTAGCAATAGTGGATACTAACATGTTGGAGGTGAACACCAACTCTGTGTTTGAGTTATGTGTTGGGACCATAATTGAGAGAGAGATCTTTGAGGGAAAATTACTGTACACTTGGTGTGGGAAACCTGTAAGGTGTGAAGAGTGTGGCATCTTTTCAGTTGTAATTCTTTTCTGTAAGAGTATTAATACAATTGGGTATTGTCTCTCATATTCTGTGTTATTTCTAAATTCTAGTTACTTGTGCATTCTGGTTAATTCTGCATATTTTAAGTTGCTTATACATGGTAATCAATTGAGGCTTTCAAATCCTAATAATGGAATCAAAGCTGTTTGTTGTTCTTAGATTCTTGACAAGTGGTATCAGAGCTAAGGTTGCAGGGAGTAGGGTTGTTTGATTACAGGTTACTCTCAGGGGTTTCTAATTGAGTGGGAGTACAGCAATGGCATAAGAAAGTAAGCTATGAATGGAGGAATTGAAAAGCACGAATGGTCAATTACGGTGTTATGGAAAGATAGAGCAGGTAAAGAAAGATTGTTGGTTGGTAGTAGATCAGCATGAAGGAACTAAAGAAGCAGATGTTGCAGGTGTTGTTGCACAGGGTGCTCTGGTATGTTTCTTAGATAAAGTAGAATCTTGTTTTATAGATTTTTTTGCCTCTTTCCATGTAGTCTGAAATAGAGTATTTTTCCATGTTAAGGTCTTTGGAGACTTTGGAAAGATTTATTTAGGCACTAGTGTGCCTTGCCAAAGAATTGGCAAAGGGGAAGTGAAGCTGAAATTACAAGCGGCCAACACATGGGTGTTGAAGGAGGTCATGCAAGTCCCAGTGTTGAAGATATGGCTAATTTCTTCAGGAAAGTTGGGTGATGAGAGATGCACAAGAACTCTCACAATGGATGCACTTGAATTAGCTGGTGGTAAGAAAGTAGGTACTCTTTATCTACTTGCTTATATTATTGATTCTTCTTCTGTTGTAGAGACGTGGCTTTGTAGGCTTGGTCACATGAGCAAGAAGGAGATGTATGTTCTTAAGAGGAAGTTAGATGTTTTTGATAAACTTAAGAACTGGAAATCCTTGGTGTTTATGGAGGAGATGGCAGACAGAGATTAGTGGAAAAGGCTGAGTAACTCTGAGCAGAGCAGTTTGGATAGGAATTTGATTCAAAGAAAGCTCGCAAGTAAAAAGTCATCACTCAAGGTGAACACAGGTACCGACATCGGTCAGGAGGAACCAGCGTTGAATAGACAAGTCCCGATGTCGGTCATGTGTAGACCAAAGCTAGAGGTGTCAGGCAAGATAAGACTGACGTCAGTCAAGAGGATCAATGTTAGTAACAATAAGACCAACATTGGTTAGAAGGATCAACGTCAGCAGTAGGTAGACATTGACATTGATGGGGTCAGTAGTCAGGACAGGTGCATAAAATTGACGTAAGTCAGATGCAGACTGTGTGGTGAATGAGGTTGGTCACTGTAACAGATTTTGGGTGGACAGCAAGCTATCAAGGAGTCTCAAATGCCCATATGGAGGATTGAAAGTGGTAAGTAAGCCTCAAATTTATTGTTCCTCTTCTTTATACTTGTTGCTCACTACAGAGTAGGAAGGATCCAAGAAACAGTAGGAGCATGGCATGGATTAAGATGCAGAACCAAACAAGAGATTTGGTAGGGTTGCCAGCCAGAAGAAAGCACTGAGAGATGAATGGATACCTTAGTTAAAGAATGGAGAGAATGGATACGTGAGATGGAAGGCCAGGTCATATGGTCTTGAGGTAGCTGTAGGATAGTGGTACAGGTCTGACAGGTGGTACCAGGTGGATGATAAAGTAGGGCTTTAGTCAATGTTAGTGTAACGATTGTGTTTGTCTTACCAGGTGGATGATGGTTGCAACATTATCTGATTACTGTATGTGGATGGTATGTTTGGTGCAGGTTCAGACATACAGGGTTTTGCTAAGCTAAGGGTAAGGTTAGTTCAGTAGCATGTCATGAGGAATTTGGAGCAGCAAAATTCTTTGGCATGAGTGTGTTCTAGAGACATGGAAGATCACAGGTTGATTTTATCTCTAGATGATTGTGTGATACCGGTTAGCATGTTGATGGTTGGACAGTTCACAGAACAGGGCCTTGATTCACATGATGAGGTTAAGTACATGTGTACTGCACCTGGGTTGCCCACTCAATGGGAGATATCAAAAAGTTTGGAACCAATTTGGGAAAGAAACACTGGAGGGCAGTTCAGTGGGTTCTCAGGTTAACTTGACACACCATACTCAATGGTTTGTGGGAGGGTTGTTACTTCATTTTCATCGAACTCTATTCCAAAAACCTTTACCGACTTGTGGGAGGCATTGGAAGCTGCTTTCCATGCCAAAGCTGTGGGAAGTATAGATATGGGGATCAACCCCTTTATGGAGGCTTAGATTACTGCTATGGCTTCTCATTTAGGGAAGCTAATGACCAATAATGCTTATGAGATGCACGACTTGTGGTGCGTTGACTGTAAAGTTGAAGGTCATAACAAGAATAACTATCCTCAGAGGAATGTTTGTGCCATAACAAAATAGTCTTGTGAGATCTGCGATGAGGATCATGATGTAATAATTTGTCCTTTGATCCATTGTGCTACCTAGGGTAAAGTGTCACTAGAGGGACCAGCAGTAAGTCGACATGCTATGCAGGGTCAAGTTCTTTTCTACATGGATTTGTAGATGCAGATGCGATAGGTTACTTAGATGACAGGAGGTGCACCATAGGTTGTGTGGTGGTTGGTCTTCAGGATTGATCTTGAAGAGGGATACAAGCTAGGAAATAGATTAGATGGGGTATAGGTATAGGTACAGTGCAACTATTTATCTCCAAGTGAGAGATTGTTAGGTTATGGAGCTAAAAGCTTCACTGATGTAGACATGGAGGAGGTTGCTGAGAGGTTGTTGAGTTGTAGAGCAATTGGCGCCTATTTGATCAACTGACATCGATCATATTTAGTGGGAAAAGCAATCGATGTCGGTCAGAGATCAGCCAGCATCGGTCACCTCCAGGTAGACAGGGACCGACGTCAGTCACCTATGTAATTCCAAAACTTCCAGTTCATGGACAGTTAGTTAACGAACTAGTTGTTTGCATGTAGAAGGCCAATTTTAGACTAGAATCTATGGATCTAATTATTGTAATTAGATGTCTAATTATTGTTTGCATGAGATCTATATAATAGACTCATGGGTTGTATTGTAAAGTGTGTTAGAGAGTAAGAGAGAAAATATTAGCTCCTTCTGTGTGTGAAGAGAGCATGGTGTGTTCCTCCTAGTACCATAGTACCAAGTGTGGGTGCTGGTTTGGAGAATCAGAAGGGTTCTTCATGTATGTATGATCTTGGTCAGTAGGTGTGTATGGCTACGTTAGGAGATCTGCATGATAAGTAAGATCATTGATCTGTAGGTGTATGTGTGTGCATGGTCTAGGTTTGTAGGTGTGCAGAACCAAGTTGATTTGCAGGTGTCAGCAAGATCGAAGTGACAGCAACACAATAGGGAGCAAGATCAGGGAGGCTCTACTTGGAGTATAGTGTGTACTCAGAAAGAGAGCAAAGAGGAAGGCAAGAAAGATCCTTCCAAAGTAAGATCATTTGAGTTGCAAGTTGTTGCAAGTTCATGGGAGATCTACTTGGAGTGTGTTGTGCACTCAATTGAGTATGTGTATATACTTGGTGTACTGGCAGTAGTGGATACTGATTGATTAAAGGTGAACACCAACTCTGTGTTTGAGTTGTGTGTTGGGACCATAATTGAGAGAGAGAGCTTTGAGGGAAGATTACTGTACACTTGGTGTGGGAAGCCTATAAGGTGTGAAGAGTGTGGTGTCTCTTTAGTTGTAATTCTTTTCTGTAAGAGTATTAATACAATTGGGTATTGTCTCTCATATTCTGTGTTATTTCTGAATTCTAGTTACTTGTGCATTCTAGTTAATTCTGCATATTTTAAGTTGCTTATACATGGTAATCAATTGAGGCTTTTGGATCCTAATAGTGGAATCAGAGCTGTTTGTTGTTCTTGGATTCCTGACACTATCCTTATTCTAGATATCTCTAGGAGTTTTCTCTAGTTCATCTCCATGTGTTTATCAACATGGGATTGAGCCTTGATCATCCACACTTTCCTTCTCTTGATACTCTCCACCTATCCATTTTCCATATCCTTGTTCCTCCTTATACTTATTCACCTTTGTGTTTATTCCTTGATTCTTATCTTTCACATAGACATTTATTCTTTTGCTTCCTATCTCATGAATTTTTATTCTTCTTGTAGTTTTGCCTATCATGTATATTGTAATATGACTTGTGTAATTATTCATGTCTCACTTGTGTCTCATTATACTTATCCAATCTCATTATAATTTCCTTATACATGTAATTTTGGGTCAATATTACCTCAAACTATGTTTCTTGTCAATCCTCTAACAATTTAGAACTTGACCTAGTTTTAGTTGTTTCAACTTCATGTATAGTAAACACTTAACTCATTATTTTTATAACTCCTTATAGACACCTTAATTTATTAGTATACAATTTTGCAACATCAAATTTGGCACACTTAGACATTATGTACACAATTGAAAATTATACATATTTTCCCTATATGTCTACTTGATTGTTGTCTTGGTCAACCCCATATACTAGATACACATATTCAAGATTGACCCAGTATTAACAACAACTAGATAGTTATGGTTTGTCATGGGTGTTTGCCTCTATCAACAATATCTAGGACCGCTTAATGGTTATTTTTCAAACTGGTAAGTCTCCATTGGGTTGGAATAGACACATTTCATGGGTCATCCATAGCAAAAAATATTAAAAATTAGGCTATATATATACAAAATAATTCTATGATTATCCCTTACTTGGTCACAACCTATAACTCACTTGGTAACTTGGTCACAACCTAACACTAATTTGATAACATGATCATTACTTTATAAATACACTAGCACTTCTAGATACATTATAAAAAAGGCATATAAATATGACAAGCCCTCAAATGAGTAGTCCTAAAGATAACTCTAAATACACTCAAATTTACATGGTGTCAAGTGTCAAAAGTCAAACATTGCATTGCATTCTAGATTGATCATGATGTTTCCCACACACACATAGGTGGGAAAACTATGTGTGATTTGAGCCTTATTCAAACTATTGGAATGTAAGAAATGTTCAATCACTCATTTGGGAGTGGTTAACATTGTCCAACCCAACATTCTAGCCCCTTTTTTAAGGTTCATTATGTGGTTGAAAGTACAATTAGGGTTTCAAAGAAAGGATAAGGAAGATAGGGACCAATATGTATGATTGAATGTGAATGCATGCACATGAATTATCTATAGTCCTAGGCATAGTTGTATGTAGTGTCATAGATTTACACACTCTATAAGGACACTATCAGTAGAACCATGACAATTTTAGTCAACATAGGTATCTAACTATTACTTTAACCATCTAGCTAATATTTAAGATATAGTTTCCATATTTGAGTAATGATAGACAATAAACAAAATGTTTTAAAAATATGTAAAGGCTATTATGAGTGATATAAATCATGAATAAGCTTATATACATCTCTTCCCTCTTACTTCATCAATTTCTAATATTCTAGGTGTAATATTAATCTTTCTACTTCTCAATTCAGATTAGGGAATTATTATTATATTTTACACAATCTAAATTATCCCTATTTTTGCATTATTTAGATAATATTAATTAAAAATAATAAAAATAGAATGGTGAACCTGATCATTACTTTGAGCTCTAAAAACTCTAGGTTGCCTCTTACATTAGGGTTTTAATTTCCATTAGAGTTTCAGATTTATCCTTTATTAGCATTTAACTTTCAAGTCTAATCTTTGATTTCCCCTCCTTTTGTAAACAAATTTGGTTTTTACTATCTACCCTAAGGTTCCATAATTATTCTCCTATAAGGGTCTTTTTTTTCATACATTTGTTGATGATATCTAATTGAAAATTACTCTATTTTAAACCTCTTGGAGATTTTTATTAATTTCAATTATTTGAGCAAAATTCTATTTTTTCCAAAAAAATTATGACACATTTTCTAGGATTGGGGTTTCTCTATATTCACTAAAATTAGTATAGTAGACAAAGGATATATTTATTTTCAAAAAAAAATATCAATTCTGTCCATCTATGGGTATTACTCAATTAATTAATTTATTTATTTATTTATTCCTATAATTCATCATAGTTGGTCATTTATTTAATTTAAACTTGTCAAATTGATCTTTTTCATACATACACTCCTAGGATTTTATTATTTGGATATTATGTGATTATAATCATGTGTCAAAATTGTTTATATTTATTATTTATAGCCATGATGTTGACAATTTTGTATTTACTTTATCGATTACATTATGCATTCACATTTAATGCAAGGAAAAATGATGAATCAAAATGTAATAAAATTAATGATGATATTCCACATGATGAAATCTTAGTTATCCTTAGTAATAGATATTGTGAATCTAAGATTCTTCTAATTACTAGTCCTAGGGAAAGATAATGTATGACTCATTTCATTTTTCCTCTCCCAATAATTTACTATAGATAAATCTAATATCCCTCCTCTATTATTCTCACTAGGCTTATATCAGATCAAAGGTCCATGATATCACAATAAAAATAGGTAGGGAAAGTGATGCATCAAAATGAATTATGTGTTTCTATCGCTAATTCACTTTTTAGATTATAAAGAGAGAGAAGAAACTAAAGAGATAAATGGACAAGGCATGAAGTACCTGGATATAGACTGCGCACCGTAATCCAGACGTTTGTGAGCACTCCTCTTTGGCTGTGGAGGAATGACACCTGCAAAGAAAAGGAACTTGGACAAGAAAATGTTAGATGGATAGGCGGTGGGTTGCCAAGCAAAAGCTTGTTCCCGGAAGTGTGAAAACTTCCTCAAGGGAGGTCAACCCACTGATAACAGATAGATAAAAGACCAAGGAAATACAGAATGCCAGAATACAGAAATGATGAACAAATTAGAAAGGAAAGAAAAGACAAAATGATTACCTGAAGGAGTTGTCGGGCTGATTGCAGTCACCGGCGTCGGTGGTCCTACCGGCGTCGGTTGTTGAAGGTGCCGACGTCGGCTATGTTGCCGACGTCGATCGGGGTAATGGCCGGCGTCGGTCGGGGCAATAGGCAAGGTCTGGTCGATTCTAGACAGAGTCTGGTCTGGGCTTGGTCTGTGGATGGGTCTGAGACAGAGTTTATGGACGTGCTTGAATGGTTTGGAGAATGGTCTAGGTCTGGTTTTAGTTGACGGTCTGTGCAGAGGTCTAGGAGAATGGACAAAATGTCGAAAAGGGAGAGAGAGATAAGGAAGCCAATCAGGGAGATAGGAATCCGGGTCTGCCTGGTTTGATTAGCTGTCTGGGTTGGGGAAAAGAAATACTGAATCTAGTTAAAGCAGATGACTAGAAAGCATAAAGAAAACAAACAGAGTACATACCTGTGCCCTACTGAAGAAGGTGTTGATCTAGTTGCTGGTGATGCCGGATGTGAAGCCTGTTGCTGATGAAGAATCCCTGTTGTTCACTTGCAGAAGCTTGCTGTGTACCTGAGGGAGAGAGTCAGAGAGCGAAGAGGGGAAGAAACGGATGCCAAAACACCAAGAGAAATCAATTTGCGAGCTCCAGGGTCCAGGGGCTGCAACGGATGCAAAAAGGGGTAATGAAGGCTGCCGACGCTGGCAGTTTTGCCGATGTCGGCCGAAGGGTCGCCAACGTCGGCGGTGGCAGAATGGGGACAGAGGCTAGAAATAGCCTCTGCCCATTCTTGCACGCCGCCGGGCGAGGGGTTGTGGGAAGAACGGTCACGAGGATGCTTAAATGGGCATGGGGGGAAGATAATGAGGAGATTTGGCATAATAAATGCTAGGGCGAAGGTGGAGGGATTCAAGGGAGGATCCAAGGTGGCAAGGGTGAGGTGGAAAGGGGGCCACTTAATTAAAATATTTAAGTTATTTTAATCAAATGAATGGAGGGGACTAAGGCCAAGGGTTAGGATAGGGGTTTAAAGCGAACAAGGGGGAGGACCAAGGTGCAGACACGTTTGCGGTGTCTACATTTGCCCCTTTTTGTCTTGTTGGTTGTTCTTGACGAACTGCAAGACAAAAACAGGAGTTGGTTGCCCCAGGAAAAGGATGAGGTGTTCCCCCCTCAAAGCGATAGTCGAGAGAAGGGAACCGAAGATCGAGTGTCGATTTGATAGAGAAATGGATAGAAGAGAGTGAGTGAAAATGCTGCAGTAGTCGTGATTGCGCATAGTCCACTTCACGGGAGGGTCGGGTCAAATTGTCGCATGTCGAGGGTCAAGGAGTGCCAAAATTGAAGTAACTGGGCCCCAGCATTTAGTCATCTGCTGATCGGGTCACTCAATCTAAGCTGAAGCTCCAAATGGTCATCATGTTCCAGGTATCCCAGGCTCAGGAAGTGCTCCCAAAGACACGAAAAAGCCACAAGTAGTAGGGATCAACTGGCTCGTGATCCTATACTTGCGAAGGGTCAAAAATAGTCTGCGGACAATTTTGCTAACCAGCCGTGAGGTAGCACACATGCAAAAACAACCAAGGCAACATTGGCTTGGAAGTAGTCGAAGGTCGAAGGAGATACGCATGATCTCCAATGGTCATTGGTCAAGGGGATGGATGGACAAAAGGATGCGGCCGAGCTAACCTCAGAAAATGTCATGTCAACTGAGTGCTGCCTACATAGCCCTTGTGTGAAGGGCCTCAGGCCAATGTAGTTCTCCCTAAAAAGGGAGGAATGGTCAAAGAAAATGATTGGTCTTGGTCAAAGAAAATGGAGTTGGTCATGGTCAAAGTCAAGGTCGCAGAAGAGAAGGTTTGTCCATCAAAAAGATGAACAAACGGGGGTGGTCAAGCTAACCTCAGAGGATGTGGTATCTGAGTGCTGCCTACATAGCCCTGGTCATAGGGCCTCAGACCAATGTAGTTCGGACTGCGAGGGTCAAAATGGTCGATGATGAGTTTGGTTGAGTGTCGAAAGGATGAGGGGGAAGAGATGTTACAGCCTTTTCCAAATGGTGTATTTTGTAACATTGGTCGAGAGTCTTTCATCCCTAGAAAGTTTCCATAGTCGTGATGGATGTATGCTAAAAATGAATGGAGGTCTATTTATGCTTCAGCAAGTATTGGTTTATGCTTAACATAAATTGGGTCTGGTCGGTATATTCCATGCGTATTGGTGTCCATAGAAACTATGTGAAATGGACGAGGATGATGTCAGCTGAAAATGATGAAAATGGCTTGGTTAAGGATGAGTCGACAATTGATGTGTTTAAATGTGACCAAAGTGTAGAGAAAAGATGAAAGGCAAATCGCTCTTTCATTGACAAGGACCAGAAAGGAAGCATAGATAGGGGTCATTAGAACCAAAACCCCGTTCATGCATTACGTCGTCGACCAGTGTGGTGTTAGAACGGTAATCGAATCACTTTGACATTAAAGTGAGCTCGAAGTCCCCTGAGCAGGTGATAGGCGGTGGATAGGGTAACCCAGTTTAAGAGCAAGAAGAACCGTGCCCCTTTTTATAGGAGACCCTGAGACAACTACAAGCCAAGTCCGTGACTCATTTTTTTTTTTTTTTTTTTTTTTGGGGCAGGCTGATCGATGCAGGAAGCCTACATAGAGATGTCTTTTGATGTATGGGTCATGTTGCGAAGCTGATCGATGCAGGAAGCTTCTAAGAAAAGTTGTTGTTTGTAGCAAGATTTAGTCATAGCCATCCTTCGAGGGAGTGGTCTATATTTTTGCTTGAATATAAGGGCTTGAATAGCTGTCCTTCGAGGGATCAGTCTATTAGCTACAGCAATGATAGTACAGCTGTCCTTCGAGGGATCAGTCTGTCTTTTTGAATTTGAGTTGATTTTGTGACCTTGGATATGTTTTGACATCTTGATTTTTGATTGTTGATAGGAATTTGAGTCATGGACAAGACTGTAGAAGTTCAAGGACTCCCTTTTATTAGGACAAAGCATTACTGCTTGACAAAAAAGGGTTGACAAGTGTTAGGAAGCAGGGTTGATAGGAAAAGGAATGACAATGACAAGGGGTTGCTCAAGGGACGAGCTCAAGTTACGTGTCAAGTAGACGAGTACTCGACTAAAAGAAGAAGGGTCGAAGATGCAAGACATAAAAAGGGGTTTAAGGTCCAATAAGACCCTGGGCCATGCTTGTATGTTATGATAAGGTCCAAGTCAATTAGGAGCAAACTTGCCCCAATTTGCCTCTTTCCAGATTGGTCAGGTGTTGATTGATGGATGTGAAGTTGGTTGACATTGTCGTTGGTTGGTTGAAAAAGGTTGAATGTTTGGTCGAGAGGTCTGGTTGATTGATATTTGGTTGAAGTTTTGGTTGAGACTGGTCGAATAATTGGTCGAGGGTTGGGTTGATGGACACTTGGTCGAGATTTAAGATTAAATGAGTGACTGATATGTGGTAGAGACTGGGTTGAATAGTTGGTCGAGGTTTGGATGAAGGATGAATTCCCCCAGCGGGTAGGGAGAGTGTTTGAAAGATTGGTTAAGGTCGGTTGAGGTTTAGTGGTCAGATGGATGGTATTAATGTCGAATAAAGGGGTCAAAGGTGGCAAAGGAACCACAGTCTGGCATGGGGATGCTGATTTAGGCGATGAGGTTGGAGAGGCATGAGTCGGGGTTAATGTTTTGTCAAAAAGGTGGTCAAGAGGATCCTTGATGAGAAGGGAATCCTTTTTCTGGTGTTGATGAGTGACAGCTTTAAGAGCGCAACAACGCTCAGTGTCATGTCCCGGAGTGTGATGATAGTGACAAAACTTAGAGTTGTCGAACCAAGATGGCCTTGATCCGAGAGTTGATGAGTGAGGCGGTGTTGAAGGTTTATTGATGATGTGGTCAAGAAGAAGGGTGTCATTCTCCAAACATTGGTGAACGATGACCTTGAGGGCATGAAAATGTTCCGTGTCGTGCCCAGGCGTGCGATGATACGCACAAATGCAAGTGTCATCGAACCATGGTGGTTTTGGTCCGAGAGAGTGATATGGTCTAAGAGGTGGGAGATTGATATGAGAGGACTGCAACAAGTGCCGTAAGAGCAAGGCATATGAACCTGCTAACGGGTCGATATGTTTTATTGCAGTGAGGGTTGGTGACGTTGGTTTGGGAGGCGAAGGAGGCATAGGTCGAGGGTTTGGATGAGATGTATGTCTGATGAGATGAGGGAGTAATAGAGGCGATGTGCCTCTGTGAAGTATGGGAGTGGGAAGCACTCCTATTAAAGTGGACAGATGCGGGCCCAAGATAGAGGGCAATGACGAAGGTGGAGGAGGAGTTCTCCGGTGAGGTCTAGTAGTCTTCGTTGGTTTGGGTCGAGGGCCACTATTGTGTGAGGCGAGGTTAGATGTAGGTTTGGGTTTGGATGTGGATGGAGGTGAGTGAGATGTAGAAATCTCACGCAAAAGGCAAGAGGAAACCGTGACTGGGTCTTCCTTGGTTGAAATGGGTGGAGAGACTGGTTCTTCTCTTGGTGGAGAAGAAATAAGAGAGTGCGGCTCCTCAAGTGGGCAGAGGGCATGGATGATCGTGCCTTCTACTTGTAGTTGAGGAGTAGGCAAGGTAGGGTCTTCGGATGGAGGTGGGATTAATGGCGTTGATGTGGTCAAGGTGTCTTCCAATACAAGAGAGGTAGATGGAGGGCTAGTAGGAGAAGAAGGTTCTTCATCCTTTAATGGAAGAGGTTGGTCAAAGACAAGAGGCAAGATAGTGCTAATCGTGTGAATGTCATGGTCTTGAGGGTCATTGGTCGAAGTTTGGACGTTGTTTTGAGTAGGCAGATGATTTGGAAAAGGGTGTTTGAAAATGTCGATATGTTAGTTAGGTGGGGCGTTCGGGTTATCTAAAATAAGATCCCCCTTGTCGATCATGTCTTGGACGATGTTTTTGAAGGTTCGGCAGTTGTCGATGTCATGGCCTTGGACTCGATGAAAGGGATAGAAGTCGGCCTCCCTATACCACGTAGGGATAGCTTTTGAAGGGTCAAATTGAGGTGGTCGGATTGGAGGGAGATTGAGGACCCCCTGCTTGAGAAGTTTTTTCAAAACGGAAGCGTATGGTTCTCCAAGTGGAGTGTAAGAACGTTGAATGTACCGTTGTTGGAATTGTTTGGTGATGCTTGGAGATGTCGAAGGTTGAGATTGATTAGTTGTTGTCGAGGATGGTGATCTAACGACCACAGTATTGGCCACTCCTTTAGATTCAGAATTGGCAGAAGAAGAAGGTCTGGAAGAAGAATCGCCATTGGTAGATTTTGCATTGGTATTACGCAATTTGACCTTATCTTCTTCAAGGGCGCGGAGTTCAAGCTTTCGAGCCATGGTGAAAGCTTCGTCAAAAGTACGGAATGTCTGAACCCACAAGGTAGAAGAGATGTGTCTGGCACATGCTCGAGAGAAGAGCTCGATGAGCTCAAGTTGAGGTAAAGAGAAGGAGAGCTGGTTGGTCAGACCTCTCCAACGAGTGACAAAGTCGACTATTGATTCATCGTCAAATTGCCTGATGGAGTAAAGGTCTGTGATTGAGACTTGTTTGGTGATGTTGATTGAGAAATGGTCAAGAAATAGTTGGGCGAGTTGGATAAATGAAAAGATAGAGTGTCTGGCAAGAGAACTATACCAGTCAAGGGTTGGGCCAGAAAGTGACATAGGGAACGTGCGTAAAAGCAACGCATCGTCATGGGCAATAAGATAACAAGCATGTCTAAATGCCCGTAGATGTTGTTGTGGGTCTTCCTTACTCTGAAAGCGAGTGAATTTAGGAAGCTCCCAATGGTTAGGGTATGGTCGAATAGGGACGGAAGGATGGATGGGCTCATTGCAAATTTGCTCATATGACAAAGTATTGCTTGAACCGAAAATGGAGGCTTCGAGACTGGACATTTTATCCATCAGCATCTTGATAAGATCTGCTGACGGATTGGCGGGTTGAGCGCCCCCTAAGTTGTGAGGCGCTTGGAAGAGGCTAGAGGAGGCGTGCGACATAGTCGGTTGTATAATGTACGGATGACTAGTCGCAGGGGCAGAAGTGGAGGCTAAAGGTGGTTGCATTATGAAGGTCGAAGGTATAAGTTGACTGGGCACCGCCAAAGGTGGTTGAATGGCGGCACTGGTAGAAAGATAGGTTGGCACGCCTACATTTGTGGGTGCAAGAGTATGAGGGGTCGAGTTCTGATATGATGTAGAACTTGGTTGAATTGCAGGTGGTTGAGGGGGTAATGGAACCCCGATGGAGGTCGGTCTAAAAATAGGCGGGGAGGCCAAACTTTGCGTATTGGCCATGGTTGGGTTAATAGTTGAGGCAAAAGGCTGAGTCATAAAGGGTTGGGTGGCGAATGGTGTGGATGTCGTCGCCATGTCACCCGAAAGGTCTCGCGTTGGGTTTCTCGCGAGATAGTTTTGGAGGGCTGCGGTATTGAGGTCCAAGAATCTCTCGAAATCTTGGTCCCCTTCAGGGATGATGGGAATTTGAGTCGGGGTCGAGGTCGGGGTCGGGGTCGGTCCTGTAGGAGTTCTTTCAGTCTCCGAGTGGAACTCCATGATAGGACTGGTTAGGGACGGGATAGACGGAAGCGGTTGTTGGCTAAAGTGGTTAAGAAGAGAGTCCTGGTTCCAGAAACTGTGTTCTTGTAGTCTCAAAAAACCAGAATGTGGTTTTTGACAGAGAATGGACAGGTTTTAGGCTACTGGATTTGAAAAAAGAGGACAGTGACAGAGACCGACGTCGGTTGAAAAAC
This sequence comes from Torreya grandis, assembly GCA_037957365.1. Taxonomy (NCBI): domain Eukaryota; kingdom Viridiplantae; phylum Streptophyta; class Pinopsida; order Cupressales; family Taxaceae; genus Torreya; species Torreya grandis. Next base: position 954,729 of record JARHVA010003084.1, read on the forward strand.
TGATGTCGGTAAGGAAGATAGCCGACGTCGGTTAGATAACTGATGCCGGTAAGACAGGAAAGCCGACGTCGGTGACAGAACCAATGCCGGTGACTGTGTCTTCCAGAGAACAAAAAGATTTTAAGATTCTTTGGAAAAACAATGAAGAAAGCGTCCTCACTCACTCAAACAAACAGATGAGAAGAAAAGAACTGAGAGAGACAGACAAGCCTAAGCGATAAATCCTAGGAATTAACCTTAGAAACTGTGGCTTATGCCTTAGATGAATGTTTAGGGAGATGGGCTGTCAAGAAGGTCCTAGAAGAAGCAGTCTAGAGCTAGTTTCGGGTCTTGTTTTAGGTGCTCAAAGTCTATGTTAGGTCTGGTACGTGGCCTGGTACTAAGGAGCAAGCTCCCCTCACTTCACGATTCCAGTGGTTAGCTGGTCTCGCTTAGCCAAGATATACCTCGCCTAGAGTTTATCCTCCGCCAGAGAACGGAGTGGGCTTCCCCCTTGGTGATGAAATCCAAGTAGGGTCACCGGGACGGGTAAGGTATCCGCTGGGGGATGAAATCCCAGTCGGGCCTTGTCTCAGGTAAGTTTTATGTTCATTTTAGTGCATGTGGTCAGGTAGTGTAACATCAAGTGTCTACGATTTATTCAATATGCGGATTTAAGTTACTAGATGTGGACTAAGAAGATGCAAGCACAAGCAGAAATGAATGCAAAGTGTTTTAAGCCCAAGTCGAAATGTGACGTTTGTTATGAAGACAAGTTTGAGAAAGGGTTGAGAGTATGATGTTTAGACTAGTCTAGAAATGCAAGGAAGAAAGATTCATTTTAGTCCTGCTTATAGTGTCATTGAGAAGAAAAGAAGGAGGAGAAAAGGTAAGAACCTAATGCTCCTAAATGAATGAAGAAGAAAAAGGAACCCAGGAGGAACCTAGTGTCCCATCGGGCGTGCCAGAATGTTTCTATCGCTAATTCGCTTTTCAGATTATAAAGAGAGAAAAGAAACTAAAGAGATAAATGGACAAGGCATGAAGTACCTGGATATAGACTGCACACCGTAATCCAGACGTTTGTGAGCACTCCTCTTTGGCTGTGGAGGAATGACACCTGCAAAGCAAAGGAACTTGGACAAGAAAATGTTAGATGGATAGGCAGTGGGTTGCCAAGCAAAAGCTTGTTCCCGGAAGTGTGAAAACTTCCTCAAGGGAGGTCAACCCACTGATAACAGACAGATAAAAGACCAAGGAAATACAGAATGCCAAAATATAGAAATGATGAACAAATTAGAAAGGAAAGAAAAGACAAAATGATTACCTGAAGGAGTTGTCGGGCTGATTGCAGTCGCCGGCGTCGGTGGTCCTACTGGCGTCGGTTGTCGAAGGTGCCGACGTCGGCTATGTTGCCGACGTCGGTCGGGGTAATGGCCGGCGTCGGTCGGGGCAATAGGTATGGTCTGGTCGAGTCTAGACAGAGTCTGGTCTGGGCTTGGTCTGTGGACGGGTCTGAGACAGAGTTTATGGACGTGCTTGAATGGTTTGGAGAATGGTCTAGGTCTGGTTTTAGTTGACGGTCTGTGCAGAGGTCTAGGAGAATGGACAAAATGTCGAAAAGGGAGAGAGAGATAAGGAAGCCAATCAGGGAGATAGGAATCTGGGTCTGCCTGGTTTGATTAGCTGTCTGGGTTGGGGAAAAGAAATACTGAATCTAGTTAAAGCAGATGACTAGAAAGCATAAAGAAAACAAACAGAGTACATACCTGTGCCCTACTGAAGAAGGTGTTGATCTGGTTGCTGGTGATGCTGGATGTGAAGCCTGTTGCTGATGAAGAATCCATGTTGTTCACTTGCAGAAGCTTGCTGTGTACCTGAGGGAGAGAGTCAGAGAGCGAAGAGGGGAAGAAACGGATGCCAAAACACCAAGAGAAATCAGTTTGCGAGCTCCAGGGTCCAGGGGCTGCAACGGATGCAGAAAGGGGTAATGAAGGCTGCCGACGCCGGCAGTTTCGCCGACGTCGACCGAAGGGTCACCGACGTCGGCAGTGGCAGAATGGGGACAGAGGCTAGAAATAGCCTCTGCCCATTCTTGCACACCGCCGGGCGAGGGGTTGTGGGAAGAACGGTCACGAGGATGCTTAAATGGGCGTGGGGGGAAGATAATGAGGAGATTTGGCATAATAAATGCTAGGGGGAAGGTGGAGGGATTCAAGGGAGGATCCAAGGTGGCAAGGGTGAGGTGGAAAGGGGGCCACTTAATTAAAATATTTAAGTTATTTTAATCAAATTAATGGAGGGGACTAAGGCCAAGGGTTAGGATAAGGGTTTAAGGCAAACAAGGGGGAGGACCAAGCTGCAGACACGTTTGCGGTGTCTACATTATGCTCAAGAATGATGTAATCACAATTGAAGGCAATGCAGGTGGTGATTGGCCTCTGGTAGATAGCGATGAAGGGTAAATGGTAAGGGATGGTGTCAACGAGTGAGGAAACAAAAGTGCAGGATAAAGGTAGAAGTGAGGGGGAAGTGGTAGAGGAAGACACAACCATCAAGTTAGGGGTGTAGGATAAGGTTCTTTGTAGCAATTAGGAGATAATTAAAAAACTAACAGGGGTTGATTTTCGTAAGGGGTTAGGAGTGACAGGTTCTAAGGCTAGGAGAGATCAGGTTAGGGGACAATTTAAACAAAAAAATGACCTTTTCAAAATTGTTTTTGCCTTTTCAAAGTCAAAAACTAGTAAAGTTCCTTTTGATTTATTTGACCAATTTTTAGAGCCAAAGCATTCAGATGAGGGTAGAGGTTGGTCTAGTGGTGGCACCTCTCCAAGGAAGTAGGTGCTTGAATCAACAAAGGGGTTGGCTAAGGTTTCTTCTAAGGCTCTAGTGTACTCCAATTGTAAGAATATTTCCAATACTTATCATTCATGTGGATCATTCTAAAAAGAATTTATTATTAAGTCTCACCCTTATTCAAACCCTATTCTCATTTCTAGAAATCATAATTCTTTAGAAGATCTTGTTGTGGAATAAAAAGAAGAGGAGGGTGGTTCTAATGGGTTTTTAGAATCTAAAAGGTCACAAAAAAGAGTCCAAAAATTGGCCTGCCTAGGTGATGTTCCCTTAATTTTCTTTGATACACCCCTTATTTTAAAAATTTTAGATTCAAAACTTATAATGATTGGTTTGGATAGGGGGAGGAAGTCATTGATAGGTAGAAGTGTAGGGAATAGGCCATCATGGGAAGTACTATTATAATTGTCAAAAATTACATGGCTTTCTTTAAAAAATCCTCTCTCAATGTTTTCTAATTGCTTTTTTAAGCTTTTTTTTCAATATGTGAAAGATAGAGATTTTGTTTGGTCAAATGGGCCATGGTTTATTGGCAATCAGGGGGTTCTTTTATGTCCCTAGTCTCCATTTTTTTATTTAGTTGTAGTGATGATTTCACAAGATCCAGTATGGGTAAGACTTTATAATATCCCCTTAGCCATGTGTGATCTTGATCTTCTCAAATAGTTTGTTGGCAAACTGGGAGTGTTTTTTAAAATTGATGAGTCCATTGAGGCTAATATGAGTTATGTTGGGTGTGTGTTTTCGTAGATTTTGCCAAACCTCTATATCATTCTATTCATATTTCATCCTCACTTGGTGTATAGACTCAATTCATTAATTTTTAAGGCCTTCCTTTTATATGTTTCAATTGTAATCAAGTTAACCATAGGATTGCTTCTTATCTTAAGAAAGGTTTTGAAGGATGTCAAACAACATTCTTGAAGAAATGGGTTAGAAAGATTGGTTGTCTGAATCAAGCTATGGTTAATAGAATGCAATTCCTATCAAAACCCACTTTTATAGAGGTTCCATCTTCAACAGTCATTCAAGAAATTCAAGGAAGCTCTCAGAAGGGTGAGGATTGGGTGACAGTAAAATATTAGATCAATGATGAGGTAAGATAACCTTCCTCTCCATTGATGGAAGGGGAAGTAGTTGTTGAAAAAATTGGGCCAGAGGATGTTGAAAAAAAATTTCCTTTAGTAGATCATTCCCAATAGAATGAATTCTTAAAAGAGGTTATTGAATATTGGGAGGAAGAATAAGAATATTTGTTTCTTAGGGTGATTTTTTTGATAGCTCAGTAGCCTAGTGATTTGAAGACTCCTAATTTTGGCAAGAAAGGGAAAAGAGGTAGGAAAATGGAAGCAGAAAGGATAAAAATTGATGTTATGAACTCCATTAATGGTGTTACTCAATGGACTATGGAATATGTACTCTCTAGCAGGGGCAAGTGGTTGTTGACATCAAAAGGTTGAGTTAAAATTGGGCTTATTGGTTTTCTTAGCACTTTGCTGAGTAGTTTCTCTTACTGGCCTTTTAGTAGGTTTAGTGTTTAATTTTTGGTTAGGTTCTAAGATTTTAGCTTTGTATCTTCCTTTATTTTTTGTGGTTTGATATGTTGTAGTATTTCTGATTTGGATTTTAGATTAATGTTTTTGAAAGATTGGGCCTCCTTTTGTGCCCCAAAACCGGTTTAGGCTCTAGTAAAAAGTTGAAATCTAGCAAAAAAAATGATGCATCAAAATGTAATGAAAATAGGAATGTTTTTATACATGAATAGTTATTATATTCCATTAAAAACACATATTACTTGAATATTGAATCTAAAAATTCTAGGATATTTCATTATAAAGCCACATCTTCCCAACCCATGAGAATTAGTGTAATTAGTGATTCCATAAATGTTAGACTCAATACTTGAAAGAACCTATTCAGAGTACCACCATTCCTACACATTATATGTTTAATTTATTATTCATTCCATATATTACTTATAAAATCAAGTCCAAACATTATCTCTAAAGGTTAAGTCACTTGAATATAAACTTGCACATGCTCAAAATACTGAGCACGCTAATGAAAACTACACTTCTAGCTCCCTATTTAAAACCTATGTGCCTCATAAGATTTCATCTCCAATATGGGTTAATAAACCAAAAACATCTATGACTAATTTTCTTAAAACATATCCAAGTGAACTCTCACAAACATGCTTCAAAACAAGTTGATCATATATCTTCCCATGCATTTTATACAAGGTCTAGGCAATATTTAGCTCATCATCAATTCCATGGGCATTCCATGAATAGATTTTGTAATTTAAAACATATAATATATTATCTTGATTATAATAGTTACCTTACATTGGATATATTTATTAACATCCTATAAAACTAAAGAACACATTCCAATATTGATAAACCCACTCCAATTGTGGTTCCATCTCCCAAGGTAGAATTATCAAACAATAGTTACCTAAAGAATAATTTTCTAATAAATATGTATCCAAAAAGGAATTACCTATGAAATACATACCTATAGAATTATATCACATATAAGATATAGTTACATCTCAAAAACTATCTATTCATGCATAAAATATTGATGAATATCTCATAAACCAATTCTAAAATATGGTGTGTTCAGGTATACATACCATATTATACGTATAGAAGACAATCAAAATGAAATATCTAAATTATTGGATGTTGATGATTATGATATATATGTTATAAAACATTAATTTTTGCATCCCATTAATGGGGTTATATGTTAGCTAGGATATAATAAAATTCCAAAAAATTAGAAAATTCAAAATTCAAAAAAAATAGTTTTAAAAACAAAAACACAAAACCAAGGCCTTTGCATGATAGGTTTTGTTGGTACACATGATTTATTGATATTATTGTCATATAAATGGTGAATCACATATATGTTATATATGCACATGCTTTTCAAAATATACATAATTGGGATGCAAGACATGCATGGTACATGTGATACATGGACATATAATTAAGATGCAAAGTTAAGCAGTAAACACTTGCATATAGTCATAAGTACTTTGATCAAAAATTCAAACATATAGTCAACCAGAATGTGACCACAATAAATAGAAAAGGATGTACTATGGCCCTATCCTTCTAGTGCAAACTTGTCCAAATGAATTTTGAATTTATATTTTTGAATGTGACAGAGTTCACAAGTCTTTATAGCTAGTCTCCATCCACTGTCAATAATAAATCAGATCCAAGTTAGGTTTGCATATTTTTTGTCAATTTATTGTTTTTAGCTCATTTATAATTATGTAAAGTAATATATTTCATATTCAAATCTATGTATTTTATCAATTTTCAATATTTTATTTATTCTTATCACTTCATTGTTAATACAAAAAAAAAAAAAAAAACATTTTACATGCCTTGATTAAAATATATGTTACTATGATGACATGCTCTCCACATGTTCACATGATTATATACGATGATATCTATATACATGGAATGATATAATTAACTCTTATTTCAAGATGAGTAACTTATCAGACACATCCCTCATCTCAAAAATGGGGCATTATAATGGGTTTGTCATTGAAACATAAGCCTCCACGAACATAAAATCATATTTTGAAATAAAATATAGATTCATATATTCAAAATGGTTCAGATATTATACGAGTTTAAATATGTGACAACTATTATACACATCATTATAGATTATGGGGGAATGTGCCATGCATATGCACTTAGTTTATAGTGACTTAAGTACATATTCATAAACACTTGAGTGCATATGCATGGGCATTTGTACATATTTTGAAGAAACGTAAATCATAGGTTTTTTGCATATACATACATTAGAGATATAGGTTCTCATGTTCAACATATATATGCATTAAATTTTATATCAATTGGTATAGATTCATGGGGCCTGATATTGGTTCATTCACATGTACATACTTTAAGATTCATGAGGCATGATTCTAATTCATGTACATGCATACTATCATAGTTCATAGTTGACATTGTTATAAAGGGGCATGATACATATTCATGCATGTTTACACATTTTTTAGTGAGTACTATTACATTTTTATCTCATGGAGTACTGATAAACCTTGAATATAAAATCCATCTGTAATGGTTTGATTCTTGTTTTTAAGGGTAATGTATATTGAGGTTCAACTATTCTCAATGGCCATGACATTACTTCTAGTGAACCCATCATGTGGTTCCCATTCTTTATCAGATATGAATAGTTATTTGTGTTAGTACATAATGTACTTCACCCCACATTTATGAGGGTTGAAGCATGTTGTCTTCCCAACCCATGGCCTTGCATGGTTATAAAAAATTAGGGATCAAACACCCTCAATTTCTCCATGGTTCAATAATAGGAACCACTCCCAAATGTTTCAATGGAAAATACCTTTATACAATGCTTTAATAAGGAAGCATCATCTCTGACAAGTCATAAGAGAAACATGGTTTTCACCAATGCACATGTATACTCTTTCCTTAATCTTTAATTTTAAAATTTTAAGTGTAGATTTCAAATTTTAAACAATAAACATTGACTACCATATATTTTTTTTTACAATTTTTGCTTTGGAGTGACCTATACAATTGGAGCTTCCTATAAAATACAACATGTGTTATGCACACTTAGGTATAATTTTTCATTTTAATCTAGAAACTCCATTACTTGAATAAAATAAGGAATTTATAGACACTAAAATATAGTATTAAGTACTTGACAATGACAAGTTTGACATACATTTACCATGCATGACTTGCATGCACAAGTATTGTTCTAACCCACCATTCCCTCACACCAACATGTTATCTTATGAGTTTGACACTCTGTGTTTATTATAAAAGACCTATAACTTTACAAATATGACAAACTAACATATTATCTCATATAGACATCCCTAGACCCTTAGTTTATTCCTTTTGTGTATCTACCATTAGACTAGATTAGTACTGCTAGTTGATATTGACTGGCATTTGATGATAGTGATCCTCTCCCAATAATGGTTAGCTTTTAAAATTAAATCTTTCTTTAAGGTTAGCCTATCTACCTAGTGTGTCAATGGCATGATAAATTATCCAAATCAACTCATGTGTGTGTGTGTGTGTGTGTGTGTGTGAGTGTGTGTGTGTGTGTGTGTGTGTGTGTGGATGCTTGATAAACCAATACAAAGTCCCATATCAAGTGATGCCTTGATATATATATATATATATATATATATATATATATATATATATATAAGTCCCATATCAAGTGATGCCTTGATATATATATATATATATATATATATATATATATATATATATATATATATATATATATATATATATATATATATATCAAGGCATCACTTGATATGGGACTTTGTATTGGTTTATCAAGCATCCACATACTACTACACATTACAAATCAATCACTAAGAGTAGTCACAAGCCAATTCTGAAGCATACCAAAGTCATGCCAAAGTAATCATTTTCAAAGTATCAAAGCCAAATCATTAGTTGGATTCATAAAATGAAGGAGAAAAATTTCATAATCACACTAGATTGTATAACTATGTATAGCTTGATTTCCCTCATCAGATTATCAGATACATAAGCAATAGTCAATCATTAACTTGGGTGATTAGAGTTAGCTCAACCAGATAATAAGCATATATCCTTCATGCTTTATAGTATATTAGAGAACATCACTATGTACTGGGAGTACTGACTACTTCAACATCATCATCTGGGGGGTCTTTTAGTCTCCTCTTCTTTTCTCTCTTTTAGGGGGGAGTTTTTTCCTATGGGTTTTCTCCTTCTCTTATGTTTTGAAGGGATTTATTGTACATGGGTACCTCATGAAGCCTTGTTATAGCATCCTTCATACTTCTCTTCAAAGATATACATCATGATTCTCACCTGCATTCCACTTGAGTGGGAATTCAACAGTTTGATTGCTTAAGGCTTCTTTATTTCAAAAGAAAGAGAACATTTATTGCAAAGGGACCTACTACAGTGTTCTCCATGTGACATTATGTGCTTACCTTCTCTCTCTTTTTTGTGGAGGCATATATCCTTCATGATTTATAGGATATTGGCTATCATCTCTATGTACTGGGAGTACTGACTACTTCAACATCATCATCTAGGGGGTCTTTTAGTCTCCTCTTCTTTTATCTCTAGGTCCTTATTGTTAAGGAGATAGTTTCATTGGTTTTTAATATTACCTTATATTTTTTCCTATCAAAGATGAAGGGTGAGGTCCAGGTTGGTAGGAGGCCAATTCCCCCTCACAATCTAAATGATTAAATTCTACCCTCCATGCTAATTCCAACAAGTAGTTGGAATTCTACCTAATCCCTTGTCTGGTCAAGCATTTAAACTTCTTGTGCAAATTTAATTAAAATAGGCCATTAATGACAGGAAATGCTATTAGCCATAACTTTTTCTTAGGAACTCAGATATGAGTGTTGCTTTTTGCAAAAGTGCTTTATTTTTAATTCTCATTCCATTGGCCTTACTTTTATTTTAAATACACTAAAGTTATAAAGTGCCATATTCAGTGGGGTTAAATGTACTATGGGCACTACTACTTTTTGCATTGTACTTCATGCACTAATTTCTCACATGTGAATGCATTTTTTGTTGTTTCTAACATCCCCATTCTGAGTGTGCATCATCTTTCATTCTAGCACTAATTTCTCACTTAAACACATTATTGATTGTGCTCGACATCTCATTCATGAGTGTGTTTCAAGGGTTCATTATAGAGTATCTATTAGTAAATAATCTTAACATGGAAAAATAAATAAATTATAGAATAAAAGAGTTGTACATATAAAAACAACTCATTAAAATAGATATTTTGGTGATATTATTATGGGATGTGTCGTTAAAACTACCTCCATATTCGAGAGAGATGGCATTGTATGTATGTTTCAAATATATGGAATAAGATATGTTATTTTGATCAACCCCAAATTATTTATGCCTATACACATTTCAAAGCCTTTGAATCTTCACCAAAATGGTTTAAAAGCCACATTTGGTATCAGAGCAGGCCCATCCTAGACCTCTCTAGATTTTTTTGGCCTTAAGCTTCACAAGGTTGAGCAGTGAAGACCTCATGCAAGTGCTTTTGCATATGATAGGCATTTCATCATTCCTAATTTTGAACCAATATTTTAGACTACATGTTTAATTCCACATCATTTTTTGATGATAAATATGCTTTTAAAATATATAATAGATATTTATATATATAGTTTGTAGTTTTTTATGTTGGATTTATTTGAAGGTTTGGTATTGTATGTTTTCACATTTTTAGAGAAGAGCTAATTTGTATTGTTTATTATTTAGAATTGTAGATCTAGGTTGGATTGGCTCCAAGGCATTCAATCTAGGATTCTGCTTCACATTCCAAGCTCCTTAGACTCAACTCAGATGTATCTACATCTTTCATGCAGACTTAGACTCAGCTCTTTGTGCTTGGCACTCAGGTTGACCATCGATGCTTTCAGATTCCTACAACTCCATAATTTTGGATTTTAGTGAACAATAAGGTAGACAAGAATTATGACATGGAAACTTTTGAAATATTCTTAATGTTAGACCTACTCCTCATAATTTTGACATCTCACTTTACTCAATCCAACCTCAAGTCTATTATATTCAATCTTTCTTGGTGATTATGGCATTTAACACATCTAGTTGTTGCATTCAACTCAGCATTTCCTGACTCTTCCTGACTCAGTGTCAACATTTCCATAAACCTATAAGCATTGATGATGATGGAAAACTCCTAATTTAATGGTAGTCACCTTAGTCTCATTGCATGTCATCTACAATTATATCATCCTCTCCATTGCATTATCATTCCAGCTAAACTGAATGGTGGTGAACATATGGCTTCCAATTGTAATTTTGGCTTTGCCTTTTGTGTTATCATGATTATGATGGTAAATGTCAAGAGGGTATCTTTTCATCCTATCATTTTGCATGCAGTATAGTAAGAAAGATGCTTCAAATGCTTATCGAATCCTCATTCCTCTCAACACATTGGATGCACATCTTTCGTAGCCTTATCCATCATCTACAACATTGTGTCACGAGTCATGTTTATGTTAGTGGTCAAGATTGTGTTTGTGTCATCCCATAATGATTTTAAGATCCTTTTGTTTTATTTTATTTTTTTTAAGAGTGATTTATACTTTATATTGTTCATGGTATATATATTTTAGGTTTTAATTTAATTTTTATAAATAGATTTTAGTTTTGTTTTAAGTTTTTTTTATGTTTTTATATTTAATATATTAGTTTTATTTAAAATAATGGTTTTAAATTTTGTAAAAGCTATGTTTTTTAATTTAAGTTCATGATTTTATAATTTTAAAGTCTTTAGATTTATTATTTTTAATAGTTAGTTTTTGTATTTTAATTAAAGTTTTATTATCTTATTTTTTTAAGTTGTAAGCAAGTCAATATTTTTATAGTCTTTAGTCAAAATCACTATATATGTGTCAATCAGCATTCATGTGTATCATCGATATAGGTTTTTTTTTTATGTGTCATTTTTTAGTATTAATGTCAAAGTTTATTTTGTCTTTAGTTGTTGTATCTAAAATTTAGAGTCACCTTTAGTTTTTGAGTCAAGTCCATTCTAAATTACAAGTTTCAAATAAACCTAAGAAGACATTTTTCAATAAAATGGGATTGTTTGTAATCTAATGCATTATCAATTGAAACCAACATTCAAATTTCTTGACCCATATTAGAACTAGGGGGTAAATGTTAGGAAATAGTCCTAACATGGAAAAATAAATAAATTATATAATAAAAGAGTTGTTGTACGTATAAAAACAACTCATTAAAATAGAGAATTTGGTGAGATTATTGTGGGATGTGTCATTGAAACTACCTCCATATTTATGATAGATGGCACTAAATGCATGTTTCAAATATATAGAATAAGATATGTTGTTTTGATCGACCCTAAATTATTTGTGCCTGTGCACATTTTAGAGCTTTCAGTTCTTCATCAAAATGGGGTAACACCCACAGTATCTTATGCATTCTTGCACTTCCTGTTAGGGTGTGGAGCTAAAAGCTTCACCAAGGAGCATACTTTAGCAGGTTCGGGTCTACACAGACACCGGCGTCGGTCAAGAGCGACCGATGTCGGTCAGAAGCAGTTGCAGAGACACCAACATCGGTAGAGGGTCGGCCGACGGCGGTCACAAACAAGCAGTAGGAACCGACGTCAGTTACCTGTGTGTCTAGAGAGCTATTTCCGTGGACAGAAACAAGTGTTTGCATGATGAGTTTGAGTTGTAGTCTCAAGCTCGCGTCTCTATTGTTAGCAATACTATTTTTAGAGCCCTTGTTCAAGTGGCTTAACTGCTTGTTGGAAGTACATGCTCAAGTCTCCTAATTCTATATGTAGAATTAGATCTTCCTAGCTTATTGTAGTTATTGTAGTTGGGTAAATTATTGTAGTAATTCATTGGTATGTGAAGAACAGTACAGAATTGAATCAATCCAAGTTTGTTGGAGTTGATTGTTCTTGAGAGAGAGAGCTCTTGAGGAATAGAGATCTATTGTGAGATCTATACATCTAGGAGAGGTGTGGAAGAAAGAAGTTTCTTCAATTGTATTCCTTTTGTAAAGAGTTTGTTAATACAAGTTTTCAGGGTGGTTTCTTGTATCTCTTGTTCTTGCCATTATCATTCTAATTACTTGTCAATCTGATTTAATTCTGCGTTTATTGCTTTCACAATTGTAATCTATTGTTGGTTGATCCCCAACAAGTGGTATCAGAGCCTTGGTTACAAGTTCAGAGCTTGATATCCAATAATTGGTATCAAAGCTCGGGTTCACTAACAGGTGGTTCAGATCTGTGTAGTGTGTATTGATTACAGGTTCTCACAGGGATTTTTGCAGGGATTTCTATTTGAGTGGGAGAAGCAATGGCAAATGAAAGTAAATTGAGAATGGAAAAGTTCAATGGCAAAAATTACCAACATTGGAGAATGCAGATAGAGGACTATCTGTATCAGAAAGATCTCTACTTACCGTTAGGTGGGGTTGCAAAGAAGCCCAAAGACATGGAGGATGAAGAATGGGAAGTTCTTGATAGAAAGGCTCTGGGGTCTATAAGACTGAGTCTAGCATCCACTGTGATACCCAATTTATCACAGGCAAAGTCTACGGTAGAGTTGATGACTACGTTAGCAAATTTGTATGAAAAACCCTCAGCTTCCAATAAGGTATATCTTATGAAGAAGTTATTTAATTTGCATATGAATGAAGGTGGATCTGTTTCTACTCATCTGAATGATTTCAATGGAATTGTGAATCAATTAAGTTTAGTGAATATAGTGTTTGATGATGAAATAAAAGCTCTTTTAATATTATGTTCTTTGCCTGAAAGCTGGCATGGCTTAGTAATGGCAGTAAGTAATACTGCATCTGCATCAAATATTTTGAAAGTAGAGGATGTTGTTAGTGTTATCTTGAATGAGGAAATACGCAAGAAAAGCACAGAAGAGACATCTGGGAACGCTTTAAGTTTTGAGAGCAGGGGAAGGCAGAAAGAGAAGAGTAAGAAAGGTAGATCAAGATCCAAATCTAAGGGGAAAGGCAGATCTAAATCAATAAATGGCAGAAGGCCACAATGCTGGAATTGTGGAAAGATGGGGCACATAAGCAGAGACTGTTGGTCAAATCCTAAGGAGGACAATCAGCATGAAGGAAAGGAAGAAGCCAAGGTTGCAGGTATTGCACAAGATGCTTTAATTTTCTCTCTGCATAATAATATAGAATCTTAGGTATTAGATTCTGGTGCATCTTTTCATGCTACCCCTAACAGGGAATATTTTAGTGACTATATCCATGGAGATTTTAGAATAGTGTATCTAGGGGATGATGAGCCCTGTAAAATAATTGGCAAAGGTAAAGTGCAGCTGAAGATGCAGAATAGCAACACATGGGTGTTGAGAGACGTGATGCGTGTTCCTAGCTTGAAGAGAAATTTGATTTCTGCAGGAAAGCTAGGGGATGAGGGTTGTACAGTAACTCTCACAACAGAATCTTGGAAGGTGACCAAGGGTGCACTTGTTATGGCCAGAGGTAAGAGAGAAGGTACTCTCTATTTGTGTAATTGTGTTACTAACAAATCTCCTTCCGTATTATCTACTTCAGATGTGGATGCTAAATTGTGGCACTCAAGGCTTGGCCACATGAGTGAGAAGGGGATGTCAATTCTTAAGTCCAAAGGTATGCTTTCAGATTTAAAAGGCATAGATCTAGAGTTTTGTGAGCACTGTGTATTTGGAAAACAGAAAAGGGTTAGTTTTCTCAAGACTGGGTCTACTAAGAAGAGGCATAAGTTGGAGCTTGTTCACACAGACGTGTGGGGATCGGCTCAAGTTGCTTCCATTGGAGGATCACAGTAATATGTATCTTTCATAGACGATGCTACAAGGAAGGTATGGATCTATTGTATTAGAAGAAAATCTGAAGTATTTGAGACTTTTAAAGTTTGGAAAGCTATGGTTGAGAATGAAACAGGTAAAAGATTAAAGTGCCTGAGATCAAACAATGGCGGTGAGTTCTACAGTCATAAGTTCAGAGATTATTGTTACATGCATGGAAACCATAGGTTAAGGACGGTTCCAAGGACACCTTATCAGAATGGAATTGTTGAAAGGATGAACAGGACAATAATGGAGCGTGCAAGATGTATGAGATTGCATGTCGGTTTGCCCTTACAGTTTTGGGCATAAGCTGTTGACACTGCAGTACACCTGATTAACAGAGGACCCTCTACAGCTCTGGATGGTGGTATTCCAGAAGAGGCATGGATAGGTAAAAAGGTTGATCTCTCATATCTCAAAGTTTTTGGTTGTGAAGCCTTCGTGCACATAGATAAAGAAAATAGAAAGAAGCTTGATGCTAAGTCTATGAGATGCACGTTTATTGGCTATGGCTCAGATGATTTTGGTTATAGATTGTGGAATCTAGAAACTAACAAGGTAATCAGGAGCTGTGATGTTGTTTTCAATGAAAGAGTGATGTATTGTGATTAGCTAAGGAAGTTGAATCAATCTGATCAGAGCAATGGTAAATTGGACGAGGTGAAATTCCAAGATGAGCTCGTGGGAAAAAGAAATAATCACTTGCAGGAAAACACAGAGACCGATGTCGGTAGGTTAGGAACCGGCGTCGGCAGTACAGAAACCAGCATCGGCCATACAGAGATCGACGTCGGCAGGACAGGTACCGAGGTCGGTCAGGCAGAACCAACGTCAGCCAGTAACAGGTCTGGAGGTGACCGAGGTCGGTCACTGTCAGAGAATTTGGGTGGACAGCGTGTTGTAAACGAGTCTCAGACACCCATCAGGAGGTCAGAAAGGGTGAGTAAGCCTCCAATTAGATATTCTCCTTCTTTATTTTATTTATTGTTAACTGATGGTGGAGAACCAGAGAGTTTTGAAGAAGCAATACAGGTGGAGTCTAAGAGTCAGTGGGAGTGTGGCATGGTTGAGGAGTTGGAGTCTTTAAGAGAAAACCAAACATGGGATTTGGTTGAATTGCCAGCTGGTAAGAAAACACTCAAGAACAGATGGACCTACAGGTTGAAGGAAGGTGAGAATGGACAGATGAGACATAAGGCCAGATTGGTAGTAAAAGGATTTGCACAAAAGCCAGGTATCGACTTTGGTGAGATTTTTTCTCCTATTGTTAAAATGATTTCTATAAGGGTTGTATTGTCTTTGGTTGCTTTTGAGGATTTGCATCTTGAGCAGCTAGATGTTAAGACAGCATTTCTTCATGGAGATTTGGATGAGGAAATATATATGGAACAGCCAGAAGAATTTGAGGTCAAAGGTAAGGAGAAGTTTGTGTGCAGATTGAAGAAAAGCTTGTATGGCCTCAAGCAAGCTCCTAAGCAATGGTACTTAAAATTTGAAAGGTTTATGACTGAGCATGGCTATAGTAGGTGTCAATCAGACCATTGTGTGTATTTCAAGAGATTTGATAATGGTAGATATATTATTCTATTGTTGTATGTAGATGATATGTTGGTTGTAGGATCTCACATGCAGGATATCTCTGAGCTCAAGGTGAAATTAGCTCAAACATTTGCTATGAAGGATTTGGGAGCAGCTAAGAAAATCCTTGGCATGAGCATTAAGAGAGACAGGAAAAATCACAGGTTGATATTGTCTTAAGAAGATTATGTGGACAAGGTGTTGAAACGGTTCAATATGCAGGATGTTAAATCGGTAAGCACACCTTTGGCTGGACATTTTAAGTTGAGTAAAGAACAATGTCCTAATTCATATGATGAGGTAGAGTACATGAGTAAGGTTCCATATTCTTCTACAGTAGGGAGTTTGATGTATGCAATGGTGTGTACTAGACCGGATATTGCCCAAGCAGTGGGAGTGGTAAGTAAGTATATGGCCAATCCAGGTAAGGAACATTGGAAAGCAGTTCAGTGGATCCTTAGATATCTGAGAGGAACCAGCAGTAAGCACTTGTGTTATGGAGGTTTAGATACTTCTCTACGTGGTTATGTAGATTCAGATATGGCAGGTGATTTGGATGGTAGGAGGAGCACTACAGGTTATGTTTTCACTGTAGGTGGAACGGCGGTTAGCTGGATATCTAAGTTATAGAAGGTTGTTGCCTTGTCAACTACAGAAGCAGAGTATATTGCAGCCACAGAAGCTAGCAAAGAGATGATATGGATGACACGGTTCATGGATGAGCTTGGTAGGGAGCATGAGAGTTGCAGATTGTATAGTGACAGTCAGAGTGCAATCCATTTGGCTAAGAATTTAGCCTTTCATTCAAGAACAAAGCACATACAGCTAAGGTATCACTTCATACGACAGGTATTGGAAGATGGTGAGTTAAAGCTGGAGAAGATCCATACAGATAGGAATCTTGCTGATATGTTAACCAAGCCGGTTATAAAGGAGAAGTTGAATCTTCATTCAACTTCTGTTGGTCTTCATGATTGAGTTGAAGATGGAGGAGCTAGAAGATGTTGTTGTACAGGTACTGGTGCAGTTGTTTATCTCCAAGTGGGAGATTGTTAGGGTGTGGAGCTAAAAGCTTCACCAAGGAGCATACTTTAGCAGGTTCGGGTCTACATAGACACTGGCATCGGTCAGGAGCGACCGACGTCGGTCAGAAGCAGTTGCAAAGATGCCGACGTTGGCAGAGGGTCGGCCGACAGCGGTCACAGACAAGCAGCAGGAATCGACGTCGATTACTTGCGTGTCTAGAGAGTTATTTCCATGGACAGAAGCGAGTGTTTGCATGATGAGTTTGAGTTGTAGTCTCAAGCTCGCGTCTCTATTGTTAGCAATACTATTTTTAGAGCCCTTGTTCAAGTGGCTTAACTGCTTGTTGGAAGTACATGCTCAAGTCTCCTATTTCTATATGTAGAATTAGATCTTCCTAGCTTATTGTAGTTATTGTAGTTGGGTAAATTATTGTAGTAATTCATTGGTATGTGAAGAACAATACAGAATTGAATCAATCCAGGTTTGTTGGAGTTTTTTTTTTGTGTCATTTTTTAGTATTAATGTCAAAGTTTATTTTGTCTTTAGTTGTTGTATCTAAAATTTAGAGTCACCTTTAGTTTTTGAGTCAAGTCCATTCTAAATTACAAGTTTCAAATAAACCTAAGAAGACATTTTTCAATAAAATGGGATTGTTTGTAATCTAATGCATTATCAGTTGACACCAACATTCAAATTTCTTGACCCATATTAGAACTAGGGGGTAAATGTTAGGAAATAGTCCTAACATGGAAAAATAAATAAATTATATAATAAAAGAGTTGTTGTACGTATAAAAACAACTCATTAAAATAGAGAATTTGGTGAGATTATTGTGGGATGTGTCATTGAAACTACCTCCATATTTATGATAGATGGCACTAAATGCATGTTTCAAATATATAGAATAAGATATGTTGTTTTGATCGACCCTAAATTATTTGTGCCTGTGCACATTTTAGAGCTTTCAGTTCTTCATCAAAATGGGGTAACACCCACAGTATCTTATGCATTCTTGCACTTCCTTGGTGTCTTCTCTTAGTCATGATGACTCCATTTGAGAGACTCCAAAGGAGGAAGGTTGAGTCTATACCAATGGTCCTTCTAAGGAATACCAATTATGCTTTATGGCATGTGTACATAGAATGCTCACTCAAAGAATGGGAACTTATTCCATTTTTATATGGACATATTCCTGCTCCTGTTGATCCAGGTCAATATGATGATTGGGTCAAATATTGTGACTATGTCTATAGTCACTTATTTTTGCATGTTTCATAGGATCTACACCACCATATGGAGTACACAGAGTATCCCTTCATTATTTAGAGCACTCTTTAGTCTCTTTTTGGAGATCCTACTAATATTTACATCACTCTTCCTCCATTTCCTATTATCTCTTCAAAGATTATTATACTCTCTCATCCTACTTCTATTCCTTGTGATAATTCATCCATGGTGGATAATGTTATTCTTTCTATCAAACCCCCACTATAGGATGAGATTCTGCCTAACCTTAGTTGTCCTATTACAAATTTTACTTTCATCCTTATTCAAGATGTTTCTCTTCTATAGCCACCATAGACTATAATTTTGGAGAAATCTATTGTTTCTAGTGTGATTACATTCATTGAGAGCATAGATGACTCATATGTTCTTATGGATATTCATCTTGTAGATCTAAGTGTTTCATTTACATTCCATTCTTTAGTTTGGATGATTGTTGACCATTGATATCCTCTTCCCATGAACATTATTTTAGTGAATGTTCCATGACATTCTTCTTCTTTTGATGTAATAAGGGTACTTATAAACCCTCCCTTTCTCTTACCTTCATTGTATGTTTCTTCATTGCCATCTTTGATAGTTAGTCCTATGATACCTGATCATATTTTAGCACATTCAAACATTAACAGGGATACATTTGAGCATTTTATAGAGATATACATCATGATTCCTACCTACATTCCACTTGAGTGTGAATTTATTAGTTTGATTGCTCGAGGCTTCTTTATTTTGAAAGGAAGAGACAATGTTTGTTGTAGAAGGACCTACTACATCATTCACCATGTGGAATTTTACACTTACCTTCTCTTTCTTCTTTGTGGAGGTGTATATCCTTCATGATTTGTAAGATATTGGGGATCATCACTATGTACTGGGAGTATTGACTACTTTAGCATCATCATCTAGGGGGTAGTGTCCTCTTCTTTTCTCTCTTTGTGGAGGGAGTTTTTTCCTATCGGTTTTCTTATTCTCTTATGTTTTGAGGGGATTTATTATACATGGGTACATCATCAAGACTTGTTACATTGTGTTTAGTTTCTACTCTCTTCTATATTTATTGCTTCAATAGTTGTGTGTGTTCGCTCTATAATCTTGGTCTTGGTCATCCTCAAATCTAGATGATTTTATACATGGTATCAGAATACTAGGTGATGGTAACGATCACCATAATTTTTTATATTGTTCATTAATGAAATCTTGAGTATATATTTTGTTTTGTATTCCCATAAATCACTAAGCAAAGAATTTAGCATATTTGTGTTCATTTTATTAGCATTCATATTAGCATTTTGGGAGTTTTATAGCTTGACACCATTGTGAAGGTTTTTTGTTTGGATATGTCATTCTACGAGTTGCCCTTCATAGTGGATCAGAATTCATACCATGGCTTCTCCTGACCTACATAGTTTCCCATGACCATCTCCAACTAGATGCCTTCCAAACCAAAATGTGACTTGGAGTTGTCATTTTTCCCTCATAGAACCTATCACCATTCCCATCATCACCATTCCGAGGTCATAGATGGGGGTTTGAGGATAATATATGCATCTTGTGGAAAAAAACAAAGGAGGTGTATTTATCTCTCCATCCTCCTCTTATCTATAGCTACCAATGCCTAGTTGCTTGCTAATGGCATCTACAACCTAGACCCATGTTTGAGGATCATATCTACATTTTTTTGCTCTCCCTCCAATGGTGGCACTAGTTTTTTCACTTTAATAGCCTATAATTAAGATGACCTTCCTAAAATGTTCAATATCCTACCATGGCCATAATAATTTGTGGTTTTTTGGAGCTCAACTCCATAGCTTAGGCATCCACATCTACTAGTTTAACTTGGTCCTCGTCGTGCATTATCTCCCTACCTACCATCTACTATCCTTGACCCTACTTGCCTCATTGACCTCCTTCACCACCTGAACAAGCTAAAACCTACTCATCATTTCCTCTCCTCCCACCACCAAACATGTGGTTTTCACAAAACCACCCAAAATCTATCTTGGATGTGGTTTCCCTCTTTTGTATTAAAATAACAAAAGCTCCTTAAGTGGTGGGGATTCTTTTTTATCACATTGGGTGGAGTCCACATTATAAGTAGGGAATAATTTTATGAAAGTAAGCTTGTTATTTTTTAATGGAGGTGGATTTCATTGCAAAGAGTTTTTTTTCTTAATTGTTTTTTTTTTGCTATAAAAACAATGTTGGTGGGGACAGATGTTTGGAAAATGGGGTTATTACCATTGAGGTGATATACGAAGGTGGTTGTCATCATGAGGGAAATGGTGGATGAGGACATTTTTTTTATTTTTTATTTAACAATATATTGTTAAGGATTTATTTGCTTAAGTTATAAATTTACCTTGTATTTTTATCTGATGAAGATGAAGGGTGAGGTCCAAGTTGGTAGGAGGCCAATTCCACCTCACAATCAAAACCATTGAATTCTATACTCCATGTCAATTCTAATGAGTGGATAGAAGGATGCCTTACCCCTTTTCTAGTCATGCATTTAAATTACTTGTGTAATTATTAAAATAGGCCATTAATGATAGGAAATGTTATTAGCCATAACTTTTGCTTGATAACTCAAATTTGAGTGCCATTTTTTGCAAAAGTGCTTTATTTTTCATTCTCATTCCATTAGTATTATTTTTATTATAAACACACTAAATTTGTAAAATGTCATATTTAGGGGGGGTTATTTGTACTATGGGCCTACTTCTTTATGCAATGTACTTCCTACACCTAATTTTCAAACATGGATGTATTTTTGGTTGTGTTTGACATCCTCATTCTAAGCATGGATTATTACTCATTAATCTAGCACTGATTGCTCACTTGGATCCATTTTTGGTTGTGTCTGACATCCCTTTCATGATCATGCTTTAAGGGTTCATTGTAGTTTTTACCATGTAGTTATGCACTTCCCTAATGTTTATAGACACCTAATTCTAGCCACAACTAGATTTTGACTAGACTTCAGATTGATTTCTACTAAACATCACAAATTAAGCCTAGGAATCATTGCACATCCCAATTTTGGCCACACATCATTCATTAATGCTCATAATCATGTTGAGGTAGCCCTATTTGGGGTACTAGCCCATATGTAATAATAACCTCTCAAGGATTTATCCCCAATCACCTTGTATCCTAACAACTGGTAGTTTGGCCTATGGACCCATTAATCAAGTTACTTGATCAAAGCTTAAAAGAGCAAAAATGTTAATCAAAATTAATTAAATAATTAAACTAGATTAAATGCTTAGATAATTAATCCATTTGAAATTAATGAATATCTAAAAATGAAAATTCAAAAATGCAAAATATCAAGCTTATTCATCATTATTTTTGTGAGTCACCATTCCACTTGAAAAATATTTGGATTTATGTGGAGGACATAATAATTTTAACCCATGTCTCCCCACATGGACCTAACTCAACTAGAGTTAGCCTTAACTAAACTAATATTAGTATAAACCTAATCATGGTTAACTCTAACCTAACTATACTTGGTTTAGAGTTAGTCTTCTAGGCTATAAATACAAGTCTACACCCATTGATCCAGAAGCTATCTTTATGTAATGTTATAATGTCCATTTAGATGTAAAGAAATGTTACAAGTAATGTCACCATGTCAAATTCCTAAGCCAAATAGCCAATCCAAGGTGCCAAGGAGAGAAGGAGCAAAGAAAGCTTCATTTTCAAAGACTTCTTGATGCACAAACCAAGCAAGACACTTCAATAAGCCATCTTGGAGCTACAATGAAGGTAAAGGAATGATTTCCTTTGTGTTTTAGTTGTACTTCCATTATAGTTTTTTTACCTATGCTCTCCCTAATGTCTAGGCAAGAGGTGTTAGGATTTTAGTGTGTTACATTGATTTGATTTATTAAATTAACACAATTACTAACCTCCCCTCTATGTATTCCTTTTTCACATAATGGCATGCCAAGTAGGACAAAGCATACCATATGACCAAGGAGATTGATATGCTAGTTTTAGTTTTTCTAATGGATGCATAAAAATCTTTGAGTTTCAATTTTTAACTTTATTTTTACATCTTTCTATTTTTAGCAAGTAAATTACCATAATCAACCATGATCTGTGTTTGAAAAATAGAAAATGGTAGGGAATATAGCTAACAAGAGTTTTACTTGATTTTTCTTGCTTTCATTTTATGTTTGATGATTTGCATGTTGTTTATATAACTCATTTATAGTAGAGTCAGTGAGACATTTTGGTTTTAAGCTCATTTTATTAACCATTTTTCCATTAAAATAGATAGTGTTTTTATCTATTTTATAGGAAATAACTTTGATCTCGTTAATCAATGTTGATCCCTGTGGATCGATGATGATCGATCTCTGAGACAAAAAAAAAGAGTAACATGAGAGCTAAATTTGAAATGTTATTTTCTCACATGATTTTGGACTTCTCAGCAGGCAAACCCTCTAACAATTTATAGGTTTTAAGGTGAAAAGAGCAAAGTTTTAAGCATGGTTAAATCTTGCACACATTGCATTTGGTGCTTAAAATGTACTTAGTTGTTTTCATCTCTTAGTTGTTTTTGAAGTTTTTGCAAGTTTTTCAACACAATACTAAGGGGCTCAAACTTCATAACATATTTTATTTTGGTGTTATAAAAATGGACTCTCACTAGTTAAATACTCATAAGAGTTTTTTATTTTATGTTTGTTTGTTGAAGTGTTTTGTTTAAAAAATGAGTGACATGTGTATTCTCTCCCCCCGTCCCCTTTATGAAACTTGGGTGGTCAAAAATTCTCATTATTGCATTTGTTGTTTTGGTCCAAAAGCATAGAAGGAAAGTTGTTAAGGACCTCCCCAAAATCCATATGATTTGGGTGACCCCAAAATAACCATAAAGTCCTTCCACTATCTTTATTTTTCATCTCCTAGCATCATACCAACCCTACTCCACTGTGGGGTATATAAATCAAGACATAGCTACTACAATTTCCAAGGGGTTGAGCGATTAGCCTCTCTGATCATAATGAAGACTCAAGTTAGGTCTAGATAACTAGGGGATTCCACTAAGAAGTACACATATGGAATTATTATGTAAAGGAATAACACCTTGCATAGTAAGTTATCTAGTATGAACTCAATTGATTTGATTTCATCTCTAGTGTTAACCACATTTGGGAACATTTAGACATGTGAAACCTATAGTTTTAGACAAACCCCACTTGTCATGGACATACTATTGATGCAGGGTGAGTAGTCCAAAGTTATATGTCATTGTACAAACTCTTAAGAGAAGAGGGAGCTTAAAACCCCTACCTTTCATGTACTTTTACTTTTTGGATTAAAAAATTAAAATCCTCTTAAGATCAAGTATATAGATAGAATTTGACAGTATGATGCAACCTTGTCAGTTTTAGGATTTAAGATGTTACACTTGGGTGTTTTTGTCATTTATCATTTTTACTTATATGGTCTTGAGTCAAAAATATTTGTTTATCATACCACATCCAAAATGAGTCTTTTTTATACATCACTCATTTATTTGAATAGGCATTATTACATCTATTTGATATCACACATTTACTTTGGTCATTTATCCAACCTTTTATGTGTGTGTGTTGTCTGTTTGAAAGGGGCATCATTAAGCTGACCATTTCACTCCAAGTTTTGTACTCTCAAATTTTTGAAACAAACCATTTGTCATATCTTTAGATCACTATATCATCATTATGCTTCTTGATTTGTTTCAAGGATTTGTTGCCTTGTGTTCAAAATACAATCTAGAAACCACATGTGTTTTTTGGATCTATTCCTAGTACCATCATGATGTTTGTTCTTGTCTAGCTTTTTGTCTATTTTAAATAACCTAGCCTTCTAAACTAAGTTCAAAATTAGCCTTGACAAGTTTAGATCCAAACATTTATTTGTTTTTACTTAGGCCTCACATAATTTTGGCCTAGATATTTACCTTTCACTTCTGGGTTGATTAACTTGGGTTAATTAGGGTACTCACCCTTTCTTTAATCATCACTAGAGCAGACCCCTTTATAACAAACCCAACCCATTTTCACCCACCCTTGGAGACTACCTTCTCCACCCACCCTGACCACCTTTTCACCTTGTTGTTGGTCCATTTTGGCCCAACTAACATGCATTTTAAAGACTATTTTTATGCCTAAATTTGGGGAAGTGGTCTATCTTTCATATGCCTAAAGTTCCAGGTCTTTTTCCAAATGATCAAGTTTTTGTTTAAAATTTGAATGCCTAGTTTATGTCAAAGTGTTTCAAATTTGTTAGATTAATCTTTTACCTCTTAGACCTAGTTTGTTTAAAACTCTAGCTCTTGTGTCATGTTCCCAAGAGTCCTAGCCATACATGTTTTGATATTAGATTTTGTGCCTTATTTTCCAAAATACCTAGCAACCTTTGTTTATTTAGACCTAGTTTAGACTTGTTTGAAACACTTTGTACCTAAAGTTTGGTATTTTGGTTTTATTTCATCCACTTGACCCTTTTGTGTAAGACATTTGATATTAGACATTTGACATTAGACTATTTTAGACCAAGTTTTAGTATAAAACCTTTTTGGAGATATAGCTCCATGTCTTAGACCAAGTTAGACCAAGTTTGGACCATTTGTCTTTTTAGACATTGTTTTTAAGAGTTTATAGTACTCTAGGCCTTTTCTATGAAATGTTCATCATTGATTTGGATATGTCTCGTTATACTTGTAGTAGAGCCATGTACAATCTAGGTTATGATAATGTGGTCACATAAGATGACTTTGTTCAAGACCCTTATGGTGATGATGTAGTTTATGAGATGGATCCCTATCCTCCTTATAATACTCAATCTAAAGAATAAAGCCAAGATCCCTTAGCCCATTATTTGGTTAACACACCTCCATACTTAGAGCAAGTGCAAAAGTAAACCATGTAGTACCTAGCTAGTGTACCATCAATTATAGAACAAGTTCAACAATAACTATATGTTACTATGCCATCAATGTACTATCCTTATTTTTTTTATTACCATTTACTTGAAAATAAGGATGAAGTTTTAGTCAAAGTTATAGAATTAGGGTCCAAGTTTCTAGCAGACTTCCCCCATGAAAATTTTCCTAGTCTAGTTAAAGTGCCTATCAACATACCTTATAGCTGAACCATCAAACATGCCTCTTATAGTAATCCTCAAGTGTTCATGCCAATGTCGTATCAAGACCCTAATTTGTTTGTCATAATAAATGGCCTCATGGAGTACCACTTTATATAAATGCAACAATCATATCAATCTTATTTGAATATGGAATATAATTTTAACAATATGTCTATGTCAAGCACTCCACTCATCGAGTTATCTCCTTCAAAAGGAGTACTAATCAAATTGACAGGTCAAGATAATTTAATTACATACCCCTTTGCACAAATCACTTTAGTAGGTAACATGTTCAACATCCCAACTATTGAATAAGTGTCTACTACTTATACATAGAATAATGTGCCAAACACAGTGGATAACATGTAAGTGTCATCTAAGCATGGCCAAAATCGTTCAATTTCACCAAAAACTTATCCACAATAGGTGCATTTAGTTAACACCATGAGTGGTTTACAACATCAGGGGACAAGAACTCCTATGCCCTAACCATATCAAGTTACCTCTAATCCTTAACCAACTTCTTCCTCGAGTATACAACCACAAGGATTAAGTAATCAAGTGCCAACTAGTGCTTTGCCTCAATAAAATGTGATGAATGATACTCCACCTCAAAAACTTGTGACTAACATTCCACAACAACAAGCACAATATAATATACCACCATAGCAGAGGCCAAACATTATGCCACCTCAAAAATGGGTAACAAATTTTCTACCTTGATTGGTAGTGACAAGTATACCTCTACAATCATAGACCAACATACCTTTACAACTGCAAATGTTGTTTAATCAAGAACATATGTCCATTGGTTAATGACATATGTCAAACATCTAATAAACATTTAGTTCACAATAGGTGTTCATGTAACTAAGAGGTACCACTATCCCATAAGTACCAATTAGGTAGCAATTGCCTTTCATTTATCATGTGCCATAGATTCAATGATAGGGCCTTTGTTCACAATAAGTCCCCCTTATTCAACTAGGTTTGACTGGTTAGCAACAAGTCCCTACTCAACCCTATCATGCATAATAATTTACCCCAAGCCATATCTTTCCATACTAACCATAATTCCCTTAAAAGCATGCCTATATACCAAATCCAAACCAAAATATTGCACAACACATGCAATTTCAACAACTACATCCTAATCTGTGAATGCATATTCCTAGTTGGTTTACTCATCAAACCAACATTCCACAACAAAGCATTCTTATATAATACCTCGGTCAAGGTAATCCACATTTGGTCACCCACCCTCCACCTCAGTCTAATGTTCCATCTAGTTTCTTGGCACAAGAAATACATCAAATAAAGGATGCAATTATCACTATTCAAGTAGGGAAATAGACTTAGAAGTTCAAGTTAGATGATGTGTGTTCTTACCCATTCAACATAGAATATCTATAGATACCATTTCCTCCAGGCTATGAACCACCAAAATTTGATAAATACAAAGGTAAAGGAGATCTTAAGGCCCATTTGATATAAGTCTTTATTGTTTGCCCACCAGTGGATTACAATGACATTTATCTACTCTTTTTGTTTCCTCGGAGTCTAGTAAGACAAGCTTTGGAATAGTTCTTAAAATTGCCAAAGAATTCAATTTTTGATTTTGATGACCTTTCAGACAAGTTTGTGCAGCATTTCTCCTACAATCTCAAACATAATATTTCATTGGTAGATTTGATTCAGGCCAAATACAAAACTAGTGAAAGATTTACAAGTTATCTATAGTGATGGAGATCACTTGCTAGTCATTTCACTCAGCTTACCAGACAAATAATTAGTCATTATTTTTATCAAAAAAATTGCATAGTGAGATATCCTATCATCTGGAGCTTTAGTGTGTACATACCTTTAAGGAGATCATAGATAAAGGTTTGCTAATTGAAAAGGCCCTTATTAACAAAGAGATTATTAAGCTATCCTCTTCTAATCAAAATCAGAACCAAAACCAAAGAACATGCCAAAATCATAACCAAAACCAAGTCTAAGCACAAGCATTAGAACCAATCCAACCCAGTAATTATGAAAAATCTATGTAATTCAATCACAATAAGAATGTTTTTGGAAATGGATTAACTGAGTCTTGACATGTCCAAATGGTGCAAACATCATCTACTCATCCTATGCCATAAATATAACTTAGTCATCATTAGCAACCCATTCAACAAGCACAACCTTTATAGTAACCTATACCAACTCAATAAATGTAGCAATCATTACCTTTGTATACCCCTCCACCAAGGAGAAATGTGCCCACTCATCAAGTCTTCAGTGACCTAGGAGAACCTATCAAAGCAGTGTTTTATAATTTATCTGTAGCTAACATGATTTGTTGGCTAATTTCTAAGCACTATCCTAAAGGTATTATGTATCCAAACTGGTATAGTAAGAATGATTTATGTGAATACCATCATGTTTATAGACATAATCTATGTCATTGTGTGTAGATCAAACACCTCATTGAAAATATGTTGGAAAATAGGGAGATTATATTGGATAAGAGATCATATACATCCAATCAGAACTTTGGTATCTACCAAAACCCTTTTTCATAACATAAGAATAATAATAAACAATAGCAACAACTATGACCAAAATAACAGCAATAATAGTACCAATAATTGTGATAACAACAATAATATCATCATAAATAACAACAACATCAATCGAATGGGAGGAACCAAGGCTAGAATGATTCCAATACCTAACAGACTTACCACGTAGTTTCATATGACTACACCAAAGTTGTAGGTCATATTACAGGAGGTCACATTTCCACCATCACCATTAATCCTAAACCAAGTGTTAATAGAACAAGAATATTGCTAAATAATTCTAATCAACCCACCTATGCTAGTAATGTTTCCTTGACCTAGGACCACAAACAAGTGCAATATAAACCAATGATTAATATTTTGGGAACTTATATTGATAAATCATCATTACCCAATGACCACAAACAAGTGCACTGATAAATGAGACTTATCCTATTTGGCCCCCCTCCATCACCATTTTCTAGCAACAATAGTCCCGTACCCAATACTAATTATGAAATCACAATTTGGTGGTCAGAGATTATCATTTCAGGCCCACAACCACCTACCAATGAACCTATCCAACCCACTATTCTAGATAAGAGCAAGCCATATACCATTGTGAAGGAAAATGCATTCAACATTATGGAACAAATTTAGAAGATGCCTACACAAATATCCATTTTGGATTTGTTGCATATGTCTACTATCCATAAAAACATCTTAACAGAGTTCTTAGGCCAATCCCAAGTTCTAAATGACATAACCCCTAACAAATTCCAAGCTTTGGTTGGACATATAACCTCAGGCCAACATTTGACCTTTGACCAAAGTGATATGTCATCCCTTGGCCCTCTCCATAATAATTCCCTATATGTTGAAGTTGTCATCATGCAGCACAAAGTGAAATATGTCCTCATAAATAATGGGTTGGGCCTAAATATTGTGTCTTTGAATCTCATCAAGCATTTGGGTTATACAGCAACCAATCTACAGTTGTAAATAATTACTATCAAGTCCTATGATAATGAAGAGTGAGACTCACAAGGCACCATTAATTTTCCAATTATCATTGAGCCTTTGACCCATGATACACTTTGTCATGTGCTGGACCTCGATCTATCATATAATTTTATCTTAGGTAGACTTTGGATACATGAAATTTGTGCAATTTCTTTGACATTTCACTAATGTCTCAAGTTCTCACACCTAGGGATGGAGGTAACTATTCATGGAGATTCACAGCCATATGATCATTGCAAACATTTGGAGGCGAAGTACAAAAGTTATAACTATCATTTTGGCCTAGATCTAGTTCTTAAAAAGGATAAAGGAAAAGAAATACTTATTGATTTACCAGAGGCAAATTGCATATACCCAAATAGCCTCGATTCATCTTCCCATATGCCACCTCTTGAAATGTCTAATCATTTTACCATCTCGGCTAATGACCCAAGAGAGTATTTGGCCCATGACACATTTCACATTACCAAGCTTACATATAACCCCAATTCCTATGGAATACGTAAATCCAAACCACCTTGTATGGAATGGAAATGAAAGGGAAAAGGTCAACTTCATAGTCCACTTCCCATCATTTGCACACTGACCACTGGCCAAGAAGAGAACCCACTTGCTAATGATGAATCATGGTTATACAATGACAAATTATCTGATTTTCTATAATAATTCCAAGTATCCCATTCCTAATAAGATCATGGAGAACCAAGCCTATGAAGGAGGGGGCCTCATGCCAAATAAATAGGGTAATCTTGAGCCAATTTCTATAACTTGATATAAAGGAACTCATGGTCTCAGATTTAAATTGCCTGGGGGTGACCCCATATATCTTATTTATGTTCCAATGCCAATGACTAGTGATGATGATGCTAACAATGAAGTAGAGTCTAATCATAGCATTTACAAAGACCTTGCCAATATAAATATGTTTGACACCCATATCATTTGTACTTTTACCCTAGTTCTTTGATGTAACCTACTTCCCCTTTATCATCCTCAACTTATAGACTGGGACCAACAAGAATCTACAATTATGACTATAGACAAGTTTGAGAATGATGAGGCCTTTGAAATTTTCTTGGCCTAAGAGACAATGTTCCATTGGAAAACCACAAAAAAGGGTTCTCTATCAAATTAGATCCTGTAGCCTATTTTGGAGAATGGGTGAACACCCTTAGCTAAAAATAAAATATTAAAACATTAAGGTCCAAAGTGAAAACCTCTTTGAAGCACTTTTTAACCAAGGTAAAAGTAAAAAGAAAGGCCAATCTCCTGGTGAAAACCTATTTTAGGGACCATTATATGGGGGTGTTTACCTTTCCTCGAATGAAGCTTAGGAGACCACCAATGATGAACTTGCTTTTGAGTCCAAGTTTAGTTCAACATAGCAGCATGCTTTTGATCAAGTTACCTAGGAATTTCCTATAGTATTTGTAACATGGACATCCCTACCATTAGGAGATTTAAATTCATCTTGTTTATGAGATCTTGAAGACCCAGTCCAAATAGAGGAGTTTTCCATTGTAGGCCAATTCAAATCATTGTCAACCATTCTAGAAGATGGCTCAACTTTCATAGTAGAAGATACTATGGAAGTCAATATCGAGACTAAAAATGACCCAAATTAGATCAAATTAGGAGCATCCCTCACTAAGGAGGAGCATGAAATCTTTATATCCCTTTTGAGGTAATTTGTTGACATTTTTACATGGGCCTATTCAGACATGCCAAGTTTGGATCATGCCTTGGTTTTACTCCATCTTATTGTACATCTTGATGCCAAACCTGTGAAGTAGAAATTATGAAAGATGCATCCTCATATTGCTATACTACTAAAAAAGAGCTAGAAAAACTCTTAGAAGTAAAATGCATCTGATTGATCGACTATTTAGAGTTGATCTTGAATGTTGTGCTTATTAGTAAGAAACTAGAAGGAATTAGAATCTGCACTAATTTTAGAGATATAAACAAGGCCTTCCTTAAGGATGACTTTCCTCTACCAAACATTGACATGATAGTTGAGTCTTCAGTGGGGTATGCAATTATTTCACTTATAGATGGACTTTTAGGATACAGCTAGATTTAGATTGCACCAAAAGACCAACATAAGATAGCATTCACCACTCCATGGGGAATGTTTTGTTATCAAGTTATGTCATTTGGTCTCAAGAATGTTGGGGATGCATACCAAAGAGCCATGACCATCAAATTTCATGATATGATGGATTACAGTGTTGAAGACTATATTGACAACATATTGCATAAATCAAAGACCTATGAAGATCATCTAATTGTTCTACAAAGAATATTTGAGAGGCTTTATGAATACAAGGTTAGACTCAATCCTAAAAAAAATATTTTTGGTGTCACTTCAAGGAAATTTTTAGGCTTAATCATCTCTCACAAGGGAATTGAGGTTGATCCTACCAAAGTACAAGCCATTATTGATATGCCACCTCCTTCTAATTTAAAACAGCTCCATAGTTTATAGGACAAGATTCAATCTATCAAACACTTCATCTCACAATTGGCTAACAAATGTTATCTATTTACACACTTACTAAAGAAAGGTGTCACATTTCATTGGGATGAATACTATCAGAAAGCTTTCTAGTACCTAAAAGAATATCTTTCCAATCTACCTATTTTGTTAACACCAATGCCAAGAAATTCATTTCTACTATACCTATCTGCCATAAATGAAGCCCTAGGGGCACTTCTGGCTCAACATGACAACAATGGAAAAGAACATGTCATGTATTATCTAAGCCTTACATTGGTCACATATGAACATAATTATATGCCAATTAAAAAGGCTTATTTAGCTATGGTATTTATGGCCCAGAAGCTATGGCATTACATGCTTAACAACAAGACCATAGTTATTTCAAAAGTAGATCCACTCAAGTATCTACTATCCAAGACAACTTTACAAGGCCAAATGGCAAAATGGATCATGCTTTTGAGCGAGCTCAAGATAGAATATGTCAATCAGAAGGCTATAAAGGGATAAGTACTTATAGATCAACTTACTAAAGCTCCCCTTTAAAATATTGAACCTCTAAATTTTCAACTCCTAGATAATTCCATTATGACCGTCATTGAAACACCTCTTGAGGAGTAGCACTAGAAGTTGTATTTTGATGGATCATTTACATCACATGGATTGGGAGCAAGCCTATTTTTTATTACACCATAAGGGGATCTTATCCATAAATCATTCCATATAAACTTCCTTGTATTAACAATATGGCTGAAAATAAAGCACTCATTGCAAGGTTTCATCAAGTTATACAATGGAACATTTAGCATCTCAAGGTTTATGGTGATTCTCAGTTAATCATCAATTAGGTTATAGAACACTTTCAAATTAAAGATGACATGTTGGTTCCATATAAGGCCATGGTGGACACTCTCAAAAAGTACATTACCAGCATACGGTTTGAACACATTCCTAGGGTTAATAATAGGATAACATATGCCATGGCCACCATTGCCTCTTTGATATGTCACACAGACAAGGTAAAATAATATCAATTCCTCATTGAAAATCTTCTAGCACCTACTCAAGAACCTTTAACCATCACAATGATCTATGATATTATTGGTCCCATCTCTATATGGTATTTAGAATTCTTTACCTACCTTAATGACCATATTATGCCACTAGACCTATCATGCAAACAATTAAAGCCCTTTACCAACTAAGCCTCATGTTATACCTTAGTTAGCCCAACCCTTTATCACCATATCTTTGATGAAGCTCTGATTCATTATTTAAATTTAGCAAAAGTGGTAGTAGTATTACAGGAAGTTCACGAAGGAGTATGTGGATCCCACACTAGTAGGGTCATCCTAGCCAAAAATCTCTTACATACCAATTATTATTGGCTAACTATGGAAGCAGATGCAACTACTTATTTTAAAAAGTGTGATAAATGTCAAATGCATGCTAATTTGATTCATGCCCTAACCAGAGCACTCAAATCAATACTTATAGCATGGCCATTTTGATTGTGGGGACCTGATCTCACTAGGAAGATTAACCCTACCTCATCTGATGGCCATAAATACATCCTTATCGTTATCGAATATTTCATTAAGTGGATTGAAGATATACCCCTCACTTACATGACTAGAAAACAAATTTCATATTTCATATTCAATCATCTCATCTATCGATATGGTATCCCATCTGACATTATAAGTGATAATGGTAGATTGTTAAAAAATAAGGATGTCAAAGAACTCTATGTCAATTACAATATCACCTAACATTTTTATATCACATATTATCCCCAAGGTAATGGCCAAGCAGAGGCATCCAATAAAACCATTGTCAACATCCTTATAAATATTGTCAATGTTGCTAGCCATGATTTACACCTCCAAATATTTTGTACCCTTTGGGCATATCACACTATTTACCATACTCCAATAGGGGACACTCCATATTCCCTAGTTTATGGCATAGAATCCATTCTTCCCATGAGGTTGAGTTACCTTCTCTATGTATATCATTAAAACACATCTTAGATGATGAATATTATTGAGTAGCTTACCTATAAGAGAAAGAGTTACTCGATGAGATATGCATGGCCACTATCAACAACCTTCAAGCATATTAGAACAAACTCTATAAACACTATAACCAGTGGGTCAAATATAGAGAGTTTGAACTTGGGGATCTTATTTTGAAAGAAAACCAAAAGAACATCATAGCTGATAATAAGAAGAAAGGCAAGTTCAAACCCAATTGGATAGGCCCATATATCATTGTTACAAATTATGGATCCAAAACATACAAGCTCACTACACCAGATGGAGATGAACTTGATGATCTGATGAACATAATACACCTCAAAAGTCACTTCGCTTGAGAGACTTGAAGTATTATTTGTGAGTCATATTTACATTGTATCACATTATCATCTTTTTATACTATACCCTATACCATTCTACCATACATTTCCTATTGACCAATGTATTTTTACCCTCCCAACCCCTTTTGAAATTGGTTTCATTCCATTGGTTCTTTGAGCACCTTCAATGAGGGGATTCAGATTAAGTTCCAATAATTGATTTAGTATTATAGACAAAGGTCATATTTTAGACCAGTATGATAGTGATTTAACAATTGCATTATTTATTATAGACACATTTTATTTCCTTTTTGATGTTACTAATTATAACCACCTTTGGGAAAATTAGTATCATTGACCTATGTTGTTTCCTAGTTATAACTGCCTATGGGAAAATTAGGAATAACATATTTATCATGCCTTGAAGTCCCACCTTGCCATTCTTATGTTGTATTATGTTATTTGCCTAATTTGAGAACTTGTTGCTACCTAGTTAGATTCCTTTGTTGTAAGGTATAACTATAGTGACTTGAGGTCCTAGCCTGGGACTATGTAAACAGCACTCAATTTACATTGATGTCAGCTCAATCACCCTTTGCCACACTCTCACCATTTTATGAGCAATTTAAAGTTTGAACGCTCTCACTATTTTTCAAGTTAAACCATTTAATATCTTATCATTCTTAATCAAGTTGAGATGCTTCAAAAATTCCAATAACATTTGCAACATATCTTACGCCCTCATCATTTTGTGAGTATTCTCCATTTCTCATGCACTCACCATTTTGTGAGACCTTTCCCATATTTACTCTACATCATCAATCATGTTTTTCTTGATCATTATTTTCTTCTATCCCATATCTTGGGAGAACTACATTTAGCCTAAAATTTATGTTGGACCTTGCATCTATGTAGTTATGTAGGTATCATCCACTTGCTTAATGCATACAGATTTAACTTGGCTACCTCTTCCTTTTATTCTCTTCCCCCACCATTAGTTGTGTTTGTTTCATTTTATTCTTATTGTTTTATTTTATTGTATTTCTTTTATGTTTCTTAGTGTTTTGTTTTTGTTTATTGGTATTTATTTGTTTGTTGCCTTTTTATTTGATTTCATTGTTATGCCTTGACTTATTGTCTCTATGTTTATTAGGTGATTCCTTGTGAATTATACTCAATTCCATCCATATTCATCCATCAACATTGTCATCATGGTTTTTATCATTGGTGCATTATTTTCACTTATTTATTGGATTACATGTTAGTGCGTATGCATATATCAGCTACATTATCATGATGTTTTATATCATGATGCATACCATCATGTGCTATAAAAAAATTCAACTCAATAAATATTATAAGAAATGATGTCATGGTAATTCTCCTTGGTTACCTATAAAATTCATGATCTATCCCAATCATTTTCAAAATGCAAAGTAATTAAATCATGAAATAATTTTAATCCTTGATAGTTAGGGCATGGATATCCATGCTAGTAGGTTCCCAAATTCATATTTCTCCTCTGTACCAGCTCACTCTTACTTTGTGAGTACAAATTTAGTTCATAAGCCCCTTATTCCAATTTTCCATATTACTCTCATAATTTTACCAATGATTAATCGCCTTTAGCCAAATCATCTATTTTATCTGCCTAACTGGGGTAGCTCACCATGCCACTTATTATAACCACCTATGTGCAAATCAATATTTTCCACCCCTTTGTAACTTTTGGTCCCATCA
Organism: Torreya grandis; assembly: GCA_037957365.1. Lineage (NCBI taxonomy): Eukaryota > Viridiplantae > Streptophyta > Pinopsida > Cupressales > Taxaceae > Torreya > Torreya grandis. The sequence continues at coordinate 990,239 of JARHVA010003084.1, forward strand.
TTTTCCTTCATTTGAAGGATTGATCATCCACCTTTCTTTATTGATCGCTCTCTCGAGGGGGAATCCAGATCTCATCCATTATCATTTGAGGCATTTGGTATACATGAACTTTACATTCTTTAAACATATTTTACTATGCCTATAGCTTGCAATGCCTTCCCAAATAGGGGCAAATTGTAGACACCCAATTCTAGTCACAACTAGTTTTTTATCGGACTTTAGATTGATTTCTACCAAACATCACTAATTAAGCCTAAGAATCACTAAACATCCCAATTTTAGCCACACATCATTCATTAATGCTTAGAATCATGTTGAGGCATCCTTATTTGGGGTACTAGCCCATATACAACAATAAACTCTCATGGATTGATCCCCAATCACCTTGCAACCTAATAACTAGTAGTTTGGCCTATGGACCATTAAGTAGGGGACTTGATCGAATCTTAAAAGAGCAAAATGTTAATAAAAATGAATCAAATAATTAAACTAGACTAAATGCTTAGCTAATTAATCCATTTGAAATTAATGAATATCTAAAAATGGAAATTCAAAAATGTAAAATATCAGGCTTATTCATCATTACTTTTATGAGTCACCATTCCAGTTGAAAAATATCTGGATTTAGGTGGAGAACATAATCATTTTGACCTATGTCTACCCATGTGTCCCTAACTAAATTGGAGTTAGCCTCAACTCAACTAGGGTTAACCTAAACCTAACTACAGCTAACTCTAACCTAATTACACTTGGGTTAGAGTTAGTTTTCTAGGCTATAAATACAAGGCCTCACCCATTGATCCACAAGTTATCTTGGTGTAATGTTATAATGTTCAATTGGATGTAAATAAACCTTGCAAGTAATGTTACCATGCTAGGTTCCTATGCCAACTATCCAATCCAAGGTGCCAAGGAGAGAAGGAGCAAAGAAAGCTTCATTGTCAAAGACTTTTTGATGCACAAACTGAGCAAGCCACTTCAAAGAGCCATCTTAGAGCTAAAAAGAAGGTAAAGTAATCATTTCCTTTGCATTTTAGTGATATTTATATTATAATTTTGTTACCTATGCTCTCCTTAGTGTCTGGGATATATGTGTTAGGATTTAGTGTGTTACTTTGATTTGATTTATTGGACTAACATAATTACTAACCTCCCCTCTATGTATTCCTTATTCATAGTGTCTTCTTTCAGTCATGTCAACCCCATTTGAGAGACTCCAAAGGAAGAGAGTTGTTTTGTCTCTAGTAGTTCTTCTTGGGAAGGACAATTATGTTTCATGGTGGTTTCTCACACACAAGAATCAAATTTTATTCTTATATGGATAGATTCCTACACCCACTGATCTTGTTTAGTTCAATAAGTGGGCTAATACTTATGACAAGGTTTTTACACTCTATTACTACATGTTTCCATGGATCTTCATTGCCATGTGGAATATATAGAGTGTTCCTGAACTATTTGAGGCACTCTTTAGAGTCTTTTCAAGGATCCTATCATGCTTTATGTCACACCTCCTCCTCTTCCTATTGTCTCTTCTAAGACCATTGTAATCTCTCCTCCTACTTCTACTTCCTATGACAACACATTAATCATGGACAATCTGTTAGTGCCAAAAATTACACTGAAGCAATTGAGCCCTTATTAAGCATAGATGCCTAATTTATTTATCCCACTTTGTGTTTTTGAGTGTTTGTCAGAGGTCAAGTTGAATTCATGTCTGAGCACTTTGAAACCCTTGTTCTAATTGACTTAGCTTAAGCCCATTAATTTAATAATCAAATTTGGTGGGATCAGTTTAAGTGGGAACACTTTTAAAATGCCATGGACTTAGTCTAATTTTTATACTAAGTTTTGGTCATGTTTATTAACATCACCAAACCTTAGTATAAAAATTCATATTTGGTCCCTTTTTATTTTGCATGGCCCTTGGTCCCATTTTACCTATTAGTGTGGTCTAAATAATGTTTGGTCCCTTTGTTGAGAACATCATTTAAATTCCTAAAGCCTATCTCATATTCATTTATGCACCAAAAAAAACCTTAGGCTAAGTCTCTTTGTATTAAGTTATTTATGTCCTAAGCTTTGACTTATTTATTTTTTATGTTAAATTTTGAGATAATCACATTTGACCTAGTGGACTATGATTTAACAATTCACATTAGTGTGGAATAAGATGATCTGATGGTACATGATCAATGCTAAATAGTCAAAGGGACTCGAGATGAGCATGGACGTGTCAAGTGTCAAACTCATAATGACCAAACAAAAGCTCATAACACAAGTCTAAATGAGCCAGACCGTCATCAAGATGTCATGTAGAAATGGACTGGTCAGTTTACTCATGCATTTTATAAGTTTGCCTAGAAAGGGTATCATGGTTGAAGGATCACATAAAACCAATATTCTAGACACCATGAACATCTCCCACAAATTTGGTGCCTTTATACTTTTTTTTCTCAAGATGTAATCCTTTAAAGTTGAAAAAGTAGTGTGACGATTGTGCAGACTCAATGACGGTCGCATGGATGTCAAATTAAAGCTCATCAATTAACCCTTTAGGTCTTAAATTTGATGATTGCATGAAAATTAAAGACATCCATGTAGATGTTAAATGACATGTGTGTAGACATCAAATTTAAGCCATGGTAATTATCCATTGTGGCTTAAATTTGATAGTCACACGAACATCAAAGACATTCACATAGACATCAAATGATGGGCATGCAGATGTCAAATTTAAGCCATGGTAATTATCCATTTGAGTTTAAATTTGATGATCACATAAATGTCATTGATAGTCATGCGAATGTCAAATGACAGGCATGCAAACATCAATTTTAAGCCACAATAATTTTAAAAAAAAACAAAAATATGGATGAGCAAAAATAACATAGCGATGCCACATAGGCATACACATCATATTAAAGGGTCCTATACAAGACAGTTAATAGAGTTTTCACCACTGACAACAAGTTGACTAGGAAAAATTACAAATGAGGCATGGTAGCTTTGTGAGAAATTTGAGGATTTGAAATCACTTGTAACCTGTTGGTGTTACTGCTATGTTTTTTGACATGCTAATATGAAGGGGATTATGTTCATATAATTGATGATTTTGTGCAAATCTCAGATAAAGCCTATATAAGAGGGGAAATTTTTTAAGATAGAAAAGTCAATGCTCAATGTAATACAATTCATTATGGCTTTATTAACCCTTTATTTGTTCATTAGAAGATTCCCCTAAGGGAACTTCCTAGGGTAATTACAAGTGCCAATTACAACCTATAAATTTGTAAATTGCAAATTTGTGAGAGGGGCCAAGATTTGCTCAAATAGGTCAAAGGTTGAAAATAATGCATTTATCCATTGAAAAGGAGATAATGTGAAGGAAACCCTAAAAAGGAAAATATGTGAAAATTATAAAGTTTTCAAGGGACAAAGGTGAAAAATGTGAGAAGTCAAGTTGGAACCAAAAGGGTAAAGGGGTCAAGTAAACCTAGCTATTGCATTTTCTCATGATTTGCTCGTCCAAACTCCTCTAATGGGAGAGATATTACAAGTTTGCAAGATCAAGTTGGACCACTCCAAGTAATATCATTTAAGTGGCCATGGATACAAAATATTCCCAAACCATCACTACAAGAGTAGATTGTTCCATGGCATGCATGAGGGGGAAGGCAGTTATCCAGAAGTTTCTAGTTGTCTAAGAAAGTGATCAAGGGAATCCTCAGGTAGTTACACATAAAGACAAATTTTTTTGGCCTCCATCATGAATATCCTCCTTATAGCCCATGTGAAAGGCCTTTCCAGCCAAGAAATCAAAATATTTACTTCAATTTTTCATCATTTCTTATAGAGGTAGTTGTAATAATGACTTTCCTTGGACTTTGGCAATTATAGGTTGCAATTCTCACTCCTAGATTTGAAATGGGTAAAATATGTATAAATAGAGGGCTTCTCCTATATTCAAAGTTTGTTCATTATGTTGGTTTTTATTGGTCTTTACTTCTTTCCAAGTCCAAGTTCTACAAAAAAATTTAAGGGATCAACTATTATGTGTAGATCTTGTCTCTCTTACTAAGGTGGTTATAGTTGTATAGCCATTAGCAAGCTTTGAAAACATATTTATGTCTCCCTTGTAAAAAGAGAAAACTCATTTTTATCACTTAGATTTTTAACCTTTGAAGAGATTGAAAATCTCTTCTCATCAAACTAGAACAATGGAAACACCTATAGGCTTGTGGGTATCCTGAGGATGAGGTGAGTCTCTAGATAGGGCTAGCTCCCTTGATGTACCACTTTGGATTGCTACCACACCTACACCTTGGGGGTGAAAAGGGAGAGAGAAAATTGAAAGGAAACTATATTAAGGGAAGTGATACACCAAATATATTGATGACTTCCAACCAGTTGCATGTTACATATGAAATCAAGGGATAAATCAAACATACACTCCTTCAATCTGGATCTTCTCACATCAATGTTACACTTGACCAGATTTGACCTTTAGGCCAAATTGGAGCACCCCTATGTAAAAAACATGGATTTTTAGATGTTTTATGGAATATAAATCTCATCATGGGGTGTATGATAGTTCATTTGATGTTAGTTAATGCTATATTAGCTTTGGTTTTAGTCTTATTAGTTTATTTATCAATTTGAGTCATTTTAGTGGGTTTTTAAAGGTCATAAATGCAAGTGGCACATTTATCAAGGTGCCCAAATGTCATATTTTCCTTTATAGCTTCAAATAGGTTATATTCCATGTTAGTTATGTCATAAACATCAGAATATGGTATGTTCCCTAACTGAAATTGTAGAAACAACTAAAAAAAAGAGCAAATGGCACTTGTACAGCCTTCTTGGGAAGTGTTTCATGTGGAAAAATATCTTGGGAGACCTCTTAATCTTCTCCACACTCATATTCATGATTAAATTTTTTTTAAGTTCCATTTTATAGAAAAAACCATTCTACTCATTTTTTGGGTTTCCTAGACACACTGAAGTGGCCTTCAGGTTTTTGCTTGGTATGAATAGCACAAGTAGTTTCAAGGAAAATTATTTTTTGAGGTTGTTTTAAAATACAATACCTTCATTTAAATATAATTAAATTTATAAATGATCAACTTTTCTTTATGAACCATCACTAACAAGTTGACTATGCTCTTTTACTAGTTGTTCCATACACCTTACATGTTTTGCACCATTTCTACCAAATTTGTATGAAAAATTTAGTGATGTTGGCTCAAAATTATGTTTAATTAATTTTCAGATTTTATCCATTATTTTTTTCAAGTTTCATAATTTTTGAATGAGTAATTTAGTTCATGTTGCAAGAGGGTGTCACTAGGTGTAGTTTCAGTTGAAGTGTTCCTTGTATGTTGAGTGTTTTATCTTGTACGGGTCTCAAATAGATGTTAAATGGTTCTAAAAAATTATCTATATCATATTACCATCTCCTCCCATGTTTTTTTTCTTTCCATGACATTCTTTGAGTAGTTTGTAAGCCTATCTTACTCCATGGTCAACTTCATGCTTAGTTTCACTTGGTTTCATATGTATGGGCTTTTTTATCTTATTCCTAGAGTTGAATTCATGGTGTTTCAATTTTTCATACCATTATGAGTTTAATAAATATAATTAAGAGGTTTTTAAAAGGCACAAAGATGACCCCAAGCATATTTAGCATGCAAAAAATAGTCATTTGATGCCATTGATTTCTCTTCCACATGCACATACAGGTGATTTCCATATTAAAGGAGATGTTTTGGAAATTTGTTTCAAGGTTTAAAGGATTTTAATCATGTTTTTTATGAATTATAATTAATTTTTATCTATTTTAAATCTTTTCACCATCATGTTTTGCCTTGATTCCATACTTTGCCTACATAGTTGGCCCAAACAGCCATTTACAAACCTCTATTGATGTCATACTGATGTATAAAGAAATGGATGTGTGTTAAAACTTATTTAAATGGTTTGGGTTTAACTAAAAATGTTTTTATAAAGCATGTAAATTCCATATGCACTCATGATTTCAAGTGGTTCATACTTAGCCCACTGTTTGCCTATCAAAAACACCCACCTACAGGTGGCTGAGTAGGGGTTGAAGTGTTGTACAAAAGGATTAAAGTAATGTCACACTTATTTTTCATTTAAATAATAATAAATCCTTGATATACCCATATAAATCTACTATAAATCAAAAGGATACATGGAATCCTATTTGAAGGTCAAGACTGAGTCTTGGGATCAAATCCCTAAAAGAGCAAAATAGAGGTCAGGGGGTTTTTGTGAACCTTCCAAGACATGTTTCCCAAGGTTTTAAAAGAGGATAAATATATTAATTTTGTATCCTTTGGTATGGATAGGTAACATTCCAAGTTTTAAGGATGAAGGTATATTGCAAGATGGTTTTGAAAAGCCTCAAAGTTGCTTCCAAACATACTGAATTATTGTAATGATATCTACAGGTCTGTAGTAGTGAATAGCCTTTTGTTACCTCAAGGAGAAATATTGAGAATAACCTCATAAATGGGATTTATATATTGATATATTGAGTTAAAATTAATTAAATTCATCAAAAAAGGGTTGAGTTAACGTGTTGTACACCCCATGACCACATATAGGTACCCCTCAGGCATGGAAAATGATGACCTACAGCAGGGTCTTAAGGAGAAGTAGCTCAATCAAAGGAAAGGCGTAGTTTGAGTTCCAATGGGACATATAGGTGAGTTAAAATTTAATATACTCATTAATTAACCTCAGAGGATGTCTCAATGAGTGCATCATTACCAAATGAACAAGACCCTTGTATACACCTATAGGCAGGGTTATAGGTAGGGCACCTAAACCAAAATAGTGATCCAAAACATGATATAAAATGATTTTTTTAGGGATTCAAGAAAGATAATATGCTCAATTATGATTTTAAATTAAAGTTTGGTCTAAATATATTTCCACATCAGATCCTAGGCTCTAGATAGGTGCATTTTCACCTACAATAGACCAAGAGAAAAGTGTCTCAGTCTAATCAGGTAAGGACTCAATTTTGGGGTTGAAGGTGCATTATCATGGTGAATGGAATTAAAAATTGGTAAAATAGTGAATGAAAACCTCAATTGTATGGTATTTGTGTCATGAAAATTTCCAAAGGGTAAAATAGAGCTTACATAAGGTCCCAAGCTTTATGCACAGTCACAACATGGTTCAATATAGCAAGGGTAAGTGAGACATAGACTGTCTAGAGGTGAAAGGAAAGTTTTAATGACTAAAAAATCATCCATTATGATCTAATAGGTGTAATAAAAAAACTCCATACCTCAATAAAATACTTAGATGCTCTTCCCACTAATAAAATGGACAACAGTTTGTATAGATGGCTAGGACACCCCTTTGCCCAATGAGCAAATATGAAGAGTCCATATAGGAGAAGTGTTTTTAATGGATTTCAAATATCCATGAGAAAAAATTTAAGGTGGGGAGAATTTTTAAACATACTAAAAGCATGGTGATGGCTTGGAGAGGTCATCCATAGGGGCTTTTGAAAGAAATACAAGAAAATAGGGTTTTTGTAGAACTTTATTAGGCATTTTGAGATGGTTGAACACCCAAATAATGGAATTAGACCAAACCCTATGGTAAAAATAATCCTTATGACTTGGAATAGTTCAAAAAATATTAATTTTTCCTTGGAAATAAGGGATATACCTCTCTATTTTATCTCAAAGGTCAGCCAATCTAGGAAAATTAGAATTTGGCAAAGTGACCTAATGAGTGTAGAATGGGCAAGAGACTTGATGTGAAGCTTTGGGAGCCTCAATAAACATTTTATGATGTGTATATAAGGAAAATAAGGAATAATAATCAATATACCAAACTAATACTCCAAAAAATTCCCATTTTCCCCTCCACACAGTCCAAAGAGGTAGATTTCCACTAGGCCTAATTGGCAAGTAAGAAAAGAGAATGATGTAGGGTGCTTGGAGGGATATGTGGTGGTTTGATAAGCTCAAATGAAGTGTGAATATGCATGATATACCAACCTACATGTTGAAACTTGGATTTTCACCCCTGAGGATATGCCTAAATCTCCTCATCCAAGTGGCACCATGGAGACATTCCTCTTGCTAAGGGTGATAATGTTGAGAAATAAATCTCTAGATAAGGGGCTAGCTCCCCTTGATGCACTCTTTGAAGCTTTATCTATAACTTAATAACTTAAATATGAAAAATGATTAAGAAAGAAAACTAACACAAAAATATGGTAATCCTATAATATATAATTTCCTCTCACTTGACGGAAACCACTACTTAAATACAAACAAGGATGTTTCATACACAAGACCCACAACTTAGGATCAATTACTACATCAATGTTTCATATGCTAGATTCAAGAAGGTATGTGATTCTTATGAAGGGGATTAATGATTCCAAAGAGGGATAAAATGATGAACCACTTATAGGATATCTCTACACTTAAGAAAGAATACTATCAAATATCTACAACAATCTCCTTTCTATAAATTGGTAAACCATCAAGAGTACAAGCTAGAAAAGACAATCTTTCACTAGACTAGACCAATAATGAGTCAAGTCATTACTCAATATTATAGAATATGAGTTTAAATGACACTTGTATATTTATTCAATATTTATTAAACTACAAATTTGGCTAGAGTTTTCCCATCAACCAATGGAGGCTACTCAAATAAGCCAAGAGAATGCATATTTATAGCTTTGAGAGTAAGAATAAGCAAAGGAAGTCCAAGGGTCACTTGCTCATGTGTCACCTTGAGATAATTAGTTAAATTTTCATGTGTAAGAGGTGTAGGGCAAGATATTCCATGTCATAGAGGTCTATTTGTCCAAAACAAGTCATAATAATGGTGAGAAGTGGCATAAAACCTATAATTTTGGCATAGGAAACAACCTTCATGATTCACCTTCCAAAACTACCTTTTATTTGCATATGGTTAGGTCCAATGGTTTATCTAAGAAAGAGGGGTTATAAACAAGTTCCCACATGAATTGGATTTATCCTTGACCATCCCTATTCTTGTGGACATGTAAAATCATCTCTGGTAGTTTCAAAATAGCTCTTGTCCATGCACCTTATACATATGGCATTCAAAAACTCTAAATTTTCCAAAATAATAAATTAAAAAGAGGGATTGATGCTTTTAAAATGTTCTCATATCATCAATTTCAATTAAAAACATTTAAAAGGCTTCCTTAATTATTTTTCACCACTTTTCACAAGTGTTCACTAGTTGGCTCACTGGACTAGCTGAAAGTGAGAGCCTAGTTAGGATGATTAAAATTTTATACATTAGATTATATTAATTTTATGATTTCTCTCAAGTTTAAATATTCCTTCCAAAGTTTGTTTCATCTTCTAACTCGTACTGTAGCTTACACACCATTCAAAATAGTCAAAACAAGCCTTGTTTTCCCCTGATCCTTACAATTTTATACAAAAAAAATAAATGTGTGGTATACTATAATAGTATTATATAAATTCCATGTGGTTTAATTTCAATTCCCTTTTATTTATATGATTTAATGGAAATATTTCTCCAGTTTTGTCCTTGTGAGGGTTTTATAAGGCTTTTGAGTGGCCTAAACACTTAACCTTTGTTCATAAAGGTCAGACATTGAAACCATTTATAAATTCCACTAATGTATATTTAATTACCCTCCCTAAAATATCCAAATGGCTTAGGGTCCCTTGAAAAATATGGTGGGAGGTGTGAGTGTCCAAAATTGACCTTCGAGTCATTTATATGCTTCTCGTGAGGGTCTGAGCACTCTTCGGGATAGAAATGGCTTCCTATGGAGTTATTTTACCAAAAATAGGTTTTAATATCTATATATATACTCCATAAACACTCTCAAAAAAATTTAATGGATCAATAAATGCAAAAAATGGAAATGACCCATGGTTTGTAATAAGGCCTTCCTCTTGTCAATGAGCCAGTTTGCATTTTTTAGCTACATAACCCTCTATTTTCACTTACCAAGTCTTATAATATATTTAAAACATAATTATCACTCCCATTTAATTAATTCAAGTCACTTTAATTTTTTTTTAAGCTTATAAATTGGAGTGATTTTGCCTTAGGTGCTAGATTTCCATGCTTTATTGTCAAGCCTACCTGCATACCTCCTTGTCCAGACCACCCTGTTAACATTCCAACCATCCAATCTGGTTTTTAATGTTTATTAATGTTTCCCCCAACTTTTAAAACCTCATTTACTAATAAAAATTAGTAATAGTCCTCCATTCTTCACTTTTCCAAAAAACTACCATTCTTATGCATGAAAGGACTGACCTACCTTTGAGACAAAATAGAGGGTATTAGGCCTACTTATATGAGAAAAGTGAATATTTTTTGATATCCAAACGGTCCTTATGAACACTTTTACCAAAAAATTTGGTCATATTCCATGCCTAAGTGGTCTAACCATCTCAATTTCCTCAAAAAGGGGTCAAAAACCCTATTTTCTGTATGTTTTTGTTCAAATTTGCCTATAGTTGCTAACTCCATGAAAGTTCCATGATAAAATTCTAATAAAACATGTTTATTATATTAATTTAAAGCTAATATATTTTTTTTATAAATATTTAACCCCTTTTTTAATGAGAAACCCTAGTTTTCCCTTTGTTTCAAGGTCTCTAAGCCTACCTGTATGGACTGAGACAAATCTTGTATGCGTGAAAAGGTCTTTTGGGAATGTAAGAGTGTTTTATAAATGGTATGGTATATCTTTAATTTTATGTTAATGAAACACTCTTCATTATTTTAAACCTTCTCATCTTAGTTTCCATGCTTAGCACTAGGCTAGTCCTTCAACTTTCACCCGTGTCCCTGTCTGTTAGAACTGAGACAACCTTCATTTGAGAAAATTAGGCTTGGTAGGATCATGGTAATGGAGTTTAAAATGTAATTTTATCCATTTAATAGAAGAAAACCTTCACTCACCTTTTCATAAGTCTTCAAGCTCCACATATGCTCCCATGGTTTGACTATGTTTCACCTTTGTGCATGACTGTAGGTGCACAATTTGCTTTACCTGTAAGTTTCCAAGGTGAGTTTTTTATCTTCAAAAGTACATAAAAATATTTTTTTTTCTACCTATAATCATTTTACCTCATTTAAAATCCTTACATGCTCTACTTGGGCTCAAAAACCACCCTATTCCAAACTAAGTTTACAACCTTAATACTTCTGACTGTGTATACATGCTTACATGCCTATAGGTACACTTTGATAGGTATCTAGCCCCAAAAGGAGGTATAAAACTTTTCCCTTATTATCCTATCATCATATTATCCTTACTTCACTATATAAATGCTTCATGTTTATCACAAATGATCCTATTCACCTTGAATATGGCTAACCCTCTACTATCCTTGGTTGTAGGTGTTCATTTCTAGGCCTGTAGGTTGCTTTGGAGCATTTGGATCATGTTTCACCTTGTCTAGGGATTTTTGAGCTTTAATCTAGTTTTTATAATTCATACTTAATTTATATTCTTCTTTACAATTCTTTACACTATCTCTTTTGTGCTAAGACAAGAAACATTACCCTCACTACCTCGTTGCCCTATGTACAAATAGGGGATATGCCCAAGAGGTCATTTGGCATATTCATCTCTTTCTCCATCACCTAAGTGCTAAGGAATGATTTTTATAGTCCTTGGAAGTATTTCCTCTACTTTTACATGTTTAGTACTTCCTCATAGGATGAAAATATCAACCTTCCCCTCAGAATCATGTAGACATTACTACTCTTTTTCAGTGCTTTTTAACAATTTTGGAAGGTTTCAAAATCCATCTTCTCCTTCTCCTTTCAAGCTCAAAATTGTCAGAGGTGTTATTTTTAGGTGGGAATACAAAATTAATATTATATCCTAAAATAATCACACCTTCTCTTTATGGAAACCACAAGAACCCTTAGGATCTATGTTTGGTGTGTTTAGGGACTGAGGAACAAAACTCAGTCATCCCTTTTGCTTTGAAGTCTAACCTTCTCTTTATGTCCTTGGTCAAATAAATATGATATACCATATGAAAACTATTATATATAATTTTGAGATAATACCTACACCATCGTTATTCTTTTGAGACTCCCTATTTTCTTTCCATGGTCTCCTATAGGTTGGACTGGGTTGGAATGGGTAGTGAGAAGAAAAAATGAAGAAGTGCATAGTTTTAGGCCTTATGAGAAGGATTTTTCTGTTAAAACATGTTTATGACATCCAAAATATATATACTCATGTCTAATTTTCTCATTTCGGCATACAGGACTGCTCAAGATCATTTGTAGGTGCACTCTTTTTTAGAAGAAGGTAGTATACTGACCCAAAGTAGAAAAGAAGCCTAGAGAAGGCTTCCTTGCATTCATGATGCCTTTCAAACCAAATTAAGGTTTTATAACCTAAAATAAAACTTTAAAAACATGTGGACACCTCTGCAAAACATGAAACTATTAGACCAAAATAAGAAAATGAAGATGATTGTAAATAGTAACCCCCCTCCTAGTTGTAAACCCAAACAAGGTTGATTATAGTGTTAGAATTGGTTCATGAAGGGGAAGGAACCAAAATGGAAGTTTCTATTATTTATTTTAATAGGACTTAGAGCACTATCTCCTTGTAGAAGCACTCCCTCCCATTCTACATGTATGGTTCATACCACATGCTTGAAGTTGCTTGTTTTTTGCTTACCAAGATAAGAAGAGAGGAAAAGAAGCAAGAGATGAAATTTTATGTATTTTTATTGAAATGGAATTATGGAAATGACTTTTGGGATCTTAAGAGACACCTTGTTGACATTTCCACCTGAAAATGAGATGATCAATTACATACAAGTCGCATAAAGGCCCTCAAAACAAGGGGAAATTGATCTTTTCTAACTCTAACTGCTTCTTGAACTATCATAACTATATTATAACCTTCTCTAACTTATCCCACAATTAATCCTATCTTGGTTACAATTTAGTCACTTTATATATCCGTACAAGCCTTCCTTCTTAGCTCAAGGTGGGCCCACAAGACAATTTTTGCATATTGAACATGATAGAAGTAATTAAATAAAATAAAGATGTATTAAATCATATTAAAAACAATATTAGGACCAAACTAACATAATTCATGAATTTTACCATGTTTTACCCTATTTGACCAAGGTTGACCATCATTAACTTGGCTAGTACAAAGGGCTAGACTTGAACTAAGACTAGGGTAGGCATATGTGGAACATTTGGATTACAATAACACCCCTATAAGACATGGATAAACTTATAAAAAGTTTTAAAAGTAGGGGGTTGACTCAAATTTTTCCAAAGGTAAAATTTGGTCAACACTACCTACATGATATCAATCCTAGAAATCAAACCTAGTAGGGTGCTTAGTAGACCTATTAGGCTTTGCAAATGCCTATGCCAATACACTACCCTTTAGTAAACTATCTAGATGGTTAAATCAGGTTATGAGGGTGTATATAAACATGATGGAACTTATAAAATGTAGATAAACACACTAAAAATCCATTTCTATCCCAGAAAGGACTCAAACATGAAGAAGAAGCAAGACCAAGCTCAAAGAGTTATGTGCAAGTGCTTAGATATTTTATAGAGTTTTGCATGGGAAAAAAAGGAATTAGGAGAATTTATTGAGGCCCCTTGGCACCAAATTTATGGAATTTTTTTTCAATTTCAACATCCAAGCTTTATGAACAAAGCTAAAGACCAAAACTGATTAAAACCCTTGCAAACCCTTGACAAAGACCTAATGGGGAAAAGGAGCTTGGAAAGCTACCTAAATGGAATAGTTTTTAAATTAAATATTTATTAACATGGATAATATTTCCTCAGTCTCCCCCCATGCAAATGAGTTATATGGAATTGTATGAATAACATGCAAAATAAGGTTTTTCTCACCATTTTTTATGTTTTGAAAGCTACAATATGAGTTTGAAATTAAAATAAATTTTGTGTGGAATATTAGGACTTATAATAACTCCCTATGTCCATTTTATTTAGGAAAAAACTTTTAAGTGTTTAAACAATTGCCTTCCTTTCAGCTAGTCAAAATTGGCATAGTGAACACAAGGGTGAGAAGGGTGAAAACTCTAAGTGTGAGCATTTTTAAAGTGTACCTAATAATTAAAATGCCATGGATATCCTTTACAAGTTTAATTAATTTCTTCCCATGGATTTTCATGAAAAATTGAAGGCATTTGTGAGGCCAAGTGTGAGGGGTGACTAAAAATGGAGTTTTTTCGATTGCAAACAGTGATTACTTCCTTCTAAGAGTTTCCAAATGAGTATTACTTCCAAAAATGCATGGAATTGTATGATTTATTACATTAAATATTATCCCAATCATTATACTAATCCTTATTTAGTGTGGGACATTCAAACATCTTGAAATGATGAAGGCAATTTTTTGAGCCAAAACTGGGAGTTTCATGCCATTTTTCATAAATTTCATGACTTGTATGGACATTTGTACCTATTTAAATTATATGGTTAATCCCATATCTATTTATCATGCAATTATAAACTCTTTTCTTATATTTACACATGTCAAAGTGACCTTTGGACTTCCTTTGCCTTGTTTTTATCTCAAAGGCTATGAATATTGACTCTTTCAACTTTTTTGAGTAGCCTCCATTGGTTAATGGTGAAACCCTAGCCAAATTTTTAATTTAATTACTCTTGAAGAAATAAAAAAATTATTTTTCCTACTCACATGCTATTCAATTTAGTGTTAGTGCAATCTTGTTGGTCTTCTCTAGTAGAAGATTATCTTTTCTAGCATGTTATCCTTGATTGTTCACCAAATGTGCAAAAGAGCAATTATTACAAGTCTTTGTTAGTGTTATTTTTTAAGTTTATAGGTTTATTATAATTGGTTCATAACTATATCCTACAAATCAATCCTTCATTACCCTCTTAAGCATGAAAATTCCTTTTGGACCTAACTTATGAAACATTGATGTGACAATGCAACTTGAATTGTGAGTTTTATGTAAAAGAAGTCTTGTTTGACTCTAAAAGGTAAAGTTTAAATAAATGGGAGGAAATATACTATTATTTTATCACCTTATATATATATATATATATATATATATATATATATATTTTTTTTTTTTTTTTTTTTTTTTTTTTTTTCTTAACCCTTTTCATCTAAGGTTGATAAGCAAGAAAGTCCTTCAAAGATTGCATCAAGGGAACTAGCCCTTCTAGAGATCCATCTCAACAAAATTATCACCCATAGCAAGAGATATGTTTCCATTGTGTCACTTGGATAAGGAGATAGTGATATCCTCAAGGGGAACAAATCCAAGTGATAATAGTTTTTAGCACGCCCAATGGGACTCTAAGTCCTAGAAGATTGTCCAAAATTGGTGTTTGTCTTGGCATAGTTGTAGCTACAAGAACATCTACATTCAGTACCTATCAACTCTACTAAATTTTTCAAATATTTGGTTGTTGATCAGTACCTAATTTCCATTCCAAAGGTGACCACTAGGTCTGTTGCTAAAGGTATACCTTTTGAGTTTGTGCAATTGCCCTTGTATTCTACTAGAAGATTTAGGTTTGTGAATACTCATCCTTATTTAAGAGAGTTGGTGTTTAAGAAGTCCAAATTCATACTAATATCAACCTCAAATACTCATATTCTACATTCCAAGATGGCCAGGAACCAACATTTTGTAGCCTTCACCAGATCATCTCCTTTAAATCTTTCCCAATATGACCAAATTCCAGGAGCAGCCCTTAAGATTGTTCCATATTTTAGTGGAGAGGGTCATATTACTACCATTGAACACATTAAAAACATAGAAAACTTCTAAAATATCCATAATATCATTCAAGATAATGTGTCTATTAGGTTTTTTGTATTTTATTTCAATGGAAAAGCTTTAGATTAGTATGGGACTCTACCTAAAAATTATATTGGTTCATGGGATGAACTAGGAGATCTATTAAATAAGAGGTTTTGAGAGAAAAGTGATCATCTATCTCTAGATGAGAAATTGACCACTATAAAGAGGGAACCATAAGATTTTATGCAAGATTTTAACACTAGACTTCAAAAAAATGGGATAGGATCCTAGCCCTTGTGAGACCTACTCCAAACTATGCCTTCTTGTATTACCTAAAAGAATTGAATAGTGATGTAGCCATGATGATGCAATCCATGGATGAAAATACACTCCCTAATTCCTATGAGATAGATATCAATGCACTGTGCCTTCTTTTATTACTTAAAAGAATTGAATAGTGATGTAGCCATGATGATCCAATCCATGGATGAAAATACACTCCCTAATTCCTATGAGATAGATATCAAGTTATATTACCTATCTTGGCTCCTTTGCCTAGTCATGAAAATTCTCCCATTGTCCCAAACAATGAGATCCATGAAGTCAAGAGTTTATTACAAAGTGTTACCAATGAATTGGTTGCTCTTAAAAGTGAACAAGATCAAATTTATAGGCCATACCAGTCCTACAATCAGTTTGGGCAAACCAATAGGCCTCCTTTCCAAGGTAATTCTCAAGGATAAGGTCAAATCACCCAAGCTCGACCTTACCAAAGTTACAATCCTAATGCTACCTCATCTTCCAAAGATCTTGTTCCTACTCAAAATAACATTTTTCAAGAACAACTAGGTTATCCCTCCCATAACCAAAGTCAAGACCAAGTTGTTTATGCCAATGAGATGCATAATCAAGCCATGACTATGCAAGGTAATCAAACATCTCAAGTTTCAAATTTTGAAGGGCCAATCTAAGGTGGAATGCAATTTGGAATGGATAATGGGTAGACACAATCTAATTCTACTCTCATACATCATTTTGAGGGAGATTTTTGTACCATAAATCATTTAGGAAATTCAAGTAATGTGAATACTAGTGTGGTTTCTAACACTAGGCCTAAGAAGCGGGTTGTTGAAGAGACACAAGGGGATAATTAAAGACCTATTTTGATTCCTACAACATATCTAATGGTTTTTGGTTCTAATATAGCTCCTAAAGTGTAATAAAATTAGAATTTTTAGAGTGTAAGGCCTACTCTACACATCCACCTCCACAAGCTACACCACAAAGTACTAGTGCTTCTAAGGAACCTTCCAAGGTGAGAAATCATTCTATCAATGTTGTGGGCCAGATAAATAATTTTAATATGAATATTTCACTATGGTATTCACTAAAAATACCTAGACAAAATTACATGCTTCAAAAATAATTTCAAGGACTTGGTAAGCAAGCTGGATCAGCTAGGAATGAGAACATTGTCTTGGTGAATGGAACTTAGCCCATTGATGGACAAGTAAAGAAGATTGATAAAAATCCTCCTTTATACCTATATATAATTAGTATTGATTGCTTATTTCATAATTTCATCATAGATAGTGTGGTTAGTACTTCAGCTATGCCCAAGTGTATAGCGGATAAACTAGGCCTCAAGTATGAGCCAATGGCTAAAGGATTTTTACAATTGGATGGATCACCAGCAAAGACCTTGGGAGTAGTCAAGGATTTTAACTTGATTTTACATCCTTATCCTACTTTTTCCATTCCTCATGATGTGGTTATGGTAGATTTGCCTCCATACTTTGCTCTTTGTTTGTCAAGAGAGTTTACAGCTAAGATAGGTCGATACTTGGTTGCCAATTGGTCCTATATGGTTTTTAAGACAAAGTATGGTACTAAGGTGAAGATTGAATTAGAACCTATCAATCACAATCACTTGTAGCCTTACATTCTTCAAGTGACAAATGTCAATTATACCATTATTGATGAGGAGGAACTTCACATAGACCAATCTCCAACATCTTCTCTTGAAGGAGTTTATAATTTGTACTTAGATGAATGGGGAGATGAACATTATGAGCATGATCCTTACAAATTCATAGAGTAATATAGACTTGGGGTGTGTTTTATACATGAGGAAGACTCTTTCATGCCAAATTTGATGAAGCCAAGTGAATACATGGATGGTTTTTGGCATCTTTTCTTTGATGGATCAAGAAGCAAGATTGGGGTAGGTGATGGAGCTATGTTGGTTTCTTATTCTAAGTAAATGTAATATTCCACTTTTAGATTTAAATTATATTTTACTTGTAATGTGGTAGAATATGAGGCCCTCATTCATGGCTTTAAGTGGGCTAGGAAAAGAGGTATGAAAGAGTTATAAGTGTATGGTGATAGTGAGTTGATTGTGAATCAATTAAGAAGCCAAAATGTTGTTAGGATCCTCCTTAAAGTAAAATTGATTACCTTTGTATAAGCAACTAAACATGGAATTAAACCAGAAGTAATAAGTAACTAAAAATCAGAAACAGCAAAGAATAAGAGATACAAGAAATAATACAATCTTGTATTACACTCTTCCAGAAGGAAATACAATGAAGAAATCTCTTCTTCCCACACCTCTTGGGTGTACAGTAATTCTCCCTCAAGAGTTCTCTCTCTCTCAATTACAATCAACAATCAACTCAATACCAAGTTGTTGTTCCCTCTAGTGACAATCAACCCAATGGTTGTTGTTGCCTACCTTCCAAGTGATAATCAACTCAACCGTTGTTGCCTACCTTCAACAGATCTTCTTGATCTTACACCTTGCAGATCTTCTTGATCTTGCACCCTGTAGATCTAATTGATCTTGCTTACATTACAATACAGCCCCATGGGTCTCTTAAATAGATCCCAAACCAAAAAATAATTAGAAATGTAGACTCAAGACTAAAATTAGTCTTTACATGCAAACTAACTATTCTCCTAAAATTAGAATAGTTCTAGAAATGCACAGACGACCGATGTCGATCTGAAGGTGACCAATGCCACCCGATCCCTAATCGATGTTGGTTATTGTGTAGCTAGAGATAACTGATGTCAATTTGCCTGACTGATGTCAGTTACTGTGTAACCCAGCAACCTCCACATTTGCACATTTAGTGAAGCTTTTAGCTCCACAACTCAACAATCTCCCACTTGGAGATAAATAGCTGCACCTGTACCTGTACCTATACAACAACATCCTCTAATTTGTTTCTAGCTTGTTTCTCCATCTTCAAGTTCAATCTTGAAGACCAACAAAAGTTGAATGAAGATTCAACTTCTCCTTTGTTCTCAGCTTTATTAGCATATCAGCAAGGTTCTTATCCATATGGATCTTTTTCAGCTTCAACTGTCCATCCTCCAATACCTTTCTAATGAAGTGGTACCTAAGCTTTATATGTTTGGTTCTTGAATGAAAGGCTAAATCCTTTGCCAAATGAATTACACTTTGACTATCATTTTACAATTTGCAACTCTCTTGCTCCTTTCCCAACTCTTTCATGAACCAAGTCATCCATATCATTTCCTTGCTAGCCTCTGTGACTGCAATGTATTCTGCCTCTGTAGTAGACAAGGCAACAACCTTCTGCAACTTTGAAATCTAGCTAACCACCATTCCACCAATAGTAAACACATATCTTGTGGTGCTTCTCCTGCCATCCAAGTCACCTTCCATATCTGAATCTACATACCCATGTAGAGAAGTGTTTGACCCTCCATAGCATAAATGCCTACTGCTAGTCCCTCTCAGATATCTAAGAATCCACTGAACTATTTTCCAGTGCTTCTTTCCTGGATTGGCCATAAACTTGCTAACAACTCTCACTGCTTGGGCAATATCAGGTGTAGTACATACCATATACTCAACTTCATCATGTGATTTAGGACACTATTCTTTGCTCAGCTTGAACTGTCCAACCATAGGTGTGCTTACCAGTTTCGCATCCTACAAATTGAACCTCTCCACTACCTTATTCACATAATCCTCTTGAGACAAAATCAACCTGTGATTTTCCCTGTCTCTAGAAATACTCATGCCAAGGATTTTTGCTCCTAAATCCTTCATGGCAAATGTCTGAGCTAATTTTACCTTTAGCTCAGTAATTCCCTACATGTATGAACCTATAACAAGCATATCATCTACATACAGTAACAAGATAATGTAGCTACTATTATCCAACCTGGTAAAATAAACACAATGGTCAGATTGACATTTACTAAAGCCATGCTTTGTCATAAACTTGTCAAACCTCAAATACCATTGTCTTAGAGCTTGCTCAAGACCATATAACCTAACCTTATGTCTCACTTGTCCATTCTCTCCTTTCTTTAACCTGTAAATCCATTCATTTTTCAGTGCTTTCTTTTCGACTGGCAACTCTACCAAATCCCATGTTTGGTTCTCTTCCAAGGAATCAATTTCCTCATTCATGCCATGTTCCCACTGTTTCCTGGATTCTACCTACATTTCCTCTTCAAAACTTCTTGGTTTTTCACCATCAGTGAGCAACAAGTAGTATAAAGAAGGGGAATAATGAATTTGAGGTTTACTTACCCTTTCGGACCTCCTCATGGGCATTTGAGACTCATTGACAGATTGTTGTCTACCCAAATTTCATTCTAATAATGACTGATCATGGTCATCTCTCAGTTTGCACCAGACCAATGTCGGTTCCACCTGACTGACCTGACCAACGTCGGTTCTCACCTGACCAACATCAGTTTCCACCTACTTGACATCACCAACTTTGGTCTTTACTTGACCAACATCGGTTCCTGCCTGATCGATGTCGGTCTCTACCTGACCGACGTCAGTGTCTGTGTTTTCCTGTGAGTGATGATTTTTACCTGCGAGCTCATTTTGGATCATAACCTTGTCCAAATCAACATTGCCCTGCTTAAAATTATTCAGCCTTTTGAGCTGATCACTGTCCATCACCTTCTTGAAAACCAAGGCTTTCCATTTCTTAAATGTGTCAAAAACATCAGATTTCCTCTTTATGCATAAACCCATATCTTATTTGTAGCATCATCAATGAAAGAAACATAACACTATGATCCTCTAATAGAAGCTCCCTGAGCTGGTCCCCACACATCTGTGTGAACAAGCTTCAACTTGTGCTCCTTCTTTGTTGACCCAGTCTTGAGAAACCTCACTTTTTCCTATTTTCCAAAAATATAATGCTCACAGAAATCTAGATCTATCAAATTCGAAAGCTTACCATTTGACTTAAGAACATCCATTCCCTTCTCAATCATGTGACCAAGCCTACAGTGCCACATCTTTACATCTACAGCTGAAGTAGATAAAACAAAAGGAGAATCAGTAATACAAGTAGATAGATAAAGTGTACCTACTTTCTTACCTCTTGCTAATACAAGTGCACCCTTGTAAAGTCTCCAAGATTTAGCTATGAGAGTAATTATGCAACCCTCATCACCCAACTTTTTTGTAGAAATCAGATTCCTCTTCAGGATGGGTACAATCATGACATCCTTCAACACCCATGTGTTGCCATTCTGCAATTTCAGCTGCACTTTTCCTTTGCCAAAAATTTGACAAGGCTCACCATCCCCTAAATAAAATTTTCCAAAGTCTCCATGGACATAATCATAAAAAAATTCTCTATTTGGGGTTGCATGGAAAGAAGCACTAAAATCTAAAACCCATGATTCTACATGACTATCCAAAAAAAATATAAGAGCATCCTGTGCAACAATACCTGCATCTTTTGCTTCTTTATTATCTTCATGCTGATCTTCTTTCAACCAATGATCTTTCTTTGCATGTCCTTTCTTTCCACAATTCCAGTAGGTTATACCTCCATTTCTGGATTTGGATCTACTGCCTATCTTTGACCTTGATTTCCCTTGCTTGCCCTTCTCTCTTTGCTTTCCCCTACTTTCAACACTTAAATTATTACTTGATGTTTCCCCTGTGCTTTTCCTATGAATTTCTTCATTCAAGATTACACTAACAACATCATCAAATTTCAAGATATTTGAAGTAGATGCAGTATTACTAACTGCCATTACCAAGCTATCCCAACTTTCAAGTAAAGAGCATAAGATTAAGAGAGCCTTAATTTCATCATCAAAAAATATTTTTATTGAAATTAATTGATTTACTAATCCATGGAAATCACTAAGATGACTATATACCGATCCACCTTCCTGCATTTGTAAATTAAATAATTGCTTCATAAGAAATACCTTATTCGAAGATGAGAGTTTTTCATATAAATTTGCCAAAGTATCCATTAACTCTACCATTGTCTTTGCCTATGATAAGTTGGAAATCATAGACGATGCCAGGCTCAACCTTATAGATCTCAGAGCCTTTCTATCAAGAACATTCCATTCTTCATCTTGCATATATGTGGGCTTACTTGAAACCCCACCCAACGGTAAGTATAGATCTTTCTGATATAGATAATCCTCTATCTGCATCCTCCATAATTGATAATTCTTGCCATTGAATTTCTCTATTCTTAGTTTACTTTCTTCTGTCATTGCTTTACTCCCACTCAAATAGAAACCCCTGTGAGTGACTTCTGTAATCAACAAACACTAACCCGCTCTACCACTTGTTAGTGATCCTAGCTCTGATACCACTTGTTAGTGAACCTGGCTCTGATACCAATTGTTAGGATCCTCCTTAGAGTACAATTGATTACCTTTGTATAAGCAACTAAACACGAAATTAAACTAGAAGTAATAAGTAACTAGAAATCAGAAAAAACAAAGAATAGGAGATATGAGAAACAATACAATCTTGTATTACACTCTTCCAGAAGGAAATACAATGAAGAAATCTCTTCTTCCCACACCTCTTGGGTGTACAATAATTCTCCCTCAAGAGTTCTCTCTCTCTCAATTACAATCAACAATCAACTTAATATCGAGTTGTTGTTCCCTCCAGTGACAATCAACCCAATGGTTGTTGTTGCCTACCTTCCAAGTGACAATCAACTCAACCGTTGTTGCCTACCTTCAGTAGATCTTTTTGATCTTGTACCTTGTAGATCTTCTTGATCTTGCACCCTGCAGATCTAATTGATCTTGCACCCTACAGATCTAATTGATCTTGCTTACATTACAATATAGCCCCATGGGTCTCTTAAATAGATCCCAAACCAAACAATAATTAGAAACATAGACTCAAGACTAAAATTAATCTTTACATGCAAACTAACTGTTCTCCTAAAATTAGAACAGATCTAGAAACACACAGACAATCGATGTCAGTCTGAAGGTGACTGATGCTGATCGATCCCTAACCGATGCCAGTTACTGTGTAGCTAGAGATAACTGATGTCGATTGGCCTGATTAATGTCAGTTACTGTGTAACCTAGCAACCTCTACATTTGCACATTCAGTGAAGCTTTTAGCTCCACAACTCAACAAATGTGACTAAGAACTCTTTGCTTAAGTCCTATAAGCATAGATTATGAGATCTTGTGGAATATTTCCAAGCTTTCAACATCACAGCTATTCCAAGAGAAGATAACAAACATGTTGATAGGTTGGCAGTAATTAGAGCTCAATTTGATGTTCCAAAGGGGATAGGAGAGGATAAAAACCAGCCACATCTCAAGGTGATTGTAAGGCCCTCCATACCAGATAATGTCACTAATTGGCAAGTGTTTGATAGTGACCAACAAATATAACTTTTTATACAAGAGGAGGATGAGTTTTCTTCCAAGAATCAATCCAAAATACAACAGAAATATGGAGGATAGATTGTGAAATTGAAGTCAAACAAGCTCCCCAAAGGCCTAGTCATACTTGAGAGTATTTTCAATGATGATGACCAGTTGAAGAAATAAAAGGTAAGCATGTCTACTAAGAAATAAAAATATGAAAAAGTACAAATATTTAAGGATAAGTTGCTTGCACTTGGGAAGGTATGTACTAGTGAAGAGAAACATGCTTTCATTGAATTATACAAAGAGTTTTATGATGTCTTTGCATGGGAATATAATGATTTGATGAGGTTTGATCTAAACTTAGATTAATATACTAGAGAGCTAGATGAAAATACTAAGCCCATCAAGAAAATACAAAGGCCAATCAATCCTAAGATTGAGCCTCTTATGAAGAAAGAGCTTACTAATTTGATTGAGTCCAAAATCATCTTTCCTATTAATCATTCATCTTAGTTGGCAAACTTAGTCCTTATTAGGAAGAAGAATGGATAAATCAAGTTGTGTGTTGATTTTAGGAACTTGAATAGAGTTTCTTTGAAGGAACATTATCTTCTTCCCTCCATAGAACAAATTTTGCAAGTTATGGCAGGTAGTGAAAGGTTTTCTCTCCTTGATGGGTAGTCCGGGTATAATTAGATTTTGGTGAAGGAAAGTGACCAATATAAGATAGCCTTTACTAATAAATGGGGTACATATGATTATATAAAAATGCCTTTTATATTTCCTAATGCTGGAGATACATTTCAACATGCAATGGATATGGATTTTCAAGGACTAATAAATGGCATTGTGTTGGTGTATCTTGATGGCATCATAGTTTTCTCTAAGGATGTAATGGATCACTTGAATAACCTTAGGTAGATTTTTGAGAGATGTAGAGAGTTTGGAATCTCTCTCAACCCAAATAAATTTATGTTTATTTTTCATGAAGGCAAACTTTTAAGACACATTGTCTCCAAGGAGGGCTTGTCCATAGATCTTGAAAGGGTGAGTACAATCCTGGCATTGGTTTTTCCCAAACACAAGAAAGGTTTGCAAGTTTCTTTGGGAAAATTAATTTCATAAAGAGGTTCATCCCTGATTTTTATAATTTATTCAAGCCTCTAACCTCTATGCTAATAAAATATTAAGTGGTCACTTTGACTAGAAGAAGGAAGGCAAGTTTTGAAGAGATTAAACAATCCATTGCCCAAGCTCCAACTCTTGCCAGTCCTAAATTCTCAAAGGATTTAAACTTATATACCTTTGGAAATGAGGAGGTAATATATACCATGCTTACTCAATAAAATAAATAAATCTTAGAGTAGCTTATTTCCTTCTTTAGTCAAAGTTTTGAGGGTTATGAGGTAAGATACACCTATGTTGAGAAGCAAGTACTTTCAGTTGTTATAAGTCTAAATAAGTTTAGGCTTATATTATCTAATAAAAATATTCACATATTGGTACCTCATCCTAGTGTGAAAGACTTCCTTTTGATTAGAGATTTTAATGAGAAAAGGGCTAGTTGGATCACAAAAGTGATGGAGTATGATGTGCAAATCAAGATAACCAAGCTAGTGAAAGGGAAGGGGTTATGTGAACATCTTGATTCAGATTTAAAGGAAAAAAAGGAGGTTGTTTTAGCACTTCATGATGACCCTATGAAAGTTTTATTTTCATCAATGATGAGTTGGACACAAGATATGATCCATTTTCTATAAGCTCGTGAGTGTTCACAAGGCCTTGATAAATCTAGAAGAAGGTACTTTAGATTTCAATTCATTCCTTATGTACTTGTTGATGGAGTATTGTTTATGAAGGACTTATAAAGTGTGTTATTGAGGTGTGCTAAATCAGATCAGATTGAGAAAATATTATTTGAGTTTCATGTTGGGCCAACTAGTGGTCACTTTGATCCAAGAACCAAAGCTGTTAGGATTATGAGGGATGGATACTTTTCACCTAGTTTATTTAAAGACACCCATGCTTGGGTAAGGAAGTGTCAAAATTTTGCTCTCTTTGATGGTAAGCAAAAACTTGTTGCCGTGTCTTTTCATATAATTTAGGTTGATCAACCCTTTATTCAATGGGGTTTGGATTTCATAGGCCTAATCAATCCACCTTCTAGTGTTGGTCACAAGTGGGTGTTCACTACTATAGATTACTTTAGAAGGTGGGTAGAGATTGTTGTTCTCAAGGAAATAAATGAAAGTTAAGTTCTAGACTTATATGAAGGCATAGTGACAAGGTTTGGAACTCCTTCAATAATAATTTTAGATAATGTATTAGCTTTCCTTAGGATGAAGACAAGTGAATGGGCCTTGAAACATGGCATATATCTTAGTACCTCATATACTATTATCCATAAGGAAATGGACTAGCTGAGTCCACCAACAAGAATCTAATCAAGATCATAAAGAGAATAATGGAGGAGAATCAAAGGACTTGGCATTCCATGTTGAAGATATCTCTTTGGGCTGATAGGATCACTTTAAAAGATCCATTGGAAACTCACCATACACACTTATTTATGGTAGATAAGCTAGACTATCTATTTCACTTGAGTTACTAGCCTTAGATCTCACTTATCAACTGCAAATGATGAAAAATGAAAGCATGGAAGTTAGGTTATGTGAGTTTATAGAGCTTGAGGAGATAAGAAATCAAGCTATGCAAACCATGAGAGCTCACCAAGATTAAACAAAGAGATAATTTGACAAAAAATACATGCCAAAGAAATTCGAAGAGGGAAACATTGTCCTAAAGTGGGATGAAGATAGGGCTAGGCCTAGAAGACACACAAAGTTTGATGCTTTGTGGAGTGGCCCTTATGTTATCACCCAATGCAAGCAACATAATGCCTTCCAACTCTAAAATTTGGATGGAGAGGAGTTTCATATCCCAATTAATGAGATATATCTCAAACATTATTACTAAGGTTCTCCTCTCTCCTTGTACATAGTTTGTTATTTTCCTTGTGTTCCCTAAATGCATGTGCACATGTGTGAGTTGGTTTGGTGTCTTACTTTGTATTGTGTTGGTTTAGTGTGTTTTATTTTTTTTTTGTGTTTTATGAAATTCCTTGCTAGTTTTCCTCAATAATTTATTGACTCCATTGGCCCTTGATAAGATAATTCTACTGGTCCTTAGTATAGCAAGCATACTACCCCTATGAGTCACCAATTTGTTGACCAAATTTGACTTTTAGGCCAAATTTGGGCAACCCTATGTAAAAAACTAGGCTTTTTAGATGTTTTAGGGAGTCTAAATCCCTTCATGGGGTGTATGATAGTTCATTTGATGTTATTTAATGTTATATTAGCTTTGGTTTTAGTCTTATTAGTTTATTTATCAATTTGAGTCATTTTAGTGGGTTTTTAAAGGTCATAAATGCAAGTGGCACATTTCCAAAGGTGAAAAAATGTCATATTTTCATTTAAAATTTCAAATATGTCATATTACATGTTATTTATGTTAAAAACATCAAAATATGGTAGGTTCCTTAATTGAAATTATAGAAATAACTAAAAAAGAGAGCAAATAACACATGTATGGCCTTCTTGGGAAGTGTGACACATGGAAAAATATCTTGGGAGGACTTTTAATCTTTCCAAAAGTCATATCCATGCTTAAATTGATATATAAGTGTCATTTTATATCAAAAACCATTCTACTCATTTTTGGGTTTTCTAGACACACTACAGTGACCTTCAAGTTTTTGCTTGGTATGGACAGCACAAGTAGTTTCAGAGAAAATTATTTTGGGAGGTTTTTTTTAAATTCAATTCCTTAATTTATATATAATTAAATTAATAAATTATCAACTATACTTTATGAACCATCGCTAACAAGTTGATTGTGCTCTTTTACTAGTTTTTTCATGCACCTTAAAGGTTTTACTCCGTTTATGCCAAATATTTACGAACCAATTGGTGATGTTGGCTCTATAAGATGTTTAATTACTTCTTAGATGGTATCCATTCTTTTTTTCAAGTTTCATAATGTTTCGATAAGTAATTTGGTTCATTTTGCAAGAGGGTGTCACCAGGTGCAGTTTTAGGTAAAGTGTTCCTTGTCTACTAAGTGTTTTATCCTTTAGGGCTCTCAAATAGCTAGTAAATGGTGATCCAAAAGTATATGGATAATATTACCATATATTTCCATGTTTTGTCTCACCATGACATTCTTTGAGTAGTTTTCACGCCTATCTTACTCCATGGTCAACTTCATGTTTAGTATCACTTACTTTCATGTACATGGGCTTGTTTATCTTGTTCCTAGAGTTGCATTCATGGTGTGTCAATTTTTCATACCATAAAGAGTTTAATAAATCCCATTAATAGATTTTTAAAAGTTGAAAATGTGACCGCAAGCATATTCACCATGCAAAAAATAGTTATTTGATGCCCTTGATTGCTCTTCCACATACACATATAGGTGATTTCCATGTTAAACAAGATGTTTTGGAAGTTGATTTCAAGGTGTGAAGAATATAAATCATGTTTTTGATGAAAGAGAATTCATTTTTATCTGTTTTAAATCTTTTCACCATCATGTTTTGCCTCAATTCCATACTTTGCCTGCATAGCTAGCCCAAACAGCCATCTATAGACCTCTACTAATGTCATACTAATGTAAAAATAAATGGATGTGTGTTCCAACTTATTTAAATGTTTTAGGTTACACTAATAATTTTTAAATAAATCATATAAATTCCATATGCACTCATGATTTTAGGTGGTTCATACTCAGCCCATTGTTTGCCTATCAAAACACCCACCTACAGGTGGCTGAGCAGGGGGTTAAAGTGTTGTACGAAAGGGTTAAAGCAATGTTATACTTATTTTTCATTTACATAAAAATAAATCCTTTTAAAACCCATATAAATCTACTATAACTAAAAAGGATACATGGAATCCTCTTTGAAGGTCAAGACTGAGTCTTGGGATCAAATCCCTAAAAGAGCAAAATAAAGGTCAGGGGGTTTTTGTGAACCTTCCATGACATGCTTCCCAAGGGTTTAAAAGTGGATAAATAGATGAATATTGTATCCTTTGGTATGGATAGGTAGCATGCCAATTTTTAAGTATGAAGGTCTAGTTGAAGATGGTTTTGAAAAGCCTCAAAGTTGCTTCCAAACATACTGAATTATTGTAATGATATCTATAGGTATGTAGTAATGAATAGCCTTTTATTACCTCAAGGAGAAATATTGAGAATAACATCATAAATGTGATGGATAGACTAATGTATTGAGGTAAAATTAATTAAATTCATCAATAAAGTGTTGAGGTAAAGTGTTGTACACCCCATGACCACCTATAGGTACCCCTCAGGCATGGAAAATGATGACCTATAGTAGGGTCTTAAGGAGAAGTAGCTCAGTCCAAGGAAAGGCATAGTTTGAGTTCAAATGGGACATATATGTGAGTGAAAATTAAATATACTCATTATGTAACCTCATAGGGTGTTTGAAAGAGTTTATTGGCATCATGACCAAATGAACAAGACCCTTGTATACACCTACAGGCAGGTTTGTAGGCAGGGCACCTCAACCTAAACAGTTATCCAAAAATTGATGCAAAATAGTGTTTTTAGGGTTTAAATAAGGATCATGAGTTTAATAATTATTTTAAATTCAACGTGGTTTAAATATATTTCGACATCAGATCCTAGGTTCTAGACAAGTGCATTTTCACCTATAGCAAACCAAGACAAAAGTGTCTTAATCCAGTCAGGCAGTGACTTAGTTTTGGGGTTTAAAGGTGTATTAGCATGGTTAATGGAATTTAAAATTGGTAAAATATTGAATTAACACCTCAAATTTTATTTTATTGGTGTCATTAAACTTTCCAAAGGGGAAAACAAAGCTTACACAAGGTCCCAAGCTCTATGCACATTCACAGCAGGGTTCAATATAGCAAGGGTAAGTGAGACATAGACTATCTAGACATGAAAGGAAAGTTTAAATGACTAAAAACTTAACCATGATGATCCAATATGTTTCATAAAAAAATTCATACCTCAATAAAATTCTCATATGATTTTCCCACTTAGCAAATGGACAACAGTCTGTATAGATGGCTAGGACACCCCTTTGCCCAATGAGCAAATATGAAGAGTCCATATAGGAGAAGTGTTTTAAATGGATTTAAAAATTATAAGAGAAAAAATTAAATTTTAGATCATGTTTAAAGAGCATAAAATCATGGTGTTGTCTTGGAGAGATTATCCATAGGAGGTTTTGAAAGAAATGCAAGAAAATAGGGTTTTTTAAGGCCTTTTTTAGGCATTTTGAGATGGTTAAACACCCAAATCATGGAATAATACAAAACCACATTGTAAAAATAATACTTATTACTTTTAATATCTCAAAAAATATTCATTTTTCATTGTAAATAATGGATATACCTCTCTATTTTGTCTCAAAGGTCAGCTAGTCTAGGAAAATCAAAGTTTGGCAAAGTGACCTTATGAGTGTAGAATGGGAAAGAGAATTGATGTGAAGATTTGGGAACATAAATAAAAATATTATGAGGTTTATAGAAGTAAAATAATTGATAATAATCAATATAAAAATCTTAGACTCCTCAAAATGCCCATTTTACCCTCACACACAGTCCAAAGAGGTAGATTTCCACTAGGCCTAATTGGCAAGTAAGAAAAGAGAATGAAGTAGGGTGCTTGAAGGGATATGTGGTGGATTTTTAAGCTCAAATTAAGTGTTAATATTCATTATATACCAACATACCTACATGATATCAGTCCTAGCAATCAAACATAGCAAGGTGCTTAGTAGACCTATTAGGCTTTGGGAAGGCCTAGTGCCAAATGGTAGTGCATCATCACTCCTACCCTTTTCTGAACTATAAAGATGGTTAATTTAGGTTATTAGGGTGTATATAAACATTATTTAACTCATAAAATTTATATAAACACACTAATAATCCATTTTTAGCCTAGAAAGGGCTCAAATATGAAGAAGAAACAAGATCAACCTCAAAGAGGTGTATTCAAGTGCTTAGATATTTTCTAGAGTTTTACATGGGAACAAAAGGAATTAAGAGAATTTATTCAGTCCCCTTTGCACCAAATTTATGTAATTTTGTGGTATTTTAAATTTCTAAGCTTTATGAACAAAGCTAAAGACCAAAACTGATCAAAACACTTGAAAACCCTTGACGGAGACCTGATGGGGAAAAGGAGCTTGGAAAGATACCCAAATGAAATATTTTGGAAATGAAAGATATTATACAATTTATAAAACTCCCTTAGGATCCCCCCCCCCCCATGCAAATGAGTTGTATGAAATTTTATGGACAACATGCAAAATAAGGTTTTTCTCACCATTTTTTGTGTTTTGAAGGCTACAGGAGAAGTTTGAAAATGAAATAAAGTTTGGGTGGAATATTAGGAATTATAATAACTCCCTATGGATATTTTATTCTATGAAAATATTCTAATTTCTCAAATAATTACCTTCCTTTCAGCCAATCAAAACTGACATAGTAAACACAAGGGTGAGAAGGGTGAAAACTCCAAGTGCGAGCCCTTTTAAGGTGTACCTGAGTATTCCAAAGCCATGGATATCCTTTTCAAGTGTCATTCACTCCCTCAAATATATTTTCATGGAAAATTTAAGGCATTTTTGAGGCTAAGTGTGAGGGGTGATTGAAAATGGAGTTTTTTAGACTACAAATAGTGATTGCTTCCTTCCAGGACTTTCTAAATGAGTAAGATTGCCACCAATGCATGGAATTACATTATTAAATACCTCCCCTCTTATCCTAATCATCAGACCTATCCATAATTAGTATTGGGACATTAAAATAGCTCTAAATGATGAAGGCAATTTTCTGAGCAAAAACTGGGAGTCTCATGCCATTTTTCATAAATTTCATGACTTGTATGGACATTTGTACCTCTTGACATTGCATGGTTCATCCCATATCTCTTTTTCATGTAATTATAAACTTTTTTATTATATTTACACATGTCCAAGTGACCTTTAGACTTCTTTTTCCTTGTTTCTATCTCAAAGGCTATAAATATTGACTCTTTTGGCTTTTTTAAGCCACCTCCATTGGTTAATGGTGAAACCCTACCCAAATTTGTACTTGAATGAATCTTGAGGAAATAAACAAGTGATTTTTCCTACTCACCTATTGTTTAATTGAGTGTTATTGCAATCTTATTGGTCTTTTCTAGTAGAATATTATCTTTTCTAGCATGTTATCCTTGATTATTCACCAAATGTGCAAAAGAGCAATTGTTACAGGTCTTTGTTAGTGTTATTTTCTAAGTGTATAGGTGTCTTAAAAGTGGTTCATGGATATATCCTAGAAAGGAATCCTTCATTACCCTCTTAAGCATCAAAATGCCTTTTGGACCTAACTTATGAAACATTAATGTGAAAATGCAACTTGAATTGTGAGTTTTGCATAAAATAAGTCTTGTTTGACTATAAATGGTAAAATTTCAGTCAATGGGAAGAAATATACTATTGGTGCATCGCCTTTTTTAGCTTTATTAGTTATTTTTCATAACCTTTTGCATATAAAGTTGATAATAAATAAATTTCTTTAAATATTTCATTAAGGTAACTATCCCTTCTAAAGATCCATCTCAACAAAAGTTTCACCCATAGTAAGAAAGATGTTTCCATTGTGCCACTTGGATGAGGAGAGCTAGGCATATCCTCAAGGGGTGCAAATCTAAGTGACAAAAGTTACATTATGAGGTTATGGATCAATGTGAAAAGTTAGGAGGACTAGACAAGAGGCATTTAATGGCACTAATGAATAGACTAACTCAATCAATCCTTGACATTTCCTAGAACACTTCACATTCCCTACAAGAAGAAGCTTTCCAACTACAAATAGGATGAAAGAATGAGACAACATCTTAAGGAATCCATAGTCTTCATTAAGTAAGATCTAACATTCAAGTAAAACACACTAATAATAGTCATGAAGAGTTAAAAATCAGTAGTCTTATTGATCAAATGGTATGTAAATGAGGATGGCTTCACCATACTCAAGTGGAGCATAAATTACATTGGCCAAAATGGCTAGTTATTATAGAACTTGAGAGAGAGAGGAGAAGAGAGAAGTTCAAGGGTCACAAGGACACTTTCCAAGCTAAGAGAATCAGTTAATTATGCATTATAATAGGATATGATATAAACCATGCAAGGTTAAGAAGTACAAGTGTCCATCCAAGTCATTAAACCCTTACAAAGTGGCATAAAATCCTCTTAACTAGCTCAAAAAAATTGCCTTCATGATTTGAGCTTCTTGAACACCTCATAACTGAATAATAAAAGTTATAATGATTATAAATAAGGGGAAGGATTTCAAACATGACTCTCTATGAATTAGTTGTAGGCTAGGTTCTCTAAAAACTTCTAGAAATGAACCATCATCATCTGCAGTCCAAAAAACTCTTCTTTCATGCACCCTACACACTTGTCCTTAAAATTGGCTTCAGTTTTCCATGAAAATTTATAGCAGGGGGTGTATTACAAGTTTAAATACCCTCTATGGCCTTATAAACATTAGTAACACCTTAAAATCACCCCACTTGAAGTTTTCCACCCTTTTCACTAGCTTGTCCAATATGTCAGTTTTGACTGGCTGAGATAAAACACTTAGTTTAGGAACTTAAGAGTCTTTTAAAATCATGAAATGACCATAAGTAGTTATAAAAAATTCTATAGCTTCCTCCCAAACTTTAATTCATCCTTAGATTCCTTCTAAAACCTACAAAACATAAAAAAATAGTCAAAAATGCCTTATTTTTCACCTTGTCCATATAGTCCAAAAGCATGGGAAGTATCTTGAGGGAGTATTTATCAATTTCCAATCATCATCCTAGTGAAATTGGTCCTTAAAATTAGCTATCCAACTCCATTTCTCCAAACTAGTCACTGGCAAGGGTTGTAAGGGTTTTATCTTATTTCCACTCTTAAGGTTCATTTATAAAGATGGGACATCTAAATTGAAAAAAAATTCAACAAAATCATAGTTAAAGACCTCCATCAACATCCTTTAACTTATAAGATTCCCATGCATAACATCAAAAGAGGTATGAGCATTCAAACCTACCCTATCAAGCTCTTCCTTCCATTTTCACAGGCCTAGCATTGGTCTCAAGACAAAATTGACTCTCCCAATGCTTTATATATAATTTTGAGGTTTTCACAGACCTATTTTCACCCTAATAACATGATCTAATAGGATAGGAATCATATCTCATGTTATAAGTGTAAATGACATCTCATTTGGGCACTAGGCTTGAACCTTGCCCAATAAGTCTGAGTTTCCTCAAAGCACAAAATGACTTTTTGATGGATAATCTACATACCAATAGCTCAAACACCTCTGATGACATCCCACAAGCATGCTCCAATCAATTAGAAGGATCACCAAGATCTATAAATAAAATTAGCCTACCATTTGGCACTAGGCCTCTTTAAGGCCTAACAGAGCTTAGATTATTTTGATAGCATTCCTCCCTCTATTATTGTTTTTTCATGTTGTTAAAATTGTTATCCATCTTCCCAAACCTTTTTAAAACATTAAAATAGCTCTTGGGTCTCACCTTATCACTCATCTCTTAAACCTGTAGGTTTATGCATAAGGGGAAGCACCCTCTATCTGAGATAAAATAGAGAGTACTTCCCCTATTATCCTAGACAAATTGGATATTGGAAAGTATTATAAAAGTGGTGAGGACTCTTTACAAAAAAAATTATCTCCTGGTCATCTCATATGACCCTCTAAAAGCTCAAAAAAACAAAATAGGCTGCTAGGCAAAGGCACTATGTGCAGGCTTCCTCTAATGGACGGTATATTGTAGTATCAGAGCTCTCTCTCTAGTTTGATATCATAAGGGTATTTTATATTTTTTTCATTATGATAAGAACACTTACAATTCTTGCCAACTCTCATAGTTCATGTTTACATCTTAAAACCCTTTCTTACTCAATCAAGCCTGACTGGTAAGCTAACCCTACTTGCTCAAGAAAAAGGAGCATGTAGGTTATGTTTATGTTTTTAATACCTTAGAATAAAATTTTCTAGCCTTCCCTAAAGCTTTTCAAACTTTTTTCATTCATTCTTTAATTGTCTATCTCACACTTCAAAGTGGATTGATCCTAAGACCAGTCCTGGGTAGTTGACTGTATTTTGCATTTCCTCCCCTTAAGGATGCCTCTTGTAGGTTTATTTACGTTATAATATTGAAATAAAAGTCCACAAACCTATTTATATCTCCTTGAATTCATATCTTAAATATTTAGACCATATGTTTCATCTTCATGTCATCCTCTCACCAAAAACATTACCTTCTTTATTTTGGCTGAGATACTTTGTCTTAATGACCCCTGTAGGTGTACAATAGCTGTGATTAAGCTTGGTCATGATGTTAAAATGCCTTACATGAAACATGAGGACCATCTATGGTCTTCTCACCTATTTTACTTACCTTATCCACCCTAAACACCACTTAGACATCAAGCTCAGTTGATTGTCTACCTACAGTCACCTATAGGTGACTGTAAGAAGCCCTATAAATGGTTGTTAACTCCAAGATATATACTAAATACTCTTAAGAAACCCATGAGATATTTTAAAATCATATGGATTCTCCTTTCAAAACCAATATGATGTCTCCATGCTTGAATCTCACTTCATGACTAGGCTAAAAACTAAGGTCTGTTGTAGGTTATTGACTTTCAAAAAAAGGGACATATGTAGGTGTCTATAGGACCTAAAACATAATATATATATTTCCACCTTGTTGACCTCTATATTCATTGGTTTTCCCTTCACTTATCCAGGTTAAAACATGTTCTTTAATTTTTTTCTTTCTTTTGGCACTTAGTGTTGAATGTAGGTTTTGAAGACTGGTTGTAGGTGACTATCTCACCCTATGAATGTAACATACTCCTCCATCCATACCTTGATGCCTATCCTACCAAGATTTATGTTTATTAGTGAATCAAGCCACCCTAACTTAGTCTCAAGCATTAAATCCACTCATTAGGCCTAAAAAATGATAATGATTTATCTTGTTGTAGATAACACAAAAGGATTTCAATATTCAAAAGGCAACTTGAGGGCTTTTGAAAACTATCTTCCTTTATTAAAAGATCACTCTTATTTTGAAATTTGATAAAAATATGTGAGATATTTAATATGAGTATACTTTGAGGTCCTGGGACTCAATACAAAATTGTATGGGAAACTTCAAAAAAGGGCATGGACCTCTCTATTTTGATAGTTTTAGGAAATTGTCCCAAAATGTCACAAGTTTGCTCCAAGACCATTTCTTGCTTATCTAGTTTCTCCACCCTACTTCAATATTATTAAAAATTATTACCAAACATTTTTTTACCCTCCAAATATTAGAGTATGTGAAAACACATTTTTCATGCTCCTCCAAGAAATGGCAGGTTGTACAGCTGTTGTAGATAACCATTTTATGCATTTACTTGTCTCTTGGCTCTTGAAGTGGATTTTTAAGTTGGATTTAAAATTATATATGAATAAAATATATATATTATTAATATTACATCAATTAAATTCATTTTAGAACCATATCACAGAATAAACCTCTAGTAATTATGAGAAATGACTGTTACTCCACTCTTTCACTCCTTGCAAACTAAGTTAGTTGGCTCATAAAATCAACTCCAAATGTGAAAATAATAATGGATAACATGACAAAACATATTAAATATCCTTTTGAATCAATCTTAGCAAGTGAATTGTATGAACCTTCCCAAACAAGAGCAAAACCTATAGGATGCACAGATTAATAAGCAGAAAAACACAGTCAACTTCATGAAGATGGTTCATGAAGCACAGGCCACCATTATTCAAAATATTTATATTAAAATTAAGGTATATAAGTTGAATTTAACCTCCCCAATGTGTTTTATCAAACCTCCTTTGGTGGTCATACCATGTGTAAACCTAAAGATTATTTGTGCTTGCCAAGAAGGGTGAAAAAGGAGCAAAATGGTTTTGGGATTAAAATGGCACTTAAAAATCACTTTAAATGTGTGACTAAGTTTTGGTAATATGAAGAGACATATCTTGATCTTCTCCCATGTGGAACAGTTCCTCATGGGCCGTACAAGTGCAAAACTCACCCTTTGTCCCAAGAAATTTGATCTTTCTTATGAAACACCTACCACTTTTAGTTACCAATAGTTTATTAAGACATATGAGGACACATGGCATGTGACATAACCTTTTAGATCCTTCACACTTCCCAAACAATCTGTACAATGCATTGAATGCCCCTTTTTTGACCTTAAAATGACTCAAAAAGACAAAGGACTAAAATGACAAAGGACAAAGGCTAGTATAACATTAAATAACACCAATTATCCTATAAAACACCTTTTGAGATCTATATTAGACCCATAAAACACTTAAAATTCAAGTTTTTACCTAGGGGTGCCCCAATTTGAGCTAAAAGTTAAATTTGGTCAACACTCACCATGTTTGTCCCCTTAGCAGCATTTTGAAAAATTGATGTATGTAAGATTTATTTTCAAGTTAATAAAAATTCTTGTGGTTTTTTGCTAATTCCTATTGATGAAGTGCATTAATATGTTTTAAAGTTCTTTAGATTGGATATTTGGGTTTGTGTTCCTTATTGGTTGTCATTTTGAGCATGGATCTAGGTTATAAATCCCTTTCTATAGTTTAACTTGGAATTATGTTATTGAATGACCTTTTAGGGCACCCTAGGTCTATGGATTTGACAAGGAAAAGTGTTCTAAAATTTTTGTTACAATGTATGCTCTGGGGTTTCAAGGATCATTTGGTAGTTCCCATTAACTCATAATTGAGTCTTTTCTACATCTTTGCAAAGGATAATGTCATGAATATTACAAGCTACCTTGTTATTTGAAAAATATCCATCACACCAACATGCCCTTCATCTTTATAATTAACAAACTATCCTACCCTGCAAATGATATAATACTTATTGCATGTCATAAGTGTTATTTGTTTGTAAATGCATAAGATCTTGCTTACATAACATGTATTTACATCTTGTGTTTTAAATATTAGCATTACAATATTTCATTCAACCCTGATATTGATAATTATTTAGGATGAATGTTAAAATCACATCTCCATCTACCTTTAGTAGCTTATATGACTTAGAGCATTTGCTCATTCTATGTGACAACCCTTCTTGGGTAGAATGAGCAAGTTTGGTTGTGTTCTGGTTAGATTTGTGTTTCCTATGTGCCAATAATCCCCATGGAGGTTGAATTACACAATCTCTCTATGTGAGCAAGCTACCCCATAGGTCCTCTCACCTTGGTTCAAGTAGAGCTAAAAGTAACAAGGAGTTGACCATACCCTTTGTAAGTGCCTCTCAGTCATTGTCTCTATTTAGTTCATTTTTAATGCCAAACCCTCCCCCATCTACAACAACATATCATTAGGTTTTTCATATTTGTTTGCCATTTTATTTTGAGTGTGCAAGGTCGAGAATGAGAGGTGTACAATTGGGAACCAACACTCAACTAGAATCATTGCTAGGGAAAGAAAAGACACCCGTGGCACTTGTGTTGTCAGAGACTCTTGCAATGAGCTAGAGTTGTAAGTATTTCAAGTTTGAAAGTTCTCAACTTCTTATTTGATACATTTTGACTATCTTGGCCATCAACATTTCAGCACTCCATTAGGGAAGTACCAAGAGTTGAGATATTTGACAATTTGACATCTGTTGAGTTTCTTGTAAGGAGTTGTTAAAGTTGTATGTTAGAAGGTCTTTTTTCCCCTTTTAAACATTATTCTAAAAATTTTAGTATCTTTGCTTTCTATCTCATCAATAAATTAAGAAAATATGTTTTTATCATGTATCACAATCAATGTGTAATTGTTATATTCTAGAATTTCAATTCTAGTGGTGACTTTGATTTGATCATTTGGTTTTAAGAAAGATTAGTGCCTAGTTTGAATACTTGTGTTACCTTTCAACTTTGAGTTTTGTCTTGTTTACAAATCTATAAGGATTGAGATCATCCTTCAAAAGTGACTCATCCAAATACTTTGTCCTACCCCTAAGTTTGCATCAAAGATAAAGGAGACAATTTTGGATGCCCATTGAAGAGCATAGTGCAGTTATAAAAGATTGATTGGACTATCAAGATCTTGATAATCTTGAACATTTTTTTGAGATCCCCATTGTTGAGGAATATCATAGCTCTTCTAGTAACTCTAAAACTTATAGTCTAATTTATTATCTAGCTCCTTCTTAACCAGTTGAATCCCCTCTCAGGTGTGAACCATAAAGTCCACCTCGTTCACCCCCTGACATCCCTTTGCCATTACTTCTTAAACATCCTATTTAACCAATCATAAAGCATAGGGACCAAGATGAGAATGAACATCTTACATTCCATGTTCCCAAATTCAGGCTTATAAATATTGATGACATGGAAGGTTATCCTAATGAAGTCCCAAATGAAGTAAGGAAATGACTTCCAAAATTCTAAGAGAATAATGCAATGAGTGTTGATCAACACCTAAGAGCTTTTCAAAATATTATTGAATATTATGATGTTGAGCATGAGGATGTGTGCATTAAGATATTTATGTACATGCTAGAGGAAGAGGCTCGTGAATGGTTTAATTCTCTTCCCAGTAGATGCATTAATTCATGGAAAGAAATGAGGAATGTTTTCAAAATTTAATATGGTGATAGGATTAATTCAAGATTCCTTTTGGTTGAATTTGAAAACATCAAGAATAACCCCAATGAGAGTGTTTAGGAATTCAATACATAGTTCAACAAAACTATGTGACAACCTAAAAACATCAAGCCTAATGTTATAGCATGCTTGATAAAGTGTTATGATGCCTTTGATAAGAAGGTTGCATACTACTTGAGGGATAAGGCTTCCACGAACCTATGGTTGGCATTCAATATGGGTATCCAAATTTAAAATAACATAAAGGATATGGGAAATCCTATAAATAAGTGAGCTAACATAAATTTGGTCAATTTGGAAAAGACACAGTCCACAAAGACAACAAACCTTGACAAGATTGATAGAACTTTGGCCTATGTTGTCAAAGAAATGTCATCCAAGTTAGCTAGAGCTAAAAATGGGATCCCTCATGTGTCTATTAATCATGATATGGATCCAAATATGAATCAAGCACAAGGAAGGCCTACTTTCCACCTTTGAGATAATGATATATGAAGAGGCCTGCATGAGATGAAAAAATAGAAGGAAATCAGAACATAGGGGATAGGAAAGAAGTGCCTGATCTATCAAATGCCAAGGTGAATGTGGTAGGTTATGATATTGATATTTTTTAGTATGACAAATGCTTCTTTCCACATCCTCCATGTGATACAGATGAACCAATTGATGAAGATGCAGATAAACCTGGGTCTATGCCATCCAATGATGAGATTGTGATGTTCAATTGTTAGAGTCCCCAAAGTAAGATGTTTTCCTCCATAGAATTGCCAAGTGTTAACACTATTGATCAGTTTTAGACTACAGTAAAAAAGGTATGCATCCTAACTTGTGAATTTACTTGTGATGTTAATATGGCACAAGAATATGAATTGCCCATTCATGATATTTATTTTTTAAGATCAATGATGATTAAGAAGTATGATGGGGTAATTCTATCAGTTGAGGATAGGTAGCTACTAGTTAACGCAGTAGTTTCCAAAGATAAAAAATACTACCTTAAAAATAGACAACCATATGTTGCCCCTCAAGTCACTACCCTTGCAAATCCAAGGGTAGGGGATGTAAGTAAGGAATCTAAGAAAACTATGGCAATTCTTAATACTTCCAAACCTGTACCCATTTCACAAGTTGCTAAGCCTAGAGGTGTTCTCGCTAATAATAAATTACCTTTGTTATCTAACATTCCTAAGAGGGTGAATGATGTTAAACATAATCCACCTTTGAAGACTGTTGATAAAAATATAAATCCATCCCAACCTACTCCACTTTAGACCTTAAGTGATTGCATTCTAGATGAAGGTGTTGTTACCCTTCCACTAAATACTCTTCTTCCTCAGTATAGTATATGTGATATGGCCCAAGTGTTGAGCCAACTAAAAATCACCATGTCACTTATTGAATTATTAAGAATACTTAAACATAAGAAGAGGGCATTTGAATACTTTAAATTTGGTGAGAAATTAGTTAAAAATGAGATTTATTTACCCCAAACACCCCTAAAGAAAGATGAACAATTAGAAGAAGTTGTTGAACTAGCTCTGAAAGTGTCTTTGGGGACTACCTTAGTAGAGACTTAGTTGAATGTGGATCCATTTTATACAACCCTATTGATCAATGGTCTAATTTTTCACAACTGTATGTTTGATTTCAGTGCTTCTTATAATGTGATGCCCTTAGGTGTCCTAAATAAACTTGGGGTGAATATTACATCAACCTTTGGTAAGTGTTATGCCATAGACTCATGATAATTTCTAATTGCTATACAAGTCAAGGGGTTAACAGTACAATTGGCAATGTATCCAAATAAGAATTTGAATATGGGCGTGGTCATTGTAGACTGTCTACCTAAGTGGGGGATGTTTTTATAATGAAAATGGGCTAGTAGCATGGGTGGAAGTGTACATATGGACTTGTCTTATGCCACCATTACATTATAGGGTAAGATGGTCAAACTTTATAGAAAGCCAAAGATGTTGCATGTCAGTGAATATTTGAAGCATTCTCTAAATTAAGTGTTGTACATAGATGTTGATTTAGGCAACTTTGTGAGGAATATTGACATTAGTGAACAACCTGGTACTCTTGATGTTGTATCTAATAGTGAAGGTGCAGGCTAAAAGATGTGTTTTGATGGGGCTTGCTCCAATCTTTGAAATGGATCTAGGGTTATATTTTATGCCCCTAATGGTAAATGCTTTAAGTTTTCTTTTCAATTGTCCTTTGGGTGCATGAATAATACTAATGAGTATGAGGCATTTTAACTTGGTTTATGGATTTCCCATGAATATGGAATTAAAAATATGATAGTCAAAGGTGATTATGAGCTACTGGTTAAGTAAGTTCATAATAATTATGCCATAAAAAATATAAGGTTGAAACAATATCAGAATGTTGTCTAGGATTTACTTGAATTATTTGATGCATTCAATATTTGTTATCATGATAGGAGTTTCAATGAAGAGGTTGGCAAACTTATAGGGTTATGTGCTCAATTTGACATTATAAATATGAGCCCTCATTGTCAGTATCAATTGAAGGTTCTTGTTAGGCCTTTAGTCCCAAATAATGTTCATCATTGGTAGGTATTTGATGATGATGATCAGATCAAAAGGTTTCTAAATTATGAAGCTAAGTTCTATGATCAGTTTATAAACTTGAAATTCATGGTTCAAGTTTGTGATGGAAAAGAAACCTTATTTAGGAAGGACATTATTCAGCTAAAGACAAACACACTCCCTAAATGATTGGTAAGTTTAGAAGCACCTTTTGATGCAGCAGATAAAATCAATACTTGAGACTCATCTATTTCAAAAGACATGACTGATTGTAATTTGGATTCTCATGAGAATCCAAGAAAGGTGTGGTTGGGTACTCACCTAAGTGCAACTAAGAAGTAAGCTTACATGTAGATGTTAATAAAGTACCAAGATTGTATAGCATGGTCTTATTATGAACTAAGATCATATAGGGAAGATTTATTTCAACATGTCATCCCATCATAGCCTAATAACAAGCCCTTCAGGTAGAAATAGAGACCTATTAATCCCATCTTGGCCACTAAGATGTGGGATGAGTTAAAGAAGCTAGGGAATGATGGTATCATTTAGCCCATCAGGTATTCATCATGGGTTGCAAATTTAGTCCCTATGAGAAATAAAAATGGTGACATCCACTCATGTGTGGATATATGAAATTTGAATAAAACTTCTTTAAAAGATAATTATCCCCTAGCCAATATGGACAAAATATTTCAAAGTGTTACAAGATCAAAGATGTTGTCCACATTACACAAATTCTCAAGATATAACCAGGTTGTGGTGAAGGAATTTGAGAGAGATAAGACCACATTTACAACACCTTAAGACACATATGTATATATGAGAATGCCTTTTAGGTTAATGAATGTTGGTGTAACATTTCAGTGAGCTAAGGACGTTACTTTTTCAAGGTTAATTAACAAGTTTATAGTTATGTATTAGGATGATATCACTATGTATTTCAAGAATAGAGAATAACATTTGTACAATTTAAAAAAAGTATTGATCAGATGTAGGGAGTTTAGCATTTTAATTAATCCTAAGAAATGTCACTTTAGAGTATAAAAGGCTAAGTTATTAGGATATATAGTGTCCAAATATGGTGTCATGATTGATCCTGAAAGGGTAGAATCCATTGACAAAGTACCTATCCCATGGTCTGAGAAGAGAATCCAGTCCTTCTTTAGACAAATTAATTTTGTAAGGAGGTTTGTGTCCAAATTTGTAGAGATCACTCTACCTATTACTTCCATGCTGAAGAAGATCCAGACCATCAAGTGGGAGGAGACATCCATGCAATAATTCAATGACATCAAATGAGCTTTAAAGTCTACCCCTATTTTTGCCAGCCTTGATTACAATAAGCCATTTCAGATTTTCTCTTTTGCATCATATAACATTATTTTTGTTGTCCTGTTGCAAAAGAATGAAGATGGTCATGAGTAGCCAATAGCTTTCTTTAGAAAATCTATGCAAGGTGTTGAACTGAATTACACCATTACGGAAAAACAAGCCTTCACTCTCTTGAAGGTTGTTAAAATGTTTAGACCTTATATTCTAAGTTCAAATATTATTACTTATGTCCT
This sequence comes from Torreya grandis, assembly GCA_037957365.1. Lineage (NCBI taxonomy): Eukaryota > Viridiplantae > Streptophyta > Pinopsida > Cupressales > Taxaceae > Torreya > Torreya grandis. The sequence goes on from JARHVA010003084.1 coordinate 1,033,662, forward strand.
GCATACCATGGTGAAGGATAATTTGACTCATACTAAAGCATCTAGTAAGAGATGTAGGTGGGTCAATAATTTTCAAGAGTATGGCATAGATATTTAGACCACTAATTTAGTATGAGGAATGGGTCTAGCCAAGCTCATGGTTGAGATGAATTTGTAACCTATTGAGGTAAACACTACTATTTTCAATGTTGATGATTCCTTGAGTCAATTTAACATGTCTCTATGATATAAAGACATTGTCTATTACTTCCAAAATATGAATTATCCCCCTGACTTGGACAAGAATCAAAGTAGGACTCTTAAGCTTGTTTCCTAAAAATACCTCTTGATTGAAAATGGACTTGCATAGAAGAATTTGGATGGGGTTCTCTTGAGATGCATGTTAGAGAAACAAATTGCTGACCTGATTGAAGACTTCCATAGTGGAGTATGTGGTAGCCATTTTTCACCTAAAGTTATAGCTCATAAAATTTTGAGAGCTAGTTATTGTGGTCATCACTATTCAAATATGTTTCTCATAAAGTCAAAAAATGCAAAAAATGCCAATGTTTTGTTGGGTGGATGAAAACTTCAAGTTCTCTTCCTTTGCAACCTGTGACGATTGAAGACCCATTTAGACAATGGGGAATAGATTTCATTGGATAAATTATTGATTCATTAAGCATTAGACAAATATTGATGATATTTTTAACTGATTACTTCACCAAATGGGTTAAAGCGGTCCCTAAAAAGTAAGCTACACACCAAGTGGTTATGGATTTTTTGCTAAATTAGATTATTTATAGATTTGGTGTGCCTATCAAAGTTATTGTTGATAATGCCATGAATTTTAAAGCTAAACCTTTAGAGGCATTATGCAAAGAGTATGGGATTAAATTGACCTATGCTTCTAATTACAACCCTCAGGGAATGGGCAAATAGAATCTAGTAACAAGAACTTACTCAAAATCATTAGGTGACATTGGAAGCAAATAAGAAGAAGTGGGGTGAACAACTAAAGTTTAATTTGTGGGCTGATAGGATCATGCCTAGGACAGCTATAAGAAAAATCCCTTTTGAGCTTGTCTATGGATCTCAAGTAGTTTTGCTTATAAATTTGTAGTTACATACCTATCAACTCATGTAGCAACTAGAAGATGATGATCAAATCAAGAACTATGAGAGTAGGATGAACCAAATTGTTGAGCTTAATGAAATTCAAAGATAAGCTCATGAAAGGTACCTCAAGTTCAAGGAAAAGCTAAAAAATATATTTAATAGGAAGGTTACTCCAAGAACCCTCTAAGTATGTGATCTAGTTCTACTTTGGGACAATAAACATGAAGAGAAATATAAGCATGTCAAGTTTGATGCCTTATGGATGGGTCCCTATTCCATCAACTATCGGATTAGGGAACATACTTTTTTCCTAAGAGACTTACATGGTGAAATACTAGAGCAACCAGTCAATGGTAGACATCTGAAACACTTCCTTGATTGAGTTGATAACTATGTATATTATTATATAGTGTATAGTCTTATTATTTTGTTGTTTCTATTACCCATTTGCTTTGGGTTTTATTTGTATAGTTCCTTTCATGTGTTCATTTTCAAATCCTCCTAATCTATTTTTGTCAAGTTGCCTTGTTTTGTTGAGCCTTTATGAGTATTACTGATAAATTGCTAAGTATTGGCTCCATGACCCAATGAATTAGCTCCTTATCTTACATTTTGGGATTCTTTACACACCGATAGGGGGTGTACATCCACGGGCGAGAGCTAGTGTTAGTGCCAAAAATTGTAATGAATCAATTGAGCCTTTGTTAAGCACAAATGACTAATTTACTTATCCCACTTTATGTTTTCAAATGTTCATTAGAGGTCAAGTTGAATTCATGTCTGAGCACTTTAAAACTCTTGTTTGAATTTCCTTAGATTAAGCCCTTTAATTTAAAAATTAAATTTGGTGAGATTAGTTTAAGCAAGAACACTTTAAAAATGCCATGGACTTAGTCTAATTTTTATACTAATTTGTGGTCATGTTTATTAACATGACCAAACCTTAGTCTAAACATTCATATTTTGTCCCTTTTTATTTCTTATGGCCATTGGTCCCAATTTACCTATTAGCGTGGTCTAAATAGTGCTTAGTCCCTTTGTTAAGAACCTATTTTAAAGTCTTAAAGCCTATGTCATACTTATTTATGCACACAAAAAACCATAGGCTAAGTCTCTTTGTACTAAGTTATTTATGTCATGAGCTCTGACTTAATTATTTTTTATGTTAAATTTTGAGCCAATCACATCTGACCTAGCGGACTGCCATCTAATGGTGCATGTTAACACAATACAAGATGATCTAATTATGCATGATAAGTGATGAATAGTCAAAGGGACTCAGGACCATCATGAATGTGCCAAGTGTCAAGCTCATAGTAACTAAGCAAAAACTCATAGCACAAGTCTAAATGAACCAAGCCATCATCAGGATGTCATGCAAAAATAGACCGGTCAATTTACTAATGCATTTTATAAGTTTGCCTAAAAATCATCTCATGGTCAAAGGATCATATAGAACCAATATTCTAGATGCCATGAACATCTCCTGCAAATTTGGTGCCTCCATGATTTTTTTGTCTCAAGATGCAAGCCTTTAAAGTTGAACAAGTAGTGTGACGGTCATGTGGACATCATTGACGGTCTTGTGAACATTAAATTAAAGCTTAGTGATTAACCATTTGGGGCTTAAATTTGATGGTCAAGCAAATTTCAAATATGTTCATGTAGACATCAAATGAAGGGCACGTGGACATTAAATTTAAGCCATGATAATTATCTACTAGGGATTAAATTTGATGATCGCATGAATGTCAAAGATGTTCATGTGGATGTCAAATGACAGGCATGCAGATGTCAAATGATGGGTGCATAGACATTAAATTAAATCCACAATAATTATCCATTGGAGCTTAAATTTAATGGTTGTGTAAAAATCAAATACATTCATTCAGATGTCAAATGATGGGTGTGTAGGACGTCAAATTTAAGCCATGGCAATTATCCATTAGAGCTTAAATTTGATGGTCACACGAATGTCATTGACGGTCACGCAGATGTCAAATAATGGGTGTGCAGATGTTAATTTTAAACCATATTCATTTTTAAAAAAACAAAAATTTAGATGAGTGGATGTGACATTGTGATGCCATAAAGGCATACATGTCATATTCAAGGGTCCTAAGCAAGGTAGTTAATATATCTTTCACCGCTAACAGTAGGTTAACTAGGCAAAATTACAAATGAGTCACGGTAGCTCCATGGGAAATCTAAGCATTTGAAAGCAATTGCAACCTATTTGCATTACTGCTATGTTTTTTGACATGCTAATATGAAGAGGTTTGTGTTCATGTAATTGATGATTTTATGCAAATCTCAAATAAATCCTACATAAGAGGGGTTATTTTTTAAAATGGAAAAGTCCATGCTCAATTCATTACAATTTAGTATGGATTTATTAACCCCTTATGTGCTCATTAGAATATTCCCCTAAGGGAACTTCCCAGGGGAATTACAAGTGTCAATTATAACCTAGATATTTGCAAATTGAAAATTTGCAAGAGGGGTCAGGATTTGCTCAAACAAGTCAAAAGATGAAAATAATGCATTTATGCATTAAAAAGGAGATAATGTGAAGGAAACCCTAAAAAGTCAAATGTGTGAAAATTATAAAGTTTTTAGGGGACAAAGGTACAAAATGCAAAATGTGAGAAGGCAAGTTGGATCCAAAAGGGTAAAGGGGTCAAGTAAACCTAGGTATTGCATTTTCTCATGTTTTTCGCATCCAAGCTCCTCCAAAGGGAGAGATATTGTAGGTTTACAAGATCAAGGTAGGCCACTCCAAGGAAGATCATTTGAGTGGCCATGGATCTTGAACAATCCCAAGCCATCATTACAAGAGTAATTTGTTTCATAGCATACATGAGGAGGGCAGTTGTCCAAAAGTTTCCAGTTGTTTAAGTAAGTGATCAAGGGAAACCTTAGCCAGTTACACATAAAGACAAAGTTTCTTTGGCCTCCATAAATAACCTTCTTCTAGCTCATGTGAAAGGCATTTCCAGCTAAGAAATAAAAATATTTGCTTAAATTCTTCATCATTTCTTATAGAGATGATTTTCCTTATAGTTACATGAAGATTCTAGGCGTGGCAAAGGATTTTTTCCAACTTGTAACCCTCACTCCTAGAATTGAAATGGGTAAAAAATGTATAAATATATGGCTTCTTCTCTATTCAAGGGTTGGTCATTATGTTGGTTGTTATTGGTCTTTTCTTCTCTCCAAGTCTAGGTTCTACAAAAAACTTTAAGGGATCAACTATTGTGTGTAGATATTATCTCTTTATTAAGGTGGTTGCAATTGTACAACCATTAGAAATCTTTGAGAGCATGTGCATGTCTCCCTTGTCAAAAGAGCAAACTCACCATGCTTATTCCCTTGGTAGCATTTTGAAAAACTAATGTATGTAAGATTTCTTTTCAAGTTAATAAAAATGCTTGTGGTTCTTTGTTATTTCTTATTAATGAAGTGTAGTAATATGTTTTACAAGGTCTGTTGATTAGATATTTGGGTTTCTGCTCATTACTGGTTGTCATTTTGAGCATGGATCTAGGCTATAAATCTCTTTTTATAGTTTAACTTGGAATTATGTTGTTGAATGATCTTCTAGGGAAAACTAGGTCGATAGATTTGACAAGGAAAAGTGTTCTAAAATTTTAGTTACAGTGGATACTCTAGGGTTTTAGGGATCATTTTTTAGTTCTCATTAGCTTGCATTTGAGTCTTTTATACATCTTTGTAAAGGATAATGTCATGAATATTACAAGATACCCTGCTATTTGAAAAATCTCCAGCACACCACCACTCCCTTCCTCTTTATAATTAACAAATTGTCCTACCCTATAAATGATACAATCCTTGTTGCATAACATAAGTGTTATTTACCTATAAATACATAAGATCTTGCTTACATAACATGCATTTGCATCTTCTAATTTAAAGCTTAGCATTAAAATCTTTGATTCAACCTTGATATTGATAATTCTTTAGGATGAAGGTTGCAAGCACATACCCATCTATCTTTAGTAGCTTGTATGTGACTTAGAGCATTTGTTCATTCTATGTGACAACCCTTTTAGAGTGGAATGAGTGAGTTTGGTTATGTTCTAGTCAGATTTGTGTTCTTTGTGTACCAATAATCCCCATGGAGGTTGAATTTTAGAATCTTTTCATGTGAGCAAGCTACCCCATAGGTCCTCTCACCTTGATTTAGGTAGAGCTAGAAGCAATAAGGAGCTGACCATACCCTTTTTAGGTGCCTCTCAGTCATTATCTTCATTCAGTTCATTCTAGAAGCCAAACCCTCCCCCAACTACAATGGCATATCATTGAGTTTTTCATCTTTGTTTGCCATTTTATTTTGAGTGTGCAAGGTTGAACATGAGAGGTGTATAACTGGGAACCAACACTCAACTAGCATCATTACCAGGGAAAGAAAAGGCACCTATGGTACTTGGTTATCAAGGACTCTTGCAAAGAGTTAGAGCTATAAGTATTTCAAGTTTGAAATTTCTTTGCTTGTTTTTTGTTAAATTCAGACTATTTTGGTCATCAACATCATAATACTCCACTGGGGATGTGCTAGGATTTGAGATATTTGATAATTTGACATCTACTAAGTTTCTTTCAAGGAGCTATTAAAGTTACATGTTAGAAGGGTTTTTTTCCCCTTTTGAACATTATTCTAAAAAAAATAGTATCTTTCCTTTTTATCTCATCAATACATTCAACAATATGTTTTTAGCATGTATCATAATCAGTGTGTAATTGTTATGTTCTAGAATTTCAATTCTAGTGACGACTCTGATTTTATCATCTGGTTTCAAGAAAGATCAGTTCCTAGTTTGAATATATATGTTAACTTTTAGCTTTGATTATTTTCTTATTTGTGCAGTTGGAAGGATTAAGATCATCCTTCAAAGGTGACTCATCCAAACAACTTGTTCCACCCCTAATTTTACATCAAAGATGAAGGAGACAAGTTTAGATGCTTGTTCAAGAGCATAGTGTAGCTACAAAAGATTACTTGAACTGTCAAGATCCTTATAATATTGAATGTTTTATTGAGATACCCATTGTTGAGGACTATCATAGCTCTCTTAGCAACTCTAAAACTTATAGTCCAATTTGTTATCTAGCTCCTTCTCAACCAACTAAAGCCTGTCCCAGGTGTGAACCATAAAATCCACCTCATTCACCCCTCATAACCCTTTGCAATTAGTTATTGAACCTCCCATTGAACCAATAATAAGGCATAGGGACTAAGATGAGAATGAACATCCTGCATTCCATGTTCCCAAATTCAAGCCTATAAATTTTGATCACATGGAAGGTTATCTTAATGAAGTCCCAAATGAAGTAAGGAAATGCCTTCCAAAATTCCAAGGGAACAATGTAGTCAGTGGTGATCAACACCTTGTATATTTTCACATTATTATTGAATATTATGAAGTTGAGCATGAGGATGTGTGAATTAAGTTGTTTAAGCACATGTTGGAGGAAGACACTCATGAATGGTTCAATTCTCTTCCCAGTGGATGCATTGATTTATGGGAAGAAATAAGGAATATTTTCCTAATTCAATATGGTGATAGAATTGATCTGAGATTCCTTTTAGTTGAATTTGAAAACATCAAGAAGAACCTCAATGAGTGTGTTCAAAAATTTAATACACAGTTCAACCAAACTATGATCAGCTACTTGAAAACATCAGGCCTAGTGATACATCATGCTTGATAAAGTATTGTGATGCCTTTAACAAGAAGGTTGCATACTACTTGAGGGAAAATGCTCCCACAAACATATGGTTGGCATTCAATATGGATATCCAAATTGAAAATAACATAAAGGCTATGGGAAAGCCCATAAACAAGCAGGCTAATGTAAATTTGGTCAATCTGGAAAAGACACAGTCCATAAAGATATCCAGCCTTAAGGAGACTGTTAAAACTTTTACATCTTTTGTCAAATAAATGTCCTACAAGTTGGATAGAGATAAAAAAGGGGAACCCTCATGTGTCTACTAGTCAAGAGAGGGATCCAAATCCAATTAAGCATAAGGAAGGCCTACTTTCCACCTTTGAGATAATGGTAGAGGGAAGAGGCCTGCAAAAGATTAAAAAATAGAAATAAATTAGAACATAGGGGTTGGGAAAGAAGTGCATAATCCATTAAATGCCAAGGTGAATGTGGGAGGTTGTGATATTGATATTGATTGGTGTGATAAGTTCTTCCTTCCACATCCTCTATGTGATATAGCTGAACCAATTGATGAAGATGTAGATGAACCTAAGTCGATGTCATCTGATGACGAGATTATGATGTTTAATTATCAGATTCCTTAAAGTAAGATGTATGCCTCCACAAAATTGTTGAGTGCTACCAATGTTGATCAATTTTGGAGTGTAGTACAAAAGGTATGCATCCCAACTTGTGAAATTGTTGTTGTGATGTTAATATGGCACAAGCATATAAATTTCCCATCATGATTTTGATTTTTTAAGATCAATGATGATTAAGAAGTATGATGGGGGAATTCCATCAGTTGAGGATAGGTAACTGCTAATTAATGTAGTAGTTGCCCAGGAAAAAGAATACTACTTGAAAAGCATACAACCAGATGTTGTACCTCAAATCACTACCCCTACAAATCCAAGTGTAGGGGATGTAAGGAAGCTATGAAAACTAAGGCAGTGCCTAATACTTCTAAACCTGTACCCATTTCCCAAGTTATTAATCCTATAGGTGCTCCCACTAAGAATAAAGTACCTTTGATATCTAGCATTCCTAAGAGGGTAAATGATGATAAATAGAATCCACCTTTGAAGACTACTACTAAACATGCAAATCCACCCTAACCTACTCCACTTCAGACCTTAAGTGATTTCATTCCAACTGAAGGTGTTGTTACCCTTCCACTAAATACTCCTCTTCCTTAATGTAGTATATGTGATATGGCCCAAGTGTTGAGCCAACTAAAAATCACCATGCCACTTGTTGAATTATTAAGAATACTTGAACATAGGAAGAAGGCATTTGAATACTTGGAATTTGGTGAGAAATCAACTGTAAATGAGATTGATTTACCCTAAACACCCCTAGAGAAAGATGAATAATAAGAAGAATTTGTTGAACTAGCTTTGAAAGTGTCTTTGGGGACTACCTTAGTAGAGAGTCAACTAAATGTGGATCCATTTTATACAACCCTACTCATCAATGGTCTCATTATTCATAACTGTATGTTTGATTCTAGTGCTTCCTATAATGTGATGCCCTTGGGTGTCCTAAATGAGCTTGGGGTGAAGATTACATCAACCTTTGGTAAGTGTTATTCCATGGACTCATGAGAATTTCTAGTTGTTGGATGAGTCAAGGGGTTGGTAATATAATTGGCAGTGCATCCAAGTTAATATTTAAATATGGATATGGTAGTTGTAGACTGCCTGCCTAAGTGGGGGATGTTATTTTCATGAAAAGGGGCTACTAGCATGGGTTGAAGTGTATAGATGGACTTATCTTATGCCACCATTTCATTGGAGGGTAATATGGTCAAAAATTATAGAGAGATGAAGATGATGTATGTCATTGAAGATCTAAAGTATGCTCCAAATGAAGTGATGTATATATATGTTGATTGGGCAACTTTATGGGGAATGTTGACACTAGTGAATAGGCTATTACTCTTGATGTTGAATCTAACAATGAAGTTACATGTTAGAAGATGTGTTTTGATGAGGCTTGATCCAATCTTGGAGATGGAGTTGGGGTTGTCTTTTAAACCCCCAATGGTAAATGCTTTAAGTGTTCTTTTTATTTGTCCTTTCAGTCCATGAATAATACTATTGAGTATGAGGCACTTTTGCTTGGTTTACGGATTGCCTATGAACATGGAATTAAAATTCTGATTGTCAAGGGTGATTTTGAGCTAGTGGTTAAGCAAGTCCATAATGCATATGCCACCAAAAATAAAAGGTTGAAACAAAATCAAAATGTTGTTTGGGATTTTCTTGAATTAGTTGATACATTCAACATTTGTTATCATGATAGGAGTTTCAACGAAGAGGCTAACAAAATTTTAGGGTTAGGTGCTCAATTTAACATTTCAAATATGAGCCCTCATTGTCAATATCAAGTGGAGGTGCTTGTTAGGCCTTTAGTTCTAGAAAATGTTCATCATTGGTAGGTGTTTAATGATGATGATTAGATCAGAAGGTTTCTAAATTGTGAATCTGAGTTCTATGATCAGTTTATAGACTTGGAATCCATGTTTTAGGTTTGTGATGGAAAGTAAACTTGTTTGGGAAGGACATTATTCAACTGAAGACAAACACACTCCCTAGAGGATTATTAAGTTTAGAAGCATCTTTTTATGGAGAAAATAGAATCAAGACTTGAGACTCATCTATTTAAAATGACGTGATTGAGTGTAAATTAGGTTCTCATGAGAATCCAAGAAAGGTTTGGTTGGGTACTCACCTGAGTGCAGCTGAGAAGCAAGCTTACATGCAGCTGCTAAGAAAGTATTAGGATTGTTTAACATGGTCTTATTTTGAACTAAGAGCATATAGTGAAGATTTATTTCAACATGTCATCCCATTATAGCCAGATAGCAAGCCTTCAAGTAGAAATAAGGACTATTTAAACCCATCTTAGCCACTAAGATGTGGGATGAGTTAAATAAGCTAACGTATGGTGGTATCATTCATCCCATCAAGTATTCATCATGGGTTGCAAATTTAGTCCCTATGAGAAAGAAAAATTGTGACATCCACTTGTGTGTGGATTTATGAAATTTGAATAAAGCTTATTTAAATGATAAATATCCCATACCCAATATGGATAACCTATTGCAAAGTGTTACAGGATCAGACATGTTGTCCACATTATATGGCTTCTCAGGATATAACCAAGTTGTGGTGAAGGAATCCAAGAGACCTTAGACTGTATTTACAATGCCTTGGGGAATGTATGTATATATGAGGATGCCTTTCAAGTCAATGAATGATGTTGTAATGTTTTAGTGAGATATGGATGTTGCTTTTTTAGGGGTAATTAACAAGTTTATAGTTGTGTATTGGGATGATATCATCGTGTACTCCAAGACTAGAGAAGAACATTTGGAGCATCTAGATAAAGTATTGATCAGATGTAGGGATTTTGGGATTTTGTTTAATCCTAAGAAATGTCACTTCAAAGTACAAAAGGCTAAGTTATTATGACATATAGTGTCAAAATATGGTGTCATGATTGATCTTAAGAGGGTAGAAGCCATTGACAAAGTGCCTATCCCACAGTCTAGTCCTTTAGACAAATTTAATTTTATGAGGTTTGTGTCCAACTTTACAGAGATTGTTCTAACTATTACTTCCATGTTAAAGAAGGAACATACCATCAAGTGGGAGGAGAAGGACATGTAAGAATCCATTGATAATAAAGGAACTTTAAAGTCTACCCATATTTTGGCTAGCCTTGATTATACTAAACCATTTTAGATTTTCTCTTCTACATCATATAACACTATTGTTGCTATCATGTTGTAAAAGAATGAAAATGGTTACAAGTAGCCAATAGTTTTATTTAGTAAAACTATGTAAGATGTTGAATTGAATTACACCATTATGTAAAAACAAGCCTTCACTCTCTTGAAGGCTATTAAAATGTTTAGACCTTATATTTTGAGTTCAAAGATTATTGCTTATGTCCCACATACCATGGTGAAGGATAATTTAACTCAGACTGAAGCATCTAGCAAGAGATATATATGGGTCAATAAGTTACAAGAGTATGACATGGATATTTAGACGACCAAGTTAGTACAAGGGATGGGTCTAGCCAAGCTGATGGCTGAGACAAATAAACATTATTATTTTCAATGTTGATGATTCCTTGAGTCAATTTAGCATGTCTCCATGGTATAAAGACATTGTCTACTATTTGAAAAATATGAATTGTCCCCCTGAATTGGACAAGAAATGACTCTTAATATTATTTCCTATAAATATCTCTTGAATGAAAATGGACTTGCATGGAAGAATATAGATAGGGTTCTCTTGAGATGCATCCTAGAGGAATAAATTGTTGACCTCATTGAAGACTTCCATAGTGGAGTATGTGGTGGCCATTTTACACCTAAATTTATAGATCATAAAATTCTTAGACTTAGTTATTGGTGGGTATCACTATTCAAATATGTTGCTCAAAAAGTTAGAAAATGCAAAAAATGTCAACACTTTGTTAGGAGGATGAAATCTTCATGTTTTCTTTTCTTACAACTTGTGATGATTAAAGGCCCATTTAGACAATGGGGAATGGATTTCATTGGAGAAATTGTTGATTTTTCAAGTGTTGGACATAAATGGATACTAGTTACAACTAATTACTTCACCAAATAGGTGAAAGCGGTCCCTACAAAGAAGGCTATGCACTAGGTGGTTATGGATTTTTTGTGAAATCAAATTATTTGTAGATTTAGTGTGGCTATCAAAGTCACTGATGATAATTCCATGAGTTTAAAAGATAAACCTTTAGTGTTATTATGAAAAGAGTATGGGATTGAATTGACATATGCTTCCAATTACAACCCTTAGGGAAATGGGCAAGAAGAATCCAGTAATAAGAACTTACTCAAAATCATTAGGCAAACATTGGAAGCAAATAAGAAGAAGTGGGGTGAACCATTGAAGTTTACTTTATGGGTTGATAGGATCATGCCTAAGAGAGAAATAGGCAAAAACCCTTTTGATCTTATCTATGGAGCTCAAGCAGTTTTGCCTATGAACTTGTAGTTGCTAACCTATCATCTCATGTAGCAACTAGAAGATGATGAGTAAATCAACCAATATGAGAGTAAGATGAACCAGATTATTGAGCTTGATGAAATTCAAAGATAAGATCATGAAAGGCACCTCAATTTCAAGGAAAAGATGAAAAATATATTTCATAGGAAAGTCACTCCCAGAACATTCCAAGTAGGTGATATGGTTCTACTTTGAGACAACAGACATGAAGAGAAAGCCAAGCATGGCAAGTTTGATGTCTTATAGATAGGTCCCTATTCCATCAACTGTCAGATTAGAGAACATAATTTCTTCTTAAGAGACTTGGATGGTGAAATACTAGAGCTACCAGTTAATGGCATACATTTGAAACATTTCCTTGATTGAGTCTGAAACTGTGTACATCATTGTATAGTGTATAGTCTTGTTGTTTGTTATTTCTATTGGCCCTTTGCTTTAGGCATTGTTTGTATAGTTCCTTTTGTGTGTTCATTTTTATATCCTCCTAATATATTTTTATCAAGTTGCCTTGTTTTGTTGAGCCTTCATGAGTATTGTTGATAAATTTCTAAGTGTTGATTATGTGACCCAATGGATTGGCACCTGGTCTTACTTTTTGGAGTTCTTTGCACACCCGTAGGTGGTGTACATCCCCAGGTGAGAGCTAGTGTTATTGCCCAAAATTGCACTAAAGTAACTGAACCCTTGTTAAGCATAGATGCCTAATTTGTTTATCCCACTTTATGTTTTCAAGTGTTTATCATGGGTCAAGTTGAATTCATGTCTGAGCACTTTGAAACCCTTGTTCCAATTTCCCTAGCTTAAGCCCTTTGAATTAAAAATTAATTTGGTAGGAGCAGTTTAAGTGGGAACACTTTAAAAATTCCATAAAATTAGTCCAATTTTATACTAAAGTTTGGTCATGTTTATTAACATGACCAAACCTTAGTCTAAAAATTCATATTTGGTACCTTTTTATTTCCCATGGCCCTTGGTCCCATTTTACCTATTAGCGTGGTCTAAATAGTGTTTAGTCCCTTTGTTGAGAACCTAGTTTAAAGTTCTAAATCCTATGTCATATTTATTTATGCACCAAAAAAAACTTTAGGCTAAGTCTCTTTGTGTTAAGTTCTTTATGTCTCGAGCTTTGACTTATTTATTTTTTATGTTAATTTTGAGCCAATAATGTTTAACCTAGTAGATCATGATCTAACAGTACGCATTAGCATAGAGTAAGATGATCTGATAGTGCATGATCAGTGTTGAATAGTCAAAGGGACTTAGGATGAGTGTGAATGTGCAAAGTGTCAATCTTGCAATGACCAAGCAAAAACTCATAGCACAAGTCTAAATGAACCAAACCATCATCAAGACATCATGCAAAAATAGACTGGTCAGTTTACTTGTGCATTTTATAAGTTTACTTAGAAAGCATCTCATGGTCAAAAGATCACATAGAACCAATATTCTAGACACCATGAACATCTCTTACAAATTTGGTTCTTTCCTGATTTTATTATCTCAAGATGCAAGCCTTTAAATTTTAATAAGCAGTGTGATGATTGTGTAGATGTCATTGATGATTATGCAGATATCAAAGTAAAGCTCAGTGATTAACCATTTGGGGATTAAATTTGATGATCACAATAATGTCAAGGATGTTCACATGGATGTCAAACAATAGACATGTGAATGTCAAATTTAATCCATGATAATTATGTATTAGGTCTTATATTTTACGATCGTACAAATGTTAAATATGTTCACGCAGATGTTAAATGATGGGCATGTGAATGTCAAATTTAAACCATGATAATTATCCATTAGGGCTTAAACCTAATTGTCGTATGAACATCGAAGACATTCATATGGATGTCAAATGATGGGCGTGTAAACGTCAAATTTAAGCCACAATAATTATCTATTAAAGCTTAAATTTGGCATCACATGAACATCATTGATGGTCATGCAGATGTCAAATTATAGGTGCACAGACATCAATTTTAAGTCATGGTCATTTTAAAAAAATAAAAATATGGATGAGAAGATGTGATATGGTGATGCCACATAGGCATACATGTCATATTCAAGGGTCTTGTGAAAGGTAGTAAAACTTTCACCACTGACATCAGGTTGACATGGAAAAATTGCAAATGAGGCATGATGGCTCCATGAGAAATCTGAGGATTTGAAATCACTTGCAACCTATTGGCATTACTACTATGTTTTTTGACATGCCAATATTAAGGGGTTTATATTCATGTAATTGATGATTTTTTGTAGATCTCGAATAAATCCTACATAAGAGGGAAATTTTTTTAAGATGGAAAAGTCAATGCTCAATGCATTACAATTCTGTATCGCATTATCAACCCCTTATGTGCTCATTAGAAGATTCCCCTAAGGGAACTTCCTAGGGGAATTACAAGTGCCAATGGTAACTTGAAAATTTTTAAATTTCAAATTTATGAGAGGGGATAGGATTTGCTCAAATAGGTTAAAGGTTGAAAATAATGCATTTATGCATTAAAAAGGAGATAATATGAAGGAAACCCTAAAAAGGCAAATATGCGAAAATTGAAAAGTTTGCAAGGGACAAAGGTGAAAAATGTAAAATGTGAGAAGGCAAGTTGGATCCAAAAGGATAAAGGGGCCAAGTAAACCTGGGTATTGCATTTTCTCATGTTTTTCTCATCTAAGCTCCTCTAATGGGAGAGATATTGTAGGTTTGCAAGATCAAGGTGGGCCATTCCAAAGAAGATCATTTAAGTGGCTATGGATATAGAATATTTCCAAGCCATCATTACAAGAGCAGTTTGTTCCATGGTGTGCATGAGGGGGAGGGCAGTTGTCCAGAAGTTTCTAGTTATCCAAGAAAGTGATGAAGGGAATCCTATGGCAGTTACACATAAAGATAAAGTTTATTTGACCTCCATCATGAATATCCTCCTTCTAGCTCATGTGAAAGGCATTTCCAGCCAAGAAATCAATATATTTGCTTAAATTCTCCATCATTTCTTGTAGAGGTAGTTGTAACAATGATTTTCCTTATAGTTACATGAATATTCCAGTCATGAAAAAGGATTTGTTCCAGCTAGAGCATCTTGTTGGAACTTTGGCAATTGTAGGTTGTAACCCTCACTCCCAAATTTGAAATGGATAAAAAATGTATAAATAGAGGGCTTCTCCTCTATTCAAAGGTTGGTCATTATGTTGGTTGTTGTTGGTCTTTTCTTCTCTCCAAGCCCAAGTTTTGCAAAAAAAATTTAAGGGATCAACTACTGTGTGTTGATCTTGTCTCTCTTGCTAAGGTGATTGTAGCTATAGAGCCATTAGCAAGCTCTGAGAGCATGTGTATGTCTCCCTTGTCAAAAGAGCAAACTCACCATGCTTCTCAACTTGGTATCATTTTAAAAAACTAATATATGTAAGATTTCTTTTAAAGTTAATGAAAATGCTTGCGGTTCTTTGTTATTTCCTGTTGAAGTGTATTAATATGTTTTACAAGTTCTACTAATTGGAGATTTGGGTTTATTTTCATTATTGATTGTCATTTTGAGCATAGATCTAGGTTATAAATCCCTTTCTATAGTTTAACTTGAAATTATGTTGTTTAATGACCTTTTAGGGCACCCTAGGTCTATAGATTTGATAAGGAAAAGTGTTTTGAAATTCTAATTGTAGTGTATGCTCTAGGGTTTTAGGGATCATTTGGTATTTCCCATTAGATTGCATTGAGTCTTTTCTACATCTTTACAAAGGATAATGTCATGAATATTACAAGATACCCTATTGTTTGAAAAATCTCCAGCACACCACCACCCCCTTCCTCTTTATAACTAACAAATTATCCTACCCTGTCTTACCTTTCAAACGATACAATCCTTGTTGCATATAATAAGTGTTATTTGCCTATAAATGGATAAGATTTTACTTACATAAAATGTATTTGCATCTTGTGTTTTAAATCTTAGCATTGTAATTTTTCATTCAACCTTGATATTGATAATTCTTTAGGATAGAGGTTACAAGCAAATCCCCATCTGTCTTTAGTAGCTTGTATGTGACTTAGAACATTTACTCATTCTATGTGACAATTCTTCTTGGGTAGAATGAGTGAGTTTGTTTGTGTTCTAGTTAGATTTGTGTTCCTTATGTGCCAATAATCCCCATGGAGGTTGAATTGTACAATCTCTCCATGTGAGATAGCTACCCCATAGGTCCTCTCACCTTGGTTCAGACAGAGCCAAAAGTAGTAGGGAGCTAACCATACCCTTTATAGGTTCCTCCCAATCATTGTCTCTATTCGGTTCATTCTAGATGCCAAACCCTCCCCTAGCTATAATTACATATCATTGGGTTTTTTGTCTTTGTTTGCCATTTTATTTTGAGTTTATAAGACTGAGCATGAGAGATGTACAATTGGGAACCAACATAATGCTCTTCCTTTTATCAAACCATGACTATAGGATGAGATTATACCTAACCTTAGTTGTCCTATTATATATTCTACTTCCATCCCTATTCAGGATGTTTTTCTTCAAGAACCTTCATAGATTTGCATGTCAGAGGACTCTATTGTTTACAGTTTGAGTACACCTATTGAGAGCATTGATGACCCATCTCTTCCTATGGATTTTCCTTCTTTAGTTGGTGAGTCATGTTCCATTCTTCACATGGACATTCTTTCAGTGAATGCTCCACATCCTTCTTTTGATATGTCTACTTCAGTGGTATTACATCCAAATCTTAAACATGATCTTATTAGACCTATGCCACAAATACGATTTGGACTACATTAAGAGATCTTCATACTATTGCCTTCATCTTCAATTGTGGAATGCATAGACTTTGAGTACACACATTGGGTCCTTCCTTTGCCAAAGGGCAGAAACATTTTTCAATGTAAATAGATCTTCTATAGTATTTAGGCAGATGATTTTGTCATCGACCTTCATCATCTTGTGAGTTGTACTTGGAGTGTAGACTACCCCAGCATCATCTTCTAAGGGGTATTTTAGTATTCTCTTATTTTTTTTCTCTTTTGCGGGGGAGGAGTTTCTTCCCATTGGGTTTTCTCCTTTTACTCCACTTTTTGAGAGTTGCATTATACTTGGGTACCTTATTAGGTATAGTTGTCAAGACTTAATTCTACTACCCACCTAATCTATGATTAAGGGAGGGTATTGGTGTAGGTATTTACTACACTTATTACTTCATCTTGATTATGTGGTAATTAGGTCTATTAGGTGAGTGATGACCATGATGTCATCATGAACTTATGAGTGCATGGGGTCATCCATCCCACTTGGTCCCTTAAGTGCCTAGTCCACTCAGGTCACTTTTCAATTGTGTTCCCTAAGTTTTCTCTCCATCCATTGTGGATGAGTCTACCCACTCACCTCATCTAGTTGCGTCATCATACACTCAACTAGCTTATTTATAGGCCTGCCCTCCAAGGAATTTATGGTGGAATATGGTGAAATATGGTGGATATAGGGAGCTAGTTAGTCATAACTTATTATGTCAAGATACTAGTGTGCTAAGTGTTGTGTAAGTTGTGAGCAATAACACTATGAGCTTAGTGATTTGTAAGTTATAAGCCTAGTGTGGCACCATTGTGATATAAGCTATGTACTATTCCTCATTTTGAATACATTATATTTAGTTTATGCTCTCTTTTAGATTTCTTGCTTCAACATAGTTGTGTATTCGCTTTATAGTCTCGATCTTGGTCATCCTCAATTTTGGATGATTCTCACAACATTTTCCTAGATTTTGTAGGTTCCTAGCTCTCACAAGCATACCTAGGGATTTAAGTTGAAATAGATTGATTTTTAGATTTACACACATCATCAAGGTTTGGCATCACACACATAGAGCTTTTAAAGATAGGTGAAGGTTACCATATGGTCATAAACCCTCTTTTTTGCACAAGTCACTATTAACAACTATTGGTCAGTATTGACAATTGATACTGACCCAAAACTAACAAAAATGAGCCTACACAGACAAAAACACAATTTTGGATTTAGATGATTCACAAGCTTGTTTTAATATGTTTTCCACTATCAAAAGTTAGTCACATTTAAAAAATCAATGAGAAAAGCTAAGTTCTTATCCCTTTGTTATACTTACTATATTTAACATATGTCACTTATGAAACCATTACAATCTATTCCAAGATTTTACATTCGAATTCATGATTAAATGTCATATTTAGTAATCTAAATTCACGTACTAGTTTTTATCCTATTAGGGTTTATAAAACCAAATCTGCATAAAACAATAAGTATAAAGGACAATAAATAATAACACTTAATTATTGTAACAAAGATCTAGATCTAGAATATGAATATGAATATGAATATGAATGTGTAGATTGTCTATGTTTTGCTCATAGGACTTATGCTACTGGGAAAACTTATGTTTTGTGTGAGTTGACCTGGGTAGACTCACATTGTTAAGTATGATTCTCTTCTACCAAGTCTGAAATCTGTAGGGTTTCACACTTTGAATTTTTGTAATCGGTTTGATACATGATTTATAATCTTCTTATATGCTCACTTCACTATTTTGCTAATTAAAATATGTGTTGTTATTGATTGATTCTCTTTGACTTGAGTTGGCACTCAAAAATAATAATGGGTTACGAAGCTATGTAATCATCGAAGCGGTATTACAAACTACATATCCCACACACTTGAATCAAACCTCCACATAGTTTTGAGTGATTTTAAATGGAATAGTTCAAGAAAGGGTTTTCAGCCTCCTCTTCCATTGAAGTGATGATGCAACTATATACAAACTAAAAACTTCTTTTGATACAAGAGGGTGATGAGAGACCAACATAAATGAATCTATTACAAATGTGAAAGATATGACTCAATGAGGCTTAGCTTGAAGTAAGAGGGATGATGAAGCTTGGTGTTTTGATCTAATATAGGTCTTGATCCTTGATGATTTTATTTTTTCCATTTTGGTGGATCTCTTTTTAAAATGGTTTAGGATTACTTATATACATAAATATGGTGATATAGGACAAGTTGTGTGTAGGCCAAATTTATAAATGATAAGGAATAAAGTTAAAGGCACATGATCAATAATAATGGGCAAAAAGACCCACAGAGGCAAACATGGGAGATTTGTGTAAAGTGTGTGTATTCCCAAAGCAAAGTACAAGTTTGATTTGGAATGAATAGATGCTCAAATCTAAATGAGAAACATGATAACATATGAGATTTAGGCTAAGGATGCTAAAAAATATATTCTGACAAGTGTTAAATGTGATTTTAAGGCTAAAGGGATAAATAGAGCCCAATGTGAGACCAAATAAGTCTTAGAAACACATAAATATTCACAAACATTCCAAATACAATAAATTAAGAATAAGTCACTATGGAAAAGGGTGTTGTACTAAATTTAGGTGTCTACAGTTATAATACACTTATATGACAATTATATTGTGCGTAATTTTCAGGTATGTAGACACTTTGTCCTAGTTCATGGTGCTAATATTGAGGATGATGATGAGGATAATGATTACATCGATGATTAGGATACCTCATTATACATATTCAATGAGCATGATGATTATATAGATCAAGATGATGACTAGAATTTAGGATAGATTAGTTGTTATTTTTTAAATTTGGAAGGGAGATTACATTAATTTGATTCCCTCCAATATCATACATTATTGTATTAATAGATATCATAATTTATAAATTTCTTGTTTATTACATATAATGTTTTTGGATATCATTGTATTAATATTTAAATAATATCACTATATAAATGTTTTTAATATAAACACATAATATATTTAAATAATTGCACACACACACAAACAATATAATACATAATGTCAGATGATGCATTAGATCTATTTGGGAATTTTTAAAACATCTCATTCAATCATATCTACAAAGAAATTAATCACTCGATAGACTTCATTGTGAACAAAGGTGTCAATATCTAAACTGGAAACATGGTGAAATCAATAAATACTCACAATTGGGTGGGCTTAAAAAATTTATTGGCAAATGATATATCATAAAGTAATGATTGGAGGGCCACTATAATTGTCTTAAACCTTGCTTTCCCATAATTTTACATCCCCTTTCATTCATAATGATAAAAATATTGGTAAAGGATTGACATGTGTGATTTATCCTTTCGAATTAATTTTTTGCCTTTATTTCCATCAGCATTTGATAATTGTGGTGGCATGAGGCTTTAAAAGTGGATGGTAGGGGTGTCATAGGACACTTGAGACCCCACTAGACATTTGTCATTCATGTTGCTTATTCCTCTTGCCCTTGGGTATTTTAAAGGAAATAGTATCCCCCACGCACCTCTTCTTAGGCCCCCTAATGATGAGACCTTGCATCCATTTAATCCATCTTCCCTTGAATGCGCAACTTCTCTTCAAGTCCATTCCTAGAGAGAAGATGTTAGTAGCTTTGGATAGACCCTAGAGGGAAAAGGACCTAAAGTAGAAATTTTAGTAAATTTTGGAGTTGAAATTCCTTGATACAGATTTGAGAGTGAAGAAAAATGGAGATGGCGGTGGCTTTAATATTATAATAATTTACTCTAATATGAATAATCAAAGACTATTATAGTTCTTGGATTTGTTTGGTTTGATCTTTTCATTTCTCTTAGAACATGTCTTTATGTGAAAATTTGATCCTAAAATTTTCCAAGTTGGTGTTTCATGTTGTAGGTGTATGTTTTGGTTGTTTATGTTTTCTATGATTGTGTTGTAATGCCTTATGACCTATTTTTATTATTTATTGTTTTTCTCATTTTAATTGTAAGTTATAGTCTTATTTTATTTCTTTTTTGGTGGGTTTTGATGCACTTTTGTGGGTTGACCAAACCTGGATGGTATCACTATGAATCTCCAATGCCCAACGTGTCAACTTTTTATTGGTTGTCTTTCCTCTTGTACAAGTGAGGGTCCTTCCCTCCTTAATCATTAAAAAGATAATATAATACAATAATAAGTAAATAAAAATGCTAATATTGTTTAACCCATCAATGGAGTTTGGGTCTAAGTACTTGGAGTTAACTTATATTTCCATTAAAGAGGTATATACAAATGATAATTCATAAGGGTGATAATCAAATCTATAGCATGTTAATTGGGTTCTAAACTCAGATATAACATATGTTGAATTTATAAAATTGAGAATAGGTTAAATATAGAAAGTACAACTAAGTTATGTATGAAAATGAAAAATAAGTAATATACTTAGTTGGTTCTAATGCTAACACAGTGATAGATCTAGAATAGGCAGAAAGTAGACTAGAAGATAGTTCTAGAACAATCATCAAATTCTAGAATGTATGCTTCTAGAACTATAGGCACTAATATTAGCCTAGGATAGTTACATTAACACTATTGTTTATACTCGACACAAGTTTCTTATATGAAATAACTACTATAAATGGATGCAACCACATAGATACTTCTAGGTTTATCTTTGCCTTTGCTTTGGTACATTCAAATTTGGGTCATGGACTATCACTCCTCATGAAATTGTAAAACATTTTTTATTCATCTTCATAGTGACCTTGGGGGAAAATGGGTTAATTTGCACATGATGTCAAATTATCCCAAAGACCCCATTGTCAGTGGGCACTACATACATAGTCAATACTCTAAAGAGGGCCTTAGACTTATGTACTTCTCCCCTATGTGTTGGCTTGTGTGTGAATAATGAAATATGTGGAAAGTAAGTACATTAGTGATCTTGCTTGTGACTTAGAAAATAAGTATCTTGGGATGATACTTTAGTACTTCATACCTATAGATGTGTTTTCCCTATGATTGGTGTGGAAATAGGAGAAAATAAAGAAGCTTTACTCAATTGAATGCTTTTTGGTATGAATACTAGGTATTTTCCCTATATTGCAAGGTGAAGAATGAATGAGGGTTGATAATGTATTTATATCAATCCCTTTGGATAAGTAACTTGCATTAAATCACTAAGTAAAACCACTATGATACATTTCATTTGAAAATTAGATGAATTTAGAGCACTAGACACTTACGTCAAGTCAAGACACTAGCAGCGATGCTAGTGTCCATCTCAGACATTAGTGTTTAGGGTATAGAAAAGTAGGTATAAGATCAAAACTTTCAAAGGTGGAATATAAGTACATTTTAAGTGTTTTATGAAATATAGAAGGCATGGGTCATCAACATAAGACTGGTTGGACTAAGAGATAGGCCAAGGGGCACAAGATAGAGTAGATGCAGGACTTGTGGAAGTGGAAAAAGGTCAAAAACTAAAAGGAACAACTAAGGTCTAAGTTTTCCAAGTGTACAAGACGAAGGTGCTATATAATCCTTAAATATCATCTAAAAAATATATAATAAAATTTTATAATTTCATATGTATGTATGTATTTATGTATATTATTTTAACAATAATTGGGAAATAGGAAACTACTAAATCTTAACTAGATAAAATGAATTGAGTTAAATCATGATGTAATATATATGTATAAATTAAGCATCCATTGATTTGTAATTTACTATGTTTGGAAAGATGTTAAAAAGGGGAAATGTAATAAGGAAATAACTTATCTAAAAAACTAGAATACATGACTATGAATGAGGCTGGAAAATTAAAATACAGGACTGTGACTGAGACTGTGTGACTATGTGATGGCAATGTGAATCAGGAATAGGGTTTCATTCTAATATAAGAAAAAGTTATTAGAATTACACAAGGGTGTGGTGCATTAATGTCTTTAGGGAACATCAACATATGTAAAGGGATTATAACTAGTATGGTAGGTTTACCTTAACCTATATGTTTTATTTGACCGTGCAAGAGCTCTTGGGCCTTCACAAAAACCATTGTATGCCTTCCTCTTCACTTTTAATCCTAGCTCAATAGACCACAAATGATAAATATATAAAACAAAAAAATAGGTTAATGGTTGAATTTTTTGCTTGACCTCAAAACCTCTTGTGTTGAACACTACCTACATACCAAAAATATTAAGAGGGATAAAAGTCCATGTAGTTCTCCCATACTACAATAGTGTGTATGAAATACTGGTGAAAAATGTTAAATGTTAATGTAGTCCTAGTGTGATTAAGTGCTTCAATAATGATTTGTGATCTTGGAGGTGTATGCAGACTTAGCTCAGAGTTACTTGGGTTGTGTGACCTCTAAATTGGGAAAAATATGTGTTTTTGTCTCAATGTCCAGTTAGATGTTCTAATGATTTTCATATATGAGTATCTCTTTTTGAAAAAAGGTTTTAAATGTGGATTTATAGTGATATTTTAGGAATTTTTTTAGATGGGGGTTACTAAACTTGTAAGACAACCCATTACATGAATGTAAATTTGAGCAACTAGTCATTATTTGGTAGGAGCATGCGACTGGCAGAACTGGACACTATTAAGGAGTAGGATTGCCTAAATAGGGTGGCCTTGTCTAAGGGGAAAGAACAACTAAATTTCAAGTGTGAAATAGTCTAAAAGTGAGATTAGGATGTGTAGGATGTTGGATAGGGATATTTTTATATCATTAGTTGTTTGTAGGAATGGGTCATCTACAATAAGAGCAAAGAAATGACAATCTGAAGATTGTGGGATGAGGCATGAGTTAAGTGTGTATGAGGGGTGGTCATAATTACATTGCTTTAGTTTAAATGTTAATTTATGTGTCTAAATTTCCCCCCTTTTATTTTAGTAACAAATCAAAAATAAATTACTAGAGTAAAAGTAAAAGTGCATACATGAACTTACCTCTAAAGAATAATATTGAATGTAGGCCAAAAAACTAAATCGTGCTTCATGTAAAAACTTATAATGAAACATATATGAAATTAGTCCTTACATAAGATGAAAATATAAATTTAAACCAAAATAAACTTATAGATCAAATAACAATAATGAATACACCTAATTGGGTATGAAAATCAATGTATTTTTTAGTACAAAAAACTAGTGCTTGTAGAGGGTAGGGCCCTTGGATATTTTCTTCTATTGAAGAGCTTGGATTAAAGTGTGCATGTCTCAATACTTATTGATAAGAGAGTGTGCTTAAGAACTTGACATGTGCTTGACTCCATCATTTCATACCCAAATTAGTAACATAACTTGGAATCTGTTATGAATTTGAATAGATAAATATAGTGCAAAACTACTGTAAAAAGGTGAATCAACCATTGCAGATAAAATAAGATTCATTTCTAGTGTAAAACTAGCACAAATATGGTAAAAAATAACATATTTTGGGTCTAGTATATACATCATGGATAATGGCATATGTTTCCCTTCCATCTAGAAAGTTGGTGCAAAAATGAGCATAGAAGTAATCATGTGTCACACACATGCCGCCAATCTAATATGTGGGCATATTGAATATGAAAACTGAGTGATAAGAAGTAATTTTTTTGAGCCAACCTACATAAATAATATTGGAACAAATGTCATGCATGATGCCCCCAACTTGGAATAAACGTGTATATTTTTTTGAAAATTATGACTGACTACCTGTTGAAATTTTCTCTGTACAAACTATGATTTTTAGAATTTTTGAAAAATATTGTTTTATGCCTATTGAGACAACAACATTTTGTTTTGGACATGGATGGCCTATGCCCTTATAAAAATGGAGCACTCTTATCCAAAACTATTTTATTGGTTATTTCTTAGTGTGGATCATGATCAAATATGTAGAGTTTGTTGATTTTTGACTATTTTATATATTGGTGCAACTTAGTTTATACAACAAGCCACTATGTATGGCCCCTCTTTTCCACTAAGTTTTGAATCCTACATAATAACTTATCTCAAAATAAAAATTTATGCAAGAGGTGTTATGTAAATATGAATAGTAATGATGACATGAAGAGCATGGAATCATCATATATAAACTAAATGAAATAGTGATATAAGATGCATGTGGAAACAAACATACATAGTGACATTGTCAAAATAGATGTTAACAATTAGGCATATGGTTAAGTGATCAAAACTAAGTAATAAAAGCTTACTACAACTACTTGGGGATGGATGCATGATATTTATATTGGCATCAAGAAATAAGGAATGTGCATGATGTCTATCATGGCATAAAAATTTGAGCACACAAGGGCAAACAAGTGTTATGGACATGATGTGTGCACACACACAAAGAGTACACATAAAAAGCACACAACACACATAATAGAATGACTAAGGGCCACATAAAATAGACATATTCAAATTTCACTCACACATATATAAACATACAATAGGTTTAGAGCCACACACAAGGACATGTTCAAATGTCTACAATCCAAAATAATGAATACACATAAGACATGAAGCATATAAGCAAACATGCAAAACATACAAGAATAAATGTAATTGATCAATATAAGTAATTTGTAACACTGGTATATTTAAAAACTTAGGTATCCAGTAAGATATCAATGCAAAAATAAGTGAGCAATATTGATATATTTTGTGCTATGTAAGTAACTAAGGTATGAACAATAAGGGATAGCCAAAGAATGATAGAACCTATGCAAAAGGATACCCCCGATGAACTTGTTACAATATAAATAATTCATAGAATGCATATAAATTATTTGGATCTAATAATTTAGAGTTTTTTTTCATTGGGACAAGTCTAATGGAATCGAAGAAGAGCATAATGTGTTACTATCCAGGATATCATGGTTTTGTCTCTAAAATTTTTGGGCCTAACACAATGTCACCACCTATAAAAAAATATGGAGATGACAACCTATGTGTCATGAAACTCATTAAAGTATACTTTCAAATCATATTTGATATAAAAATGTATATATATGAATATTTTATATATTGAGTACAAATCAATTGATGTAAAAGAACTAAACATAACAGGTATAGGTCCTAATATTTAGAATTTTTTGAAATATTTTATTTTTTTATACTTTTTAATATGTGTATGATAAGCAAAGAAGCTATGTATAAATAATTATGCTATTATAGGGTGAGTATATAATTAATGTGATGTCTTTATATAGGTGTTGTATCATTTCCATGTTCATATTCTGCATAATCAGTATCATCAGGATCATACCAATCTATAGTATTATGATCATCGCATCTCAATTTTGAAATTGTGAAATGCCACTTTTATCTTCATTTGTATTTGGATATGAAAAACCAACTACCCTACACTGTGGTATTGACTTTGATGATTTTCTTCTGAAATATATACTATATCATTTTCTTTTATTGTTATTCCATAACTTGTCTCTTTTTGTATGCTAGTTGAAGATATGCTTTATTTTTTATGCTTTTTTTTGAAGAAGATCCATATTTTGAAAATAAAATTACATTTTATTCATGATCAAATGATATGTATATTTATTTTTACCAATTATTTTTCCTATTGATTTTAACCGTGCTCCTCCAAACACAACATTGTCTACACTTGGATTGGAAACAACACGAAAAGTAAGAGAACACTCCTTTGAAGCAAATGAAAATCTTAACTTGATTGATCCTATACATGTTTTAGATGCATTAATTTTATCTAAGTGGTTAAGTTTATATCCAAGAGATAGATTTTTTTTTTTTTTTTAAATTCTTAATAGTTCATAACCTTGACATTGGTAAATTTCTTGCCATCTATGTGAGAAGTGATAGTGAAAGAGTCTCAATATGAGGAAATAGTGGTAATTTATTCCTTTGGAACCATACTTTAAATTTTATATTGGTATGATCCATACTAATGAACCTATTTTGTTAGGAACCCTTTCTTAAAGATATTTTCTTGCTTATGTTGAACCAATTTTTATAACTTTTGGTCTTGATATTTTTGATATATTTCATTTGTGATACATTCATTTTGTAATTTATTTTTTCATCCTCTGCCTTTTTTAATTTTACTTTTTCATATTGATCTTTTTGTAATCTTGTTTTCTATAATTTTTCCTTTTGAATTTGTTCTTGTTTTGACTTATCCTTTGGCTTCCATACTTGTTGTCTTTATTCTTTTTCTACTAATTATGATTTTGACACTTGTTCTCTTACACTTATTCCACTAGGGGTTGATTTATTGATGTATCTATTATAAGATCATCACTATCAATAATACTTTGGATTTTCTTCTTAAAATACAAACAACTATTTATATGATGCCCATGCATTATATGATATGCACAATTATATTTTGATTTTATTAAAGGATGTATAGGAGGTAATTTGATCAACTTGTTGCAAATAATTTATCTTAGAATCTCACTTCAACTCTCATTAAATTTTTGCATACTTTTTGAATTACTAGTTGTAGATGTATTCAGTTATAGCTTCTAATCTTGATAAGAAGTCTTGTTAGACAAAGATTTTAGATGAAGATATAAATGCATGATTAACATTGACATATTTTGAATTATTTAGATATGTGAGATTCTTTCTCAATGATGTGATATTTGAATTTAAATACGAATTTTGCTTTTGTAACTCTTATATTATCCCTCATAGCGACTATTAGATCTTAAAGGGCTTCATAAGTATAAACTCTAGGTACTTATGATTGGATATGCATACAAACACCATCAATTAGAGATGTAGGAGGTGGAGGGGATTTACAAGGGACAGGTCGGTCACCTTTATTTTTAACTATAGGATGGGTCACCTTACCTCTTGGGATAGTGATAGCATGAACCTAGTTAGAGGGAAGGTAGCCATCATAACCTTGAGGAGGGATGGTAGAAGTAATCATACACATAGAAGATATATTATAATTAAGTGCAACTTTGATTTTATTTTACAGCAATATCCTCCATTTATTGCATAATTATGTAAGATATTAATATTTCTAGCCAACATCATGCAATTTGAACAATTATGGCTTGAATTAAAAAGTATACACCAAAAATAACCCATATCGTCATTATATGATGTGCATAATAAAGAAATAAGTACTAAAATATATCTCTTAGGTATTTTTTAAATCTAAAATAGGTTTTGATAAAAATATTAAATATATGAAACCCATAAATTAATTTGAAAATAGGTATACCAATTGTCCCCTAGTCCAAATTTACTAAATATAGTAAATTAAAAATTTTGAAAAATAAATATTTTGGTGAACAAAAATAGGTTTCTAATTTTAAAAATACAACTAAAAAAACCTCTGATAATTTTGAAAATAGATCCATTATAGATCATACATGAGCCAAACAAGGAAAGATAAGCCACAAGCCTAGGAAAGGAAAAACCTAATAGAAAAATGAGGGTGAAACTTTAGGGATAAGAATAAAAATTTTGATTTTCACAAAGAATAAGGTAAAATTAGAGATCAAATCCGAAACCTTAAGGAAGAAAAAATTAAAATCTTAGAAATAAGGTTGGAACCCTAAGGGAAATCTAGGGTTTGGTAATGCTCAAACAAAAACACATATTCACTAATATGTTTTATCAAAATTTAGTAAATAGGAGAATGTTAAATCCTAATTAGATAAAATGAACCGAGTTAAATTAGAAATTAAAATATATGCATAAATTAATCATTCACTTATTTTTCATTTATTATATTTGGAAAGAAGTTAAAATGAAAAAACAAGAAAGAAATAACTTAGCTAAAAAATTGTGATGCAGGACTATGCCTAAGAGTGGAAAATAGACTATGTGATGACACTATGAATTAGGAATAGGTTTTCATTGGGATCTGGGACAAGGCCACTAGAATTGGATAGGGTCATGACATGTTTTTTCCTTAAATAACATTGATTTCTAATAAGGGATAACTTTCTATAACTGATATGTCAGATTCACCTTCGTCTATGTGTTATGTTTGACTATGTGAGAACTCTCAGTCCTTCACAAAAACCACGATATGCCTTCCTCTTCACTTATAACCCTAGCTCAATATACCATGAATGATAAATGAATATAATAAAAAAAAGGGTTAGCGGTTAAAGTTGTGCTTGAAATCAACATGCCTTATATTGAGCACTACCTACATACCAATATTATGAAGAGGGATCAAACTCTATGTAGTTATCCCATGCTACAGTAGTGTGTGTAAAATAATGGTGTAAAATGAAAAATGTTAGTATAATCCTGGTGTGATTAATTACTTCAACAATGACTTGTAACCTTGGATATGTATGTATACTTATCTCAGGGCTACTTGGGCTATGTGGACTCTGAATTGGAAAAAATGGTTATTTTCTCTCAATGGGTGGTTAGATGTTTTAGTGCTTTTCAATATGTGAGCCTCTATTTTTACAAAATTATTTTAAACATGTCTTTATAGTGATATTTGGGAAATTCCTTCTAATGGGGATTTTTAAACTTGTGGGATGAACTATTACATGAATTTAAAGCTAGTAACTATATATTATTTAGTGGGAGAACACAGTTTATAGAACTGGACACTACCAGGGATCATGATTGTCTAAATAGGGTGGTCTTATTAGGGGGCAAGAACAACTAAACTAGAAATGTGGATCAAATTTCAAGTGAGTTTAGGATGCTTAGGATGTTGGATTGGTATATTTTGACGTCATGAGTTATTTTTAGGAATGGGTCATCCACAATAAGAGCTAAGGAATGGTTGTCAAAAGACCGTGGAGTGAGGCATGAGTTAAATTTGTATGAAGGGTGGTCATAAGTACATTATATATATACATATACATTATATATATATATATATACATATATATATATATGTATATATATATACATATATATATGTATATATATACATATATGTATATATATACATATATATGTGTATATGTATACATATATGTATATATATACATATATGTGTGTGTATATATATATATATACATATATATATATATACATATATATGTATATATATATATACATATATATATATATATACACACATATATGTATATATATACATATATGTATATATATACATATATGTATATATATACATATATATATGTATATATGTATAAATATATATATATATATATATATATATATATATATATATATATATATATATATATATATATATGTATATATATATATAATCATCAATAAATTTTTGGTGTAAATTTAGCACTAATGAGATACTTATTCTTCATGTAATTTCAATGCAACTATGGCACAAATGAATAAATACAATGCAACATAACACAATAAAAAAAATTAGTCACGTCATTTTTATGTTAGAGTTGTGTTATCCAAGTCAACCTAATTTCCTAAAACAAAAAACCAAAAACTATTAATTTCTAACATAATTTTAACCCAAATTAAGACACGAATTGAACTAAATGTAATATGAATTCACCATACTATAACCATTAATGTGGAAAACAATTCCAACTCTTAAACTAGCTAAAAACTAAAAAAATTAAACTCACTTTTCACTCGTAAAACATTGACTCAATTCTCAAATCTATGATTTTTTATATAATTTCTTTTAAAAATTATAATTTTACATAGCATTCAAGTATTTGCTTAAATACTTCCAAATACTACCTCTATTTACTACCCTTTTTTTTTCATTACTTCATGATAGTAGTTATCATTACAAAAATATAAAAGAACAATCCTCAAAAGGAAGGAAAAAGTTGAACTCTAATTAATTCATAATTTTCAATGGGTAAGGGTGAAAACAAGAAGTTTGATAGCAATTATTCCTTATAGAACACAATTGTTATTACAAAGCATGAAGAACTTGACAATGGAGACTAACCGTATTAATATTGACTAAGAAAGTTAAGGACATGATGAATAAAAAAGGAAAATGCTTTAACATATTGTAGATTATGTAAGGATAATGATTATGAGATATGATATTTTTGAACTAGTCATTATTTTTGGTTCTTGAACATCGATATGGCAATATGTTGCTTCATATTTCCATCTATTTTCTTGTAAAACACTAATAAGCAACTTCCAGGTATGATCCCCAATTGTAACAAAGGCTACCCAAATTTTTTTTTCAACCAAACACCCATGCAAATTATTGTAAAATCCTAGGGAACAACAATTATGATATTTTTATTAGTGGTTGTAATCAAAGAAAGTTATACACCAACAAAAATAACAGAAAACATGAAGTACTAAAAAAATAAGGGGCTACTAGTTTATAGTAGGGTAACAAGAATGAATAACAAAAATTAAAAAATGAGATAATACTTGAGAGTGGATATAACAATAGCCATGAATATGAAGAAGACTTACCAACATATACGAGTAGTTTCCCAAATAAGAAACCCGATCAATCCCACGACAACATTTTTTTTATTGACCACTAATTTATGTTGTGATTTTAGGCTAAGAACCAAGGTCTATGAGGTATCCATTATGAGGGGTATCCATTTCTTATGGAATATAATCCCGACCTCATCCCTTATATCATGGTAGGGTTTGATAGCAATAAAATTTGATTCCTAATAGGCCCTTTGTGAACCAAATACTTCACCAATTGAAACAACAACCATTCACTTGATGTTCACTTGACCAACTTATTTTAAAGGTCTAGATCCAAAAAATTAGTCAGCGCAATCCTTATTGGCCACATCTCATCTAAATCCCCACCACTACTTGATACAAAAGAGTCCAAGAATGGTTTTGGTTATTTATCTTTCTTCACTTCACTTTGTGCTAGTGTTTCATGCATCATATTTAGATTAGTCTAAACCCCATTACTACTCCTAGTTTCAAAGTGCATCTTATTTCCTGATTATTTTCCAACATTTCCTCCATTGTTGATTTTTTATTTCTACCACCATCAGACATGGGCTTTGCTTCTTATTTCAAAACATGGGGAGGGCATATTTTTTGGTGCGAATGGAGAAAGTTTCAAACGAATGGCAATTTTTGAGAGTATAAATGTTAGCCATAGATCCCATTATGGCAAAAAAATTAAAAGAGAAAAGAAGGAAATATGTAATCATAATATTCTGCCATTATGGCTACAGTTTTTCCCCAACATAATGCTTAGCAAAAACCCGTGAGAATGGATTTTTTTGGTCTAGATGGAAAAGACAAAAACTTTAAGGAGGATGATGTGCAGAGTATAGACAATTAAAAACAAAACAAAATAGTTCAAAATTCCAATAGTCATAGACAATACCTTTTATCAACCCTCAACCATGGTGAATTGGGAGTTGAATTAGCATTGATTTTATCTATTGATTTATATTAATTTGATTTATCCATGTTGCCAATTGGAATTTGAAAGTTAGGAATTTAAAATCATGGATTAAATGTATAGGCTCTGTAATAATATGAGTGATGTTAATTTTAATTTTATTTCCAAGTATTTGAAGGGAATTTATAAATTATTGTCTTAACCAACATGCACAAATTGATGGGTTCTAGTATCTCTATGAATCATATAAATCATACCAAAAAGTGTTAAATATAAAAAATCTATATAAAATATAATTATTTACATTTGCTAGTTAAGCTTTGCCTTTAAAAATTGTATCACATAAGGTAGTCCTATGGAAAATGGAACCTAAAAAGGTTAATTTTTTAATCTTTTTATCACACAGGGCCCTATCCCCATTGTTGACACATTTGTTGCTAAGAGTATTTGATAAGTTTGGGAACTTCTCATAATACATCTATGTTGATATGGAGAAAGTTTCAGGTTTAAGCTCTCTCTCAATTCCCACTCATTATGGTGATCTCCCATTCTTACATTTTATAAGGTGCCCTTCACTAATGTGTCTTGGATAAAGGGTCTTCAACTATTATGTAAGTGCATTAAAGTCTTTTTTGATCTCTTTTGTCAACATACTAGGGATTGGGTACCTTAGTTCTTAGGGTTTAGTATAATCTATAGGCCAGTGACCAAGAGTCTATCTTGGAAATTCATAACTATATATTATAAATGCATCTTCATAAAATGAGAATTAAATCTCCCTCAATATGGTGGATTAATTGAAAATGGATTGTTGAGACACCCTTCCTTTAGTACCAACCTTGACTAGGTTATCAACTCCTTTTCCCTTAGCATATGCCAAGTTAAAAATGACATCCATAGAGTAGGATCAGAAAAGGTTTGAATGTGTGTCGAGTGCCATTATTGAACCCAAATAATCTCATTTCCTTTGATGTATTTTTTATCTCAAATAATCTAAACAGAGCCACTAGGGTTTGGTAGGGGGTAAATATGGTACTTAAACAAACACCTATAAGGCTAATAGCCTCAGGGATGTTATGGGCTACCTAAGATCTATAAAGGCTATTTGGTTTGTCAACTTGTACCAAACTATAAACATACTCATAAACCAAGTTAAAACTAGCATGATCAAGTGCATAAAGGATGCAGGTATCTCTAATAGGTATAACCACAATAAAGTGAGAAACTAAAATAAGAAACTTACTTGCATATAAATGATAGAAATGAAAATGATGAATTAAGATAACTATTAGAGAATGGATAAGCTATTAGAAAGAGGCACTTTTTGGCCAAATGAAAGACATTTTGGAAATCAAATACATTTTTAAGTAATGGTTCAAGAGCATGTCTAATCTAAGCCTAAGCTAGTTCTTCATTTTCAACATTATCACTTCCTAATGATGTAATTTTCTAGTTTAGCAAAGAGGAGATCATTTGTGCAACTAAATAAAAGGTTTTCAACAACTATAGATTCTACCATGTAGTGAGAGACATTTCATAAGCAAGCATGTCATACATTGAAAGACACTTTCAATAATGAAAGATGTTCTAGATGCATATAAATGTTAAATATTTAGAAACTACTCCAGAGTGCTCCAACCAAACTAAATTACCAAAAATAATAAAAACCCAACTAATACACTACTATAAATAAATGGAATTTCACTTTGCATAGTAAAGTGCCCTTATATCAGGCTCAAATGTAATTGTGTAGAGATCTACCAACCGATTATCCAAGATATGAAGTAGTGAAGGAGGAAGACCAAGTTATATGTGAGTTGAGTCTAAACCAAGAGCCAATAATAATGGAAGAGGTGAAGGAGAAGCTACAAACTATGAGAGATTCAATGTGGGGAGCATAAGAATAGGTAAAATGAAGCTTGTAGAAGCTAGGAGCAAGCAACAACCCTTAGGAGCACTATGGAGAGAAAGGAGAATCACCAAATCGAGTCATGGAATATTAAGGCATCCCCTATCACAATGAAAGCTCAAGCGCCAAAAATGAACTAAGTGAGATCCAAGAAGGCATACAAGATTATAAAGTGATGATATAGAGGAGATATCAGAGTAGATAGTAGGAGATTTAGGGGGAAATGAGTGATTAGTAGTCATATAGGGCATTTCCAATCCACCAAATACCAAAAACCACTCATTTTTAACTATTGGGGACCAAACAGGGCCCAAAAACTTGTGTTCTACCAAGTATGTGGCCTAGGTCATGGCTTGGGGGGATATCATGTAGCCTAGGCCACAATTTAGCTCCCTAAGATGTGGCCTAGGTCAATAGCCCATCTTGGAAGATCAACAAGGCTCCAAGAGGTGTCTAAAGGGCCCGTCAATCAACGAAAGGGCTAAGGAGGTGAAAGGAATGTCAAGGGAGTGTATATGCAAAATGAGAGGGTCCATGTAAGCAAAAAATGTCTCAAAGTGAAAGAACCAAGGTCAGTAGTATGCATGTGAGCTGATGTGTAATCATAGGGAGGAGTAGGGTCATAGTAAGTATAATTACATATGCCCTTGAGGTACAAGCAATTAGTGTTTGAATGAATAAGGATTGATGTGTGGTACCTGGAAGCTACATAAAAGCAAAGAAAATCAAGAATTTAAATGATAAAAGAGAACATTACCTATACTTAATAGATGAGGATGATGGTGGAAGAAGTCAATGGTGTGATCCATAGGTAAAAGTGCAAATGTTGTTTAATCCAACTCCAACTCTAACCCCTGCATAGAAATGACACAAGTGATATCAAATTAAATCATACAATCCAAAATGACATTCACTAGACTGTTAGCTCTAGTGTTCTCCCCGTGAGGGATATGGGTGACCTAGACATCCTCAAAGGAGGAAATAAAATCGCATATCACCTCAAAGAGTGGGAATAACTCAGATCTAAGGATGTCTTAAACACTAGTGATCTGAGACACGGCTAAGAGGGAGTCAGAGAACAACTATACATAGCAAGCACCTAGCACATGAGTATCGATCAAGGCACCAATAATCACATGATACTCAATAAATTTATTTATCTCACTGGTAAGGAAGAAACCATTGGCAACAATCTCATGTCCCCATAGATCATCAATGACCTAAGTCACAGTGATAGGTCCATGATTACCATAACAGCCACCATCTATGTGAATCACCACTGAGAGGTGCAACATGATGGGGGTCAAGGCTGTGAGACTAGTGGATATAGAATAACTATCTCAAGGTAAGGTATGGTAAGTGAGTTGCACAAGGGAGTCAAATAATGAACCAAATCATAATCAAGGCAGTTGACCAATATTGACAGTGATAAGAGGTGATGGGGGAAGGTGGTAAGAAGTTTGTAAAAAATGAAGACCAATTAGCACTGACCAGAATAAGTCTAAAACCATCATAACCAACAACTGACACCACCTACGAGATCCATGGTAAAAGAGATAAATGGGAGTTCGAATAGATTGACTATGGAACTATAGAGAAATAACTAATTAAAAGAAGTAAAGTAAGTAGCTTCTATCCCTAGGTGCCCTCGAGATGGGGCATAGGCCCAAGAGGTAGATTAGGACTTGAACGAGGTTGTGAGGGCCAAAAGGGGCAAAATCAGGCCCAAGAAAGCCTCCAAGAGACAAGCAAAGGCCACCATTGCACTCAAAATGGGCAAAAACTCCCAAATCAAAGGTTTTGTGGTCTGAAATGCAATAGAGGGCAAGAAACCCAAAAAGGGACCCACAAAAAGAAAAAAAGAGAGTTAAAAAGAGAGGAAAGGATAAAAACATGTCATTTCCATATCCATTTTCACTCTAAGAAACTCTGAAGAGAGCCAACAACCCACTAAATCCTAAATAAAGTATATGAGCACATGGGGAGCACACCATAGGCGCACATGATGGTCTGGGTAAGTCCTTTGCACAAAATTTTGTTAATTTTGGGGTTTGGGAGGCCCTAAGAGCATTATAACTAATTTTGAATGATTCAACAAATGAATTGAGTGGAGTGACCAGTCAAAATGATTAGGAGAGAAACTCTTTGGGCCAAGTGGGTGACCAAATGGAGGCCTGGGGAGGGAGTTATAGGAAGCCCTAGGGCTTATTAGGATGCCACATCCTAGGTTGCAACCTAGCCCACTACTAGGCCATAAATTGACCCAGAAATCCATAGCCTAGGCCAAAAAGGGGCCAAAAAAGGCCTTGAAGAGCCTAAGAAGGCCTAGAATAGGCCTAGATAGACCAAAGAAGGGGGGAATAAGAAAATAGGTTATAAGGTTTGTCTTAACCATTGTATTCTCATTCCACTGCCTGCATAACTGATCCATTTTCATGTTGTTTGGTTTTTTAGACATGAGGAGGAGTCAATGTGCTATAAGAGGGAGAGTCATCACAGACAGGCAAACAATTGGCATAGGGAGAGATCTTGTGAGGTAAATAACTAAGAGAGAGTACTAGCATGGTTGGTTGAGGAGGCCAACTCTCTTCTTATAGAGGACTAAGATCACCTACAAAGTGTAAGACTATGGTGACTGTCACATGTACCATCATTGTATTACTCCAGAGACTTGGTGAACACATTGGTGACCACATGGGTGCCTACGAGGCACATTTTCTATTTAAGATTAGAGCTAGAGGTTGCCCTAAGCATCAAGGACATCTATCAACTCTATGGGGTAGAGCCTATAGGGAGAGAGATAGAGTTTCCATAGGTGTAAGATATAATAATAATAGAGCTCTATCTAGTAGGACCCTACAAGGAACAAAACAACCATGGGGTACAGATCACCTAGAGATCTCTTCAAATCCCATAGCTACAAATAGTGATAGCAGGCATCATGGTCATGAGGCTCTACACCAACTAGAGTACATGGAGGCATAATGGTTTAGAGAGTAGAGGGAGGATAGAGGTATGCATGGGGCTAGTACATCCTAAGAGGATTGTACTAGTAGCTATATGATATCCACTACACAAGGGTATGGGGACTGACCTAGTTGAGTCTACTTCTATCATAGGCTTATGAGAGACTCTTGCTGACCTAGTCGAGGACACCATGGGGCCACAAGGCATACCCTATGCTAGTGGAGGGTGTTGCATGGGCGGCATGGTTTGTAGATAGAATGAGCCCTCCATGAGCCACCATAGACTAGGATGTGGTAGACAACTACATCTAAGATCCATACAAATCAGTGGTATGGTCAGAGGGTACTAGATTGGAGGCCTACATAGGCCAAGAGGAGTTCCAAGATCCACAAGGACCATACCAACATCTAGGGTGACAAGCTCTAGCAGCACAAGAGTGACGGGCACAGCCTAGGCTGATTAGAGCTAGGTAGGGAGTGTGGTTGAGACAAATCAAGGGAGCCTATGGTAGGGAGAGGCATCCATAGCGAGGGCTACCACCACCACAATGAGGAGTATGACTGGTAGGAGGTCTAATGAGACCAAATTCATGACCAAGTAAGAAGAGTGTATTTTTTATATATCACTCAAATTTATAGTACTCTTCTTTCAATGAGAGCCAATATATGGCTAACATATTTGCCCTATGTGTGTAGGAGACCAGCCCAGTTGGACTGGGTCCCAGGTAGATCTACTACTAAGGGAGATATTCCTTGATGTGGCATCAACAACAATCATAGAGAGGGTGCCATATATACTAGTGGGGGTTGAGCCACACACCCACTATTGACAGGTATATATATGAGGATCACTCAAACTAGTGAGAGTACAGCACCAGATCCCACATCCAAAGGCATAGTCAACATAACATGAGGCATCTATGGCATGGGTCAAGGCACAACTGGCTCAATCAAAGGTTGAGATCGATCAGCTATAGGCTGAGCTAGATCAAGAGTAGACAAGAGGAGCAAAGGCACTTATGGATAAGATAGACCAACTAGATGCCCTATAGGAGATTGTGGCTCGACTAGT
The DNA here is from genome assembly GCA_037957365.1 of Torreya grandis. Taxonomy (NCBI): domain Eukaryota; kingdom Viridiplantae; phylum Streptophyta; class Pinopsida; order Cupressales; family Taxaceae; genus Torreya; species Torreya grandis. Next base: position 1,071,584 of record JARHVA010003084.1, read on the forward strand.
TCAGAGATAGAGATTGAGATCTCCACCTTGAGTAGGATTACTGTAGATAAATCCCAGTCATACATTGATTGGGAGTATCTTATATGTAGTCACACTCATGATATTTTTGGGGACTACGATCCCAGGCTCAGAGGAATCCATGTGATGTACTTAGAGAAACTTATGTATTTTTACAATATATATATATATATATATATATATATATATATATATAATCATTTCTCATTGTTTACATATGTGTATATGGTTTTGTGTGTGATGTGTATGCTTCATCTAAGATATACTACCAGATACATATGAATATACAGTAGGAATGTTTAATAAAGAACCCATGTGCACACACATATACAGGGGGCATAGAGGTTAGTGGTGAGAGAAGAGGGGAAAGATCCACCATACCACTGTAGGTAGGTTTCCCAGGAGGGCCATATGGGCCACAGATGTGGAATGTCTTGAGGCAAAACCCTTTAATTGGGTGTCATAGGGACTCACCCTTAAGAGTGGAGAGATGATAATTCATGTTTTATAATGAGGTGGTGATCACGAAGGGGTCAATCCACTTTTGAGAAAGTTTACTCTTCTTTCATTGCTCTTTATCAAAAATGAAAACCATATCACCTACCCAGAATCAATGTGGATGTACTAATTTCTTGAACTAGTGGCATTGGCACCATTGATAAGCATATTTGTGCTCAAGAGTGTCAATGTGGCATTCTTCTAACTGCTTAAGCTCGGTAAGGTGAGTGGCACATTCTTCCTCATCAGATAACAACCTAAAAGTCTTAATTCATAGCGAAAGGATTAATACCTCTAGAGGGAGGATGGCCTAAAACCTATATACAAGCACATGTAGGGTTGCCCCCATGGCCATGCAAAAATTGGTCAGGGAGGGCTAATGGACAGGATAGAGCATTAAGTGTCAATCATGCTTGGACTACATAACAATGAAAAGGAATAACTTCTTCAATGTCTTGTTTGAAGATTCAGCTTGCACATTGCCCTAGGGGAAATGGGTGGAGGAGAAATGGAGTTGATTCTAAAACATTCAAAAAGCTCATGTATTTTAGGGCTTTGGAAACCCAAGCCATTATCATCCATGATCATGGTGAGGAACCCAAACTAACAATGAGTTAGTTCAAGACAAACTTGGTGATAGTCTTCCCATTCATGTCACTAAGGGGCATGGCCTCAACCCACTTTCTAAAATAATCAATGACGGTGATAAACCAATGGTGGCCATTAGAAGAAGAGGGTTTGAAATCACTGATGAAGTGGAGAGACTAAATTGAGAATGGCCAATGGGTTGAAATATAATGCATGAGACCTATATAGGCATTAATAGCATCCCTGATGAACTGGAAAATCTTACACATCTTGGCATATCAGATGGCATCCTTGACAAGAGTGGGCTAGTAGTAACCCATCCTGATAATACGTTAAATGGTGGCTTGTCCCCTGGGTGGCCACCATAGACACTTCCATGATATTCCTCTAATGTAAGAGAGGTGTCCTCAGGGGTGAGGCATTATATCAACATGCAATCTAGACCCCTCTTAAACAAGACATCACCTATGATGATATAGTGAGTGGCAAGTTTATAGATCTGAAAGCATTCTTGCAAAGGGGAATTGATGGGATAAGACTGGGTCTTAAGGTAACAACTAATGTCTTGATACTAATCACATTCAACAACCTCAATCTAGTCAATTGAGTAGATCATCTAATTGGAGAAGGCATGGTCAACCAACTCCTTACTAGGGTTAGTAGTGGTAAATCAGTGAGTTGCTCAGTTATAGCTAAGCCCTTGGTGGAATTTTGGTTAACAATGCAGAGGTTGAATTCTTGAATAAGCATGATCCACCTCATAGTTCAACCAATGAGGTGTGTCTTATTAAGTAAATAATAGAGTGAATCAAATTGAACAATCACATTAGTGGTTTGTGTTGGGATAATAACGGAAGCACACAATTGATTACCAAGCAACTTAACATGCAAAAATTAACCAGAATCAACAAGTAACTAGAATTCAAAAATAACACAGAATATTAGAGACAATACACTTGTATTAAAACTCTTCCAGAAGGAAATACAATAAAGAAGGCTACCACAGTTCTTCTTCCTTACACACCTCTATGGCTCCCACACCTCTAGGGCATAAACAGTAAATCTTCCCTCAAAGCTCTCTCTCTTAGGTCCCAATACACAACTCAAACACAGAGTTGGTGCTCACCTCCAACCAGCTAGTATCCACTACTGCCAGTACACCTGTGCTCCACGCACTCCACAAGTGCTCCATGCACTCCACAAGTACACAATCATACTTCAAGTAGATCTCCCCTGAACCTGCAACAACTTGCAACTCAATCTGATCTTACTTATGGAAGGATCTTCCTTGCCTTCCTCTTTGCTCTCTTTTTGAGTACACACTACTCCAAGTAGATCTCGCTTGATCTTGCTTCCTGTTGTGTTGCTATCCTATCTAATCTTGCACACCTGCAAATCAATCTGGTTTTGCACACCTGTGAACCTTGACCTTGCACACACATACACCTGTAGATCAATGATCTTACTTACCATGTAGATCTCTTAAAGTAGCCATGCTCACCTGATGACCAAGATCATACATACATGAAGAACCCTATTGATTCTCCAATCCAGCACCCACCTTGGTACTATTGTGGAACTAGGAGGAACACCCTTGCTCACCTCACACATAGAAGAAGCAAACTTTGTTCAACTCAAACTAGAACAACTTTCAATACAATCCATGAGTCTATTATATAGATCTCATCCAAATAATAATTAGACATCCAATTACAATAATTAGATCCACAGCTTCCGGTCTAAATTTAGCTCTTGACATGTAAACACTTGATTCGTTAGCTAACTACCCATAACATTCGCAGCTCAAACCACACAGGTGACCGACGTCGGTCCCTGTCTACCTGGGGGGTGCCGACACCGACCGATCCCTGACTGATGTCAGTTGCTTCCTGTCTCTTCCCTGTCAACATCAATTGGCCTAACCGACGCTGGCATCTTTGACACTCAACAAACTCTCTGCAACCTCCTCCTCTGTTTGCATCAATGAAGCTTTTAGCTCCACAACCTAACAATCTCCCACTTGGAGATAAATAACTGCACTGTACCTGTACTTGTACCCCATCTAATCTATTTCCTGACTTGTATCCCTCTTCAAGACCAATCCTGAAGACAACCCACCACACAACCTGTGGTGCACCTCCTATCATCCGAGTACCCTGCCACATCTAAACCTATAAACCCATGTAGTGAAGCCCTGACCCTGCATAGCATGAATCCCTGCTACTGGTCCCTCTCAAATACCTGAGAACCCACTTCTCTAAATTGGCTCCTAACTCTCTGACAGCTCCCACTGCTTGGGAAAACTCAGGTCTATACCAGACCTCATATGATTTCAGACACTAAACTGTCTAGCCCTTAGTGTGCTCTAGCTCTGCATCCTGAACCTTGCCAACACCTAATTCACATCAACTCCCACTGGAGACAAAATCAACCTGTGATCTCCATGTCTCTCATGTCTCCCATGCCAAAAAATTTTGCTGCTCTAAATTCCTCATGACATGCCACTGAACTAATCTTACCCTTAGCTCAGCAAAACCCTGTATGTCTGAACCTGCACCAAACTCATCCTCCACATACAGTAACAGGATAATGTTGCGACCATCATCCCCCTGGTAAGACAAACACAATGGTTATACTGACATTGATTAAAGCCCTGCTTTATCATCCACCTAGTACCACCTGTCAGTCCTGTCCCACTGTCCTACAGCTCCCTCAAGACCATATGACCTAGTCTTCCATCTCACGTGTCTATTCACTCTATTCTTTAACTAAGGTATCCATTCGTCTCTGTGCTTTCATACCTGCTGGCAATCCTACCAAGTCTCCACTTGGTTCTGCATCATAATCCTGCCACGCTCCCACTATTTCCTAGATCCTTCCTGCTCTGTAGTAAGCAATGAGTATAAAGAAGAGGAACAACGAATTTGAGGCTTACTTACCACCTTCAGTCCTCCATATGGGCGTTTGAGACTCCTTGACAGCTTGCTGTCCACCCAAAATCTATTACAGTGACCGACCTCGGTCACTACACAGTCTGCATCTGACTGACATCAGTTTCCATGCACCTATCCTGACTACCAACTCTGCTGACATCAGTGTTTCTTATTGCCGATATCGGTCCTCCTGACCGACATCGGTCTTACCTACTACCGATGTCGATCCTCCTGATCGACGTCGGTCTTACCCTACCCGACATCACCGGCTTTGGTCTGCACATGACCGACATCGGCACCTGTCTATTCGACACTGGTTCCTCCTGACCAATGCCAGTACCTGTGTTTGCCTGTGAGTGATGACTTTTTTACCTGCGATCTCCTTTGAATCAAAACCTATGTCCAAACTGCCCTGCTCAGAAGTATCCAGCCCCATCCACTGGTCTCTGTCTGTCACCTCCTCTAAGAACACCAAGGCTTTCTAGTTCTTAAGTCTGTCAAATATATCAGTCATCCTCTTAAGAACATGCATCTCCTTCTTGCTCATGTGACCAAGCCTACAAAGCCACGTCTCCACAATAGAAGAAGAATCAGTAATATAAGCAAGTAGATAAAGAGTACCTACTTTCTTACCACCAGCTAATTCAAGTGTATCCGCTGTGAGAGTTCTTGTGCATCTCTCATCACCCATCTTCCTTGAAGAAATTAGCCTTATCTCCAAGACCGGGACCTGCATGACCTCCTTCAACACCCATGTGTTGGCCGCCTGCAATTTTAGCTTCACTTCCCCTTTGCCAATTCTTTGACAAGGCTCACCAGCTCCTCTCCTTGGGGCTGCATGGAAAGAGGCAACAGAATATTTTAACCAAGATTCAACTTTATCCAAGAAACCTCCCAGAGCATCCTATGCAACAACACCTACAACATCTGCATCTTCAGTTCCTTGATGTTGATCTGCTACCAACCAACAATATTCTTTTACCTGCTCTTTCTTTCCATAGGACTGTAAGTGACCATTCGTGCTTTTCAATTCCTCCATTCTTAGCTTACTTTCTTCTGCCATTGCTCTACTCCCACTCAATCAAAAACCCCTGAGAGTGACCTGTAACCAAACACAAAACCTACTCCTTGCAACCTTAGCTCTGATACCACTTGTTGGGATAATAACGAAAGCACACAATTGATTACCAAGCAACTTAACATGCAAAAATTAACCAGAATCAACAAGTAACTAGAATTCAGAAATAACATAGAATATGAGAGACAATACACAACTTGTATTAAAACTCTTCCAGAAGGAAATACAATAAAGAAGGCTACCACAGTTCTTCTTCCTTACACACCTCTAGGGCTCCCACACCTCTAAGTCATAAATAGTAAATCTTCCCTCAAAGCTCTCTCTCTTAGGTCCCAACACACAACTCAAACACAAAGTTGGTGTTCACCTCCAACCAGCCAGTATCCACTACTGCCAGTACACCTATGCTCCACGCACTCCACAAGTGCTCCATGCACTCCACAAGTACACAAACGTACTTCAAGTAGATCTCCCCTGAACCTGCAACAACCTGCAACTCAATCTGATCTTACTTATGGAAGGATCTTCCTTGCCTTCCTCTTTGCTCTCTTTCTAAGTACACACTGTACTCCAAGTAGATCTCGCCTGATCCTGCTCCCTATTGTGTTGCTATCCTATCAGATCTTGCACACCTTCAAATCAATCTGGTTCTGCACACCTGTGAACCTTGACCTTGCACACACATACACCTGCAGATCAATGATCTTACTTACCATGTAGATCTCCTAAAGTAGCCATGCTCACCTGATGACCAAGATCATACATACATGAAGAACCCTTCTGATTCTCCAATCCAACACCCACCTTGGTACTGATGTGGAACTAGGAGGAACTGTTAGGTTGTGGAGCTAAAAGCTTCACTGATGCAGACATGGAGGAGGTTGCAAGAGAGTTGCAGAAGTGTCACGGAGACTGGCGTTTGGTCTGGCCAACCGACGTCAGCAGTATTGGACAGGAAGGCAACCGACGTCGGTCAGAGATCGGCCGGTGTCGGCGACCCCCAGGCGGACAGGGACCGACGTCGGTCGCCTGTGTGGTTCGGACTGCACCTATTACGGGCAGTTGGTTGACGAACCAAGTGTTTGCATGATCAGGGCTAATTATAGACTGAAAGCTGCGGATCTAATTATTGTAATTAGATGTCTAATTATTGTTTGGATGAGATCTATATAATAGACTCATGGTTGTATTGGAAAAGTGTGCTAGGGAGTAAGAGAGCATAATTATAAGCTCCTTCTTGTGTGAGGTAGAGCAATGGTGCGTTCCTCCTAGTGCCTCAGTACCAGGTGTGTTGGTGCTGGATTGAAGAGCCAGCTGGGTTCTTCAAGAGTGTAGGATCTTGGTCACAGTTGCATGGCCTATATAGGAGATCTACATGGTAAGTAAGATCGTTGATCTGCAGGTGTATGTGTGTGCAAGGTCAAGGTTCACAGGTGAGCAGAACCGTTGTTTGATTTGCAGGTGTGCAAGGTCATATAGACAGCAACACAACAGGGAGCAATATCAGGCAGGATCTACTTGGAGTATAGGTGTGTACTCGGATAGAGCAAAGAGGAAGGCAAGGGAGTTCCTTCCATAAGTATGGTCTGTTGAATTGCAGGTTGTTGCAGGTTCATGGGAGATCTACTTGAAGTACGTGGAGTACTTGTTTGAGTGTGTGGAGCACTTGTGGTGTGCGTGGAGCACGGGAGGTGAACACCAACTCTGTATTTGAGTTGGGTGTTGGGACCTGAGAGGGAGAGCTTTGGGGAGGAGAATTACTGTTCACTTGAGGTGTGGGAAACCTCTGTAAGGTGGTGGAGAAGAAGTGGCATCTTCTTTATTGTATTCTTTTCTGTATAAAGTGTTAATACAATTTGTGTATTGTCTCTCATATCATGTGTTATTCTAAATTCTAGTTACTTGGTGAATCTGGGTAATTTCTGCATATTAAGTTGCTTGGTTTGGTAATCAATTGTGTGCTTCCGGTTGTTATCTCCCAACAAGTGGTATCAGAGCTAAGGTTGGAGGAAGCAGGTTTTGTGTTTGGTTACAGGGCACTCTCAGGGGTTTCTGATCGAGTGGGAGTAGAGCAACAGCAGATCAAAGTAAGCTAAGAATGGAAGAGTTGAAAAGCACAGATGGTTACTCACGGTCCTATGGAAAGAAAGAGCAGGTAAAAGATTATTGTTGGTTGGTAGCAGATCAGCATGAAGGAACTGAAGAAGCAGATGTTGCAGGTGTTATTGCACAGGATGTTCTTGGAAGTTTCTTGGATAAAGTTGAATCTTGGATAAAAGATTCGGTTGCCTCTTTCCATGCAGTTCCAGGTAGAGGAGCTGGTGAGCCTTGCCAAAGAATTGGCAAAGGGGAAGTGAAGCTGAAATTGCAGGCGGCCAACACACAAGTGTTGATGAAGGTCATGCAGGTCCCAGATTTGGAGATATGGCTAATTTCTTCAGAAAGACTGGGTGATGAGAGATGCACAAGAACTCTCACAGCGGATGCACTTGAATTAGCTGGTGGTAAGAAAACAGGTACCCTTTATCTACTTGTTTATATTACTGATTCTTCTTTTGTTGCGGAGACGTGGCTTCGTAGGCTTGGTCACATGAGCAGAAAGGAGATGCATGTTCTTAAGCAGAAGACAGATATATTTGATAGGCTTAAGAACTGGAAAGCCTTGGTGTTTATGGAGGAGATGGCAGACAGAACCCAGTGGATGTGGCTGGATACTTCTGAGCAGGGCAGTTTGGACATGGGTATTGATTCAAAGAAGCTCGCGGGTAAAAAGTCATCACTCACAGGCGAACACAAGTACCGATGTCAGTCAGGAGGAACCGGCGTCGAACAGACAGGTACCGATGTCGGTCATGTGCAGACCGAAGCCGGCGATGTCGGGCAGATTAAGACCGACGTCGGTCATGGGACCGACGTCGGCAGTAGGTAAGATCGATGTCGGTTAGGAGGACCGACGTCAGCAGAAGGGACACCAGCGCTGGCAGGTTGGTAGTCAGGGACAGACGCATGGGAACCGACGTCGGTCGAATGCAGACTGTGGGGTGACCAAGGTCGGTCACTGTAATGGATTTTGGGTGGACAGCACGCTGTCAAGGAGTCTCAAACACCCATACGGAGGACTGAAGACGTAAGTAGGCCCTCAAATTCGTTGTTCCTCTTCTTTATACATGTTGCTGATTGTAGAGCAAGAAGGATCTAGGAAACAGGTGTGAGCTTGGCATGGATGAGGATGTGATTCCTTGGAGGAGAACCAGACAGGTGTGTTTTGGTATGGTTGCCAGCAGGTATGAAAGCACAGAGACGAATGGATACCTTAGTAGAAGAATAGAGAGAATGGATACGTGAGACGGAAGACCAGGTATATGGTCTTGTGGAGCTGCAGGACAGTGGTACAGGTTTTGACAGGTGGAGGACGGAGCACGGCTTCAGTCATTGTCAGGGTAACTACTGTGATTTGACTTACCAGGGGGATGGTGATTGCAACATCATTCTAATGTTGTATGTGGATGGTATGTTTTGCTAGCAGGATTGTACATACAGGGTTTTGCTGAGCTAAGGGTAAGATTAGTTCAGTGTCATGTCATGAGGAGTTTGGAGCAGTGGAATTCTTTGACATGGGAGACATGGAGATCACTGGTTGATTTTGTCTCGAGTGGGAGCTGATGTGAATTAGGTGTTGGCGAGGTTCAGGATGCAGAGCCGGAGCACACTAAGGGCTGGACAGGTACAGTGTCCGAAATCACATGAGGTCTGGTATAGACCTGAGTATTCCCATGCAGTGGGAGCTGTCAGAGAGTTAGGAGCCAATTCGGGGAAGTGGGTTCTCAGGTACTTGAGAGGGACCGGCAGCAGGGATTCATGCTATGCAGGGTCAGGACTTCACTACATGGATTTGTAGGTTCGGATGTGGCAGGGTACTCGGATGACAGGAGGTACACCACGGGTTGTGTGGTGGGTTGTCTTCAGGATTGATCTTGAAGAGGGATACAAACCGGGAAACAGATTAGACGAGGTACAGGTACAGGTACAGTGTAGCTGTTTATCTCCAAGTGGGAGATTGTTAGGTTATGGAGCTAAAAGCTTCACTGATGCAGACATGGAGGAGGTTGCAGGAGAGTTGCAGAAGTGTCACGGAGACTGGCGTTTGGTCTGGCCAACCGACGTCGGCAGTATTGGACAGGAAGGCAACCAACGTCAGTCAGAGATCGGCCGGTGTCGGCGACCCCCAGGCGGACAGGGACCGACGTCGGTCGCCTGTGTGGTTCGGACTATGCCTATTACGGGCAGTTGGTTGACGAACCAAGTGTTTGCATGATCAGGGCTAATTATAGACTGAGAGCTGCGGATCTAATTATTGTAATTAGATGTCTAATTATTGTTTGGATGAGATCTATATAATAGACTCATGGTTGTATTGGAAAAGTGTGCTAGGGAGTAAGAGAGCATAATTATAAGCTCCTTCTTGTGTGAGGTAGAGCAATGGTGCGTTCCTCCTAGTGCCTCAGTACCAGGTGTGTTGGTGCTGGATTGAAGAGCCAGCTGGGTTCTTCAAGAGTGTAGGATCTTGGTCACAGTTGCATGGCCTATATAGGAGATCTACATGGTAAGTAAGATCATTGATCTGTAGGTGTATGTGTGTGCAAGGTCAAGGTTCACAGGTGAGTAGAACTGTTGTTTGATTTGCAGGTGTGCAAGGTCATATAGACAGCAACACAATAGGGAGCAGTATCAGGCAGGATCTACTTGGAGTACAGGTGTGTACTCGGATAGAGCAAAGAGGAAGGCAAGGGAGTTCCTTCCATAAGTATGGTCTGTTGAATTGCAGGTTGTTGCAGGTTCATGGGAGATCTACTTGAAGTACGTGGAGTACTTGTTTGAGTGTGTGGAGCACTTGTGGTGTGCGTGGAGCACGGGAGGTGAACACCAACTCTGTATTTGAGTTGGGTGTTGGGACCTGAGAGGGAGAGCTTTGGGGAGGAGAATTACTGTTCACTTGAGGTGTGGAAAACCTCTGTAAGGTGGTGGAGAAGAAGTGGCATCTTCTTTATTGTATTCTTTTCTGTATAAAGTGTTAATACAATTTGTGTATTGTCTCTCATATCATGTGTTATTCTAAATTCTAGTTACTTGGTGAATCTGGGTAATTTCCGCATATTAAGTTGCTTGGTTTCGTAATCAATTGTGTGCTTCCGGTTTATATCTCCCAACAGGAACACCCTTGCTCACTTCACACATAAAAGAAGCAAACTTTGCTCAACTCAAACTAGAACAACTTTCAATACAATCCATGAGTCTATTATATAGATCTCATCCAAACAATAATTGGACACCCAATTACAATAATTAGATCCACAGCTTCCAATCTAAATTTGGCTCTTGACATGCAAACACTTGGTTCATTAGCTAACTGCCCATAACATTCACAGCTCGAACCACACAGGTGACCGATGTCGGTCCCTGTCTGCTTAGGAGGTGCCGACGTCGGCCAATCCCTGACCGACATCGGTTGCTTCCTGTCTCTTCCCTACCGACGTTGGTTGGCCTGACTGACGTTGACATCTCTGACACTCAACAAACTCTCTACAACCTCCTCCTCTGTTTGCATCAGTGAAGCTTTTAGCTCCACAACCTAACAGTTTGACCCAACATGTAATGTCACAACTTCTTCATGGAGAAGATGAGGGATAAGCATTGCCTCTCAATAATAGATTAGATGAGATCAGGGCCAATGATCATGTGAGATATATACTATACGAATCTCTCTCTATCGGTATCATCCTTTTAACATAACATGCCCTCAATGGAGAGATCAGTGATAGATGTGTACAAGATGAACTCGTGATCCTCGATGGGTGCCATTAGGATGAGAGGGTTGTGAAGCATGCACTTTAACTCCTCAAAATCCACTTGGATCTTAGAGGCCCATAAGAATGGGGCATTCTTCCATAAGAGATGCATGAGGGGTATGGATTTATGTGCATACTCCTTGAGGAAATGTCTAAGGAAGTTGATTCTTCTAAGGAAGGATTGTAACTACATGAGGTTTCATAGGAGAGGCATCTCAAGGATCATTTTGATCTTCTCATGATCCACTTTGATGCCTTGATGCGAAACAAGGAAGCCAAGGAGATTTCCAACTGAGATGCCAAAAATACACTTCTCAAGGTTGAGGCTAATGTGATATTCCCTGAGATGCTCAAATATGATTATGACATTTCACACATGCTCATCCCACTTGTAAGATTTGTCGAGGAGGTCATCAACATAACATTCCATGATCTTGTGGATGAAGCCATGAAAAATGTGGGTCATGGCATGTTGATAGTGGCCACAACATTCTCAAGCCAAAATGCATGATGACATAATAAAAGGTATCCAATGGGGTAGTGAATATCATCTTATGTTAGTTTTTGGGTGCAATTTGGGTTTAGTTGTACCTCGAGAACCCATCCATGAGGGACATGATCTCAAAACTCGTCATGGGGTCCATAATTTAGTCAATCAAAGGAGTGGGAAAGTTATTCTTTGGGTAAGCCAAATTGAGGTCTTAGAAGTTGATGCAGATGCAAATGATCACATTCTTCTTAAGAACAGGGACAATGTTGGTAACCCACCACAGGTAGTCAATGATAGTTATAAAACTGACTTGGATGAGCTTTTTGATTTCAACCTTGACTAATTGGGAGACTTTGACCACCATTGGTCATTATTTTTGGAAAATGGGATGGGCCTCATTGTTCATAATGAGGTTATATAGAATGACATTAGGGTCCATGCCCTATATATATGTGTGTATTCCTAAGTGAATACATCTAAAAATTAATGCAAAAAGGCAACTAAAACATTCGATTCCTTTTCAGTGAGGCTAGTACTAAACTTAACAATCTTTGGCCTCATGGGGGTTCGAGATTGACATCTATGGATCCTAAAATATCTATAGCATTATGTTTATCAAAGCACTTAGGCATGGGGGGGGCATTTAGTATAACTCTTTGGGCTCAACAAGCATGACATGCACCATGGGGGTGCTAGGAGTTGGGCCATCAGAGAGAGAAATCTCCAAACCTAAATAATTGAGAGGGTAGCAATGTTTGTGATAAAACTTCATGAGCTTGACATTTTTTCATTCTCTCCTTGAATAGGTTATATACCATAACATGAATGAAATAACACTCGAGATCAGACTTAGCAACTCTAGTAGCCTCAATGAGAGATGCGTTAAGAGAACCAATAGTTTAATGGGAAAGGCACAATGAGAGGGGAAGCATGATAATTAGGGAGACATATTGAAAGAGTTCTCTTAGAAGGGAAGAGCCAACCTAGCATTTTAGAGTAGGAGAGGACATTAAGTTGCATATGTCAGATGTTGAAGGAGTGAACATTGATCAACAATCAACTGGATCAAAGTGTTTACTCTTGAGAAAGCAAGATTTAGAGGTGGAGGCTTTGTGTGATTCTATAAGGCCCTGCGAAGAGATAACCAAAGCCTTACCAGAGGGCTTTGTCTTAGCATAAAGTAATGCCCAAGGATATAGGCCAGCCTCTAAGATGTGAACCTCACCTTCATGCATGAACTGAACCATGCAAAGCATTGTCGACATGACAACTTACATAGCAATGAGCTACATACAAACAAGGATCATGTTGTATGAGAGATCCAATTATAACACACAAAAATAGATATTGACTATCTTAGGTCCAAACTTGACCCAAAGCTTCACTTTTCCCATTGATGCAACTATGTCATTTTTGAAACTAACACAGTTATGGTGAGAGTCAGAGAGCTTCTTTTGACTAATCCCAAGGTCATTGAACACACACAGAGGCATGATGTTTAATGTAGTTCCCTCATTAATGATGTATCTCTTGACATGATAATCATCAATCGACATCTCAATGTAGAGTGGGAACCTAGCCCTCTTTGCAAGAACTGAAGAATCTGACAACGAGGTAAGTTTGAAAGACAATGTGGGAGGATAAGGGTGATCAAGGATTTTCGAGTTGAACAAAACCTCAACATCATCCCATAACGGACCTTCATGAGAGAGACCAATCTCATTGAAGATGAGTTCCCTTTGCTCAAAACAAAGGTGAAGTAGGTCCCAAATGGAGATCCCAGTCGAGAGGCTTTATAACTCATCTCTGATAAAGTATGGGTGTTGTATAACCTGGGAAGGGATGTTATGTCAACAGTCAAATCTAACTTTGGGATTCCCTACCCCCATTGGTTGGGCAAAAGCCCCCATACCACTAGTATCCCCAATGAGGTCGGTAGCCTGACCCGAGTGCATGTTGACAAAGCACTCATACCTAGTAGAGGCTATGTTGATAGCAACAACGATCTTGTTACTATTGCACTTGGATTTCCCTTTTTGGTCAATGGGGGAAGAGGAACCATAAGAGGTAGAAGAGCCATAAGAGGAACACTAGACCTTAGCCTTAGATTTATTCTTCTTCTTTTTATTTTCCTTATCATGGTCAAGTAGAGGTTCTTTGAATGCATTCAACTTATGTTTGGGTTCTGTAGGTGGATAATTTTAAGTGGCTAGCAAGGTCTTGGCACTAGACTTTTGGGCAGCATAATTATTATCATCATGGCCCTTCATCCAATATAAGTTACAAAACTTGGTGGCATCATAAGGGAACATCGTTTGCCATCTTAGAGTACTCATTTTAGGGGATTTATTTTTAGTTGGCCTCTTACTTAGATCATTTACCTCATAGCTATCCTTTGTATCATTCTTCTTAGCAAGAGAATCAATGACACCATCAACATTCACATTATGGTTACGATCACATGAAGAGGATGACTTTTAGGTCAACATAGGGCAAATTCCCTCATGCACCTTGAAGACCTCAATCTTTAGACACTAGTTAACAACTTAATCATAAGAGGTGGGATCACACTTAAAGACCTTAAGGTGAACCTCCTACCTAAATGATCATGTGAACATATCATAAAGCTGAGAATCCAAAAGCCTTATCTTGTATGTATGGTGGTTGAACACCACCTATGTACAAATTCAAAGTTTGACTCACCCTTAGCTTGTGTCATGGAGGTAAGTGATTGGATGTTGAGGTTAAATGGTCTAGTGCTATCAAACTACTAGAGGAAGTCATCCAAAAGGAATTGAAAGATAGAAAGATAATCTAGCAATAGATTCTAAAACCACACAAATTTTTTGGCTCATAGGGAATGAGTGAAGATCTTCAACATCATGCCTTTATCCTGTTCCCAATCCATACATGCTATCATAAATGTTGTGATATGCTCTATGGGACTAATGTCCTGAGTCCCATTGAACTTATGTAGTTCAGGGATTGGAGTAGGAAGGGGAATATCATGCACTTAAGGGGATAAAGGATTCCTATGAAGATCAACATAGGTGTCTTTGATAATGGGTTGGTGATGATCTCCTTGAGGAGGCTCATGGAGGTCATGATGTTGCCTATGCCAGTAGGACTTATCACAACCCTGATCATGAAGGGGATGATGCCAAGGTGGATCCTTACATGGGAGATGATCATGATGGGAATCTTCCCAATAAAAGGGTGGGGAATGATCATGAAATAGGTGTCTTCCCTATAGGTATGATGAGATGAGGTGGTATGCCCATAGAAATGATCATGGTGACCCTTGTCTCTGTGGTGTTGGCCATGTGTCACAAGATGAGGGTCTACACAAGGGTACTAATGCTCAATATATGTATCCCACGGGTCTCTAGTTTGTAAGTGGTGATCAAAATAAGTGTGCTCATCCAATACTCTAAAGGAGGGGCTATGAAGACAGAAGGATTCCATGGTAAGTGGATGCCTCATCGATTCAGGATGTCTGTGTCTCTCAACATGGACATGAGGGGCATCTTATCGTAGAATCTCTCATCGAGAAAGAGGTAGGGGACTTGGATGAGAACTATTTGAGGTATTTGAATCATATCGGGTGTAATTCATGTCTATAGAGTAAGCATGTTACCCACTCCTAAGGGGAGAAAGGTGCTCTTCATTTAATGAAGCCATTTATGGTAATCATTAATAATTGTGCATAACTCATCAGGCCTCAATCATGAATGGGGATCATCTTCACCCTAAATATGTGAATGAAAAGTAGTTTGAGGCTAAGGGGAATCATCTTTGGATGAGTAGATTTTGAACTGGTGGAAAGGCAACTGAGTTTGTTGGTTGTAAACTTGCTAGTTTGGTTCTCTATAGGATATTGGTAAGCCTTGGTCTTGAGGTAAAGACATGTCAGAGACCCTAGGGGTTCTATGTCATTCCATTGATATTGAAGATTGTTCATAAATGAACTTAGGTTTGAAACCTTGAACATGATGGGAAGAGCATCCCAGAGGTGGGATGTTAGCCATGGAAGCGGTGAAGTAAGAGCAACTAGGAAAACAAAAAAAAACTATCGGGAGCCCCATAGGGAAATGGACACAAAACCAAAGTAAGATGAAATAACTAGGTTGAGAGCCAAAACACAACTTAAATCAAAGCCTTATAGCTATCATAGGGGAATTTGCTAATAGATTTCTAAATAGGATAGAACTAGTGTGAGACCATATATGAGGTCCCACCTGGTATGCTAGAATGTAGGTCCAAGAATCCAAACAAAGCCACTAGGGTTTGGTAGGGGGATACACAAGGTACTTAATCAAACACTGAGAAGGCTAATAGGCTTAGGGATGCTATGGGATACTAGAGATATCTACAGGATATTCAGTTTTCTAGCTTACACCAAGCTATAGATAGACTCGTAAACTAGGTTAGGGCTAGCATGATCAAGTGCACAAAGAATGTAGGTATCTCTAACAGGTATAACCACAATAAAGCAAGGAATTAAAATAAGAAACTTAATTGCATACAAATGATGGAAATGAAAATGTTGAATTGAGAGAACTATCAGAGAATGCATAAGATCAAGAGAAAGAGGCACTTTTTGGCCAAATGAAAGATGTTTTCAAGCAAGGGTTCAAGAGAATGCCTAATCTAAGCCTACGTTAGTTCTTCATTTTCAACATTATCACTTCCTAATGATGCATTTTTATAGTTTATCAAAGAGGAGATTGTTTGTGCAACTAAATATAAGGTTTTGAGCAACTAGATATTCTATCATGCAATGAGAGACATTTCATAAGCAAGCATATCATACACTGAAAGACATTTTTAATAATGAAAGATTTTCTAGATGCATATAAATGTTAAATCTACATAACCTACTCTAGAGAATGCTCCAACCAAACTAAATTACCAAAAACAATGAAAACCCAACTAATACACTATTGTAAACAAATGGGAGTTTCACTTTGCATAGCAAAGTGCCCTCATATCAGGCTCAAATGTAATTATGTAGAGTTTTATGAACCAATTATCCAAGCTAGGAAGTAGTGGAGGAAGACCAAGTTATATGTGAGCTGAGTCTAAACCAGGAGCCAATAGTAGTGGAAGAGGTGAAGGAAAAGCTACAAACTATGAGAGAGCCAATGTGGGGAGCACAAGAATAGGTATAATGAAGTTTGAGAGAGCTAGGGGAAATTAAAAAGCCTCAGGGGCACTATGGAGAGCAAGGATAATCACCAAATCAAGTTGTGGAACAACACGGCATCCCCTATTACAATGGAAGCTCAAGCATGCCAAGAATGAACCAAATGAGGTCCAAGAAGGCATAAGAGCTTAGAGAGTGAGGGTCTAGAGGAGATATCAGAGAAAATAGTAGGAGAGTCAGGCAAAAATGAGTGATTAATAGTCATATAGGGCATCCCTAATCCACCAAAGACCAAAAGTTGCCTATTTTTAGCTGTTGGGGACCAAACAGGGCCCAAAAACTCATGTTCTACCTGGGTTGTGGCCTAGGCTAAAACTTTTGGGGGTATTGTGCAGCCTAGGTTGTAACTTATCCCCCCAAACCATGGCCTAGGTCAACAACCCATCTTGGATGGTCAACAAGGATCCAAAAGGGTCGTGGGAGGCGTCTGAAGGGCCCATCAATGAATGAAAGGGCTAAGGAGGTGCAAGGAATGTCAGGGGAATGTATATGCAAAGCGAGAGGTTCCATATAAGTGGAAAATGTCTTGAAGCAGGATAACCAAGGTCAATAGTCAACACATGAGTTGATGTGTAACCATAGGGAGGAGTATGGTCACAAGAAGTACGATTACATATTCTTCACCATTGGCTTCCAATTAGCACCTGGTTGGTTCACATGGGAATGGCTCATCCCATCTGCTCAATTTGTAGGCACCACAATCTTTAATGTACATTTTTGGTTTTGCGAGCATCTCCACTTAGCTTGGCTTTGGATTCACATCCTTTTCAAACCCTTTCTTCCATAATTTTTTAAATGGATGATAGTGCTTGTAGTGGACTCAATCATGATCTATACAAGATTCACTTAAATTTGGCATATATTTTGAGTTGAGATTCTCTTTCAATTATGTAAACACGATGATGATGTAATTTGTTTTCATGCTACTATAGATAATTACTTCCCTACTTATAATAGGGTTAATGTTATATGTAATGTTATGCTTCTAATACATTATATACTTTATTGGATCACTTGGGGAGTGCCCCTTGTGGGGTTAGTTGAGTCCTTCCTGACTCTCCTTGCCCCAAGTGGCTCCCATGAGACCATGGATTTAGACATCATAGTGGTTCCCCTTAGTGGCATGTTACAACATCGCTTATAAGTCCTCAAACTAGTGGTGGTTTTAGGTGGTTAACACCTCCAAAAGGGAAGCTCCCTTAGTTAGCACTTGCCATTTCTCCATCCATATGAGATATTGTTGATGATAAAGATAAAGATAGAGAAATTTATGGTTGAGATCCTATGAATAATATGACAAACTCAACTATAAAGGTCATTGGGAAGATTGGGGAGATAAATATGATGATCCTTTGCCTTTTCCACTGCTACTTCTTGTTTCTCATATTGTTTAATGCTCTCTTGTATTTATTTTTTGCCTTTATATGGCTCTAGTTTTGTGTGCTTTCATCTTTTTTATTTGAAAATTTTATCATGTATTAAGCTAACTTGTTAATGTTTGTCAGCCTTGATCGATGTGACTACTTCAAAGTATGATTTATCCACTCTCTTTTTTATAATTAGCTTTGTAATATAACATTTTTTTAATATATGGGATAAACTTTTCAATTAAAAAATATTTTTTATTATGAAATTTTAATATATATTTATACTTCTAAATATGCCACTTAAAATTTAAATTATTTTTGTTATGGGTAATTTTTTAAAATGTACTTATTTGACAGGTCTAAACCCTTAGAGGCACTAGGGCATGTTTAATTCTAATCACTAAATGGAAGGATACTCTCTTTGTTGCACTCCCATACTATACGTTTGTAGGACTTTTCCATTTTCCTAAGTATTATTAAAAATATTTTATTTGTTGAATGATAAATGATCTAGTGGTGAAGTTGTTTGGATCATAAAGAACCACCAAATATATGTTTTTAATAAATGCAAAGACTCCACACCATTACCATGAGGTCAAGTTTAATTCCTAATAGATGAAAAATTGAAGAATATATCTTTAAGAAGGGGGGTTATTGGCCTTTCATGTCTGAGGGTTTACCTCTAATGCCATTGGA
Organism: Torreya grandis; assembly: GCA_037957365.1. Classification (NCBI taxonomy): domain Eukaryota; kingdom Viridiplantae; phylum Streptophyta; class Pinopsida; order Cupressales; family Taxaceae; genus Torreya; species Torreya grandis. Next base: position 1,090,304 of record JARHVA010003084.1, read on the forward strand.
ACCATCCCTCTGAAGATCCTTTGATAGCGACTAGGTAGTGTGTTCATGTATATAATGTAATTTATAAAATGTATATTATGAAATTGTTATTTTGATAGAGAGGCAAGTTAAGAATCAAATGATAGAATAAATATATTATAAATTATCAAATATAATCATCAAAGGGCTAAAATACTATAGAAAACATGGAGATTCAATCAGTTTAACAAGGGATTTCCTTTCTAACCAGTTACAATGGAAGGACTATATTAGAAAAGTAAGTAAAATTGGTAAGTTGAGTGAAGAAGGAAGAGAGAGGCATATTCAGGTTATAATGGTGAACTCTGAGGATAAAATAAGAATACTAATAAATAGATGCATGATGAGAGGCTCATACCATTGCATAGATGAAGACTTAACCTTTATGCAACTAAAAGAGAGAAACAAGGAGCGGGAAAAGGTAAAGGCAACAAAGAACTAAGGGAAATAGGCATACCTAAACAATGGGAAAGCCTATGTCATAACTCGAAAAAAATGAAGAAAATAGGGAATATGGATCACGTATGATCATCTTACAATGGTATGCTATAATTGTAGAGGCTACCCTTAGAGAAAAGGGGTTGAGTTAGATCCCATATCCAAGGACAAATACAATCATTTTTTGTCATAACACATGAGCACAATGGGTACACGACACCAAATTTTGCAGGGTATAAGAAGGTAGTAGTATGAAATAAAGTAATATAAAATGGCAAAGGGTATGAGGGTATAATGGTGTTAATCAAGGAATTGTGGGGCATAAGTATCATAATATAAAAAAATATGAAAAGAATTAGTATATTTTGATAAGAATCATAGAAATTAACACAAACATTAGCATAGTTACATGTTATTTTATGTCCAAGAATTCCAAATTATATAAGAAGTGTGATCTAGACTATGAAGACCCGTACTTATCCCTAAAGAGGGACATTTCAACTTATAGTAAGATTAAAGAGATTTTGTTAATATGGGACTTTAATGCAAAGACAACAAATAAACAAGCCAACAATATAGGAGGTAATGTGGATCTAGATATGAATCCTCTTTGGATGGTAGAAGAATAAAATCATGCCAGGTCAAGATAGATAATAAAATAAAAATGAGATTTGGTGCAAACCAAATTTATTGCATTAATAAGAATACAAAGATTACAATATTAAATAGCCAAGCAAGTGATTATTCCTTCCATATTCCATGAAGACTCTTCATCTACCTATGAAGACTCTCTAGCTACCACTACAAGACAAAATATCTTCTAGAATTACTCTTAGGATTTACAATAATATTACATCCCCCCTTAATCTATAGGTGTTATTAGAAGACTAGACATGCCTTTGAACTTTTCAGATTTTATCATCATAGCGCTTTTGTCAAGATGTATGATGGTTGCTCTATGGTAGGACAATGTAGTAAATTTATACTACCATATTTCACATAATGTAAAGTCAAATGAAATTTGGTGTTGATGTGTTTGGTTTGGTCACGAAAGATTGGATTATTTACTATTTAAATTATAGATGTGTTGTTAACCATGAGAGATGTTGATGAAACCTATTGTTCTTATAAATCTGAAATAATCCTTCTAAGCCACAAAATATATCTAGTTACATCTGAAGCTATGATGTATCCTACTTCTACTGAATAAATTATCGACACTAATTACTTCTTTGACTTCCACATGACAACTATTGTTCCTAAATTCATTAAAAACCCTAAAAGTAGATTTTTTATCTTCAAAATCACTATATTAGTCAAAATATGAGTATCTAACTAGTTTGAAGTCTTCTACCTTGAAGTATTTGAGCCCAACACTTTGTGTTCCTTTGAAATATCAAAGGACTATTTTTATTGTTACCCAGTGACTTTCTCAAGGTTGTTTCATGAAATAAAAAAGAACACCAACAACAGAATAAATACTTGATATAGTTGTGGTCACATATATTTGAACTCCAATGATTTGTTTGTATTTAGTAGCATCTACTAAATTCATGATGTCTTTTGATATAAATTTCACATTTTGTTCCATGGGTGTACTGAGAAATTTGTAATCTGTGATTCTGAACTTACTTATAATTTCATCAATGTACTTTTGTTGAGTGATGAAAATATACTTTGATTTTTGAGTCAATTCAATACCCAAATAGTAATGAAGATAACCCAAATTCAAATTCAAAACACTTGAAGTTTGTGTTTTTGTGGTGCTTAATGAATATGTCATACCATGCTCCTAGACTTTTTTTAAAACCATACAATGATTTATTCAACTTGCACACTTTATGCTCTTGGTTGTTTATTGCAAAACCTTCAGGCTAAGTCATGTACAGTATCTACTTGAGTTTCATTAAAAAATGTATCTTTGATTTCTATTTGAACTTTCCATCCGTTGTGCGCTGCTAGAGATAACATGGTTTGAATGTAGTCTATTTTTATGTTGGTGTAAAGGTTTCATTGTAGTCAATTCTTTAATTTTGAGCAAATTTATTTTCAACAAGCCTTGATTTGTGTTTGTCAAGTGAGCCATCTAATTTTTATTTGTTGCAAAAGACTCACTAACAATGAATAGGTTTTTAGTAGATTGGAGGATCAACCAATTGCCTTCATTAACCATTTACAACTATCACTAGACATAAATCTGAAAAACAAGCAATGGAAAAATGATTTTTCCTTATTTCTCCCAAGTGTTTTATAGAGAGTATGCCACATACACCATTTTTGTATCTATATTAGGATATAAGTGCAATAGTTCAATCACGATGACTTGAATTATAAACATGAACTACAGGCACTATTGATACCGAATGTTGTGAATTAGTTTTGATTTGCATAATTTGACTTATTTTCTAAATTTACTTACTTTTTAAAACATAAAATTAATTATGGTTTGAAAATGACTAATAAATATGTTTTTAATGAGTAAAAATGAACACAAATGCTTATTATTCTCTTGTGAGAATATTCTCCATTTAGAAAGTATGCATTTTGTTTGAGAAAAAACCATAAAATGAAATAAATTGGACTTATTTCATATTAATGAGCTTTGGTGCCACTTGGAAGAGTGAGATAATGATTAATACACCTTGTTGAAAGGTTTTCATATACCTACATGCACTCCTTTGAGCATATAACACATATACAAAAGTTTACACACAATCATAATACAAAAAAATGGATCAAAAGGTGTCATGTAGGCTTGAGACACTTATAATAACAAAAAATGCATTATACAACAACTAAATCGATGGCGTACATAGTGTTTGATAGCCACGTAGTCCATTATAGCAATTAATACACCCCAAAATGCCTTTTAACAATCCAATGTATGTTGGAACAATTAAATACAGCTAGTAAGAAGTGATATGTAGCTCATAGAATACCACACAAGTTTGAATTCAACTTAAAACCATAAGATAAGACACCATATACAACCAAAGCACATTTAATGCTATCAAAAACACTACACAATAGTTTGACACCTTCAAACTGGTAAAAAACCTTCAAATGGTAGAAACACCTTCAAATAAGTCAGAATGTCCTTTATTTAGTTTTGAGACTGAGCATTACGCCTCCCTACAATAGTGAATCAGAACACAATGCCTTCAAAAAACTAAAAACCTAATTTAAACATCCTAGAATAATATTAAAATATAAAAAATACCTTCAAACAACTAATATGTTATCTTTATCAATGGAGAAAGACTGATTTAAATGAATTTGATTGACTATGAAGTATGCACAGATAATGAATGGAAAATAAATAAAAGAAAACATGTACTCTAATACCAATGTCAGGGCAAGATGGACAATAAAATAAAAATAAGATTTGGTGCAAACCAAAGTTATTGTATATTGCATTAACGAGAATGAAAATATTAAAATATTAACTAGCCAAGCAAGTGAGTATTCCTTTCATATTCCATGAAGACTCTTCATCTACTTATAAAGACTCTCTAGCTACCACTACAAGATAAAAATATCTCCTACAATTACTCTTAAGATTTATAATTTTATATTATAAAAATATTATAAATCAACAATGGAACATGACTTTAGACAATAAGCATGTGGTTATTACGCACTTTGGAGAAGAGCTACTGGGCTTATGTAGCATACATAACTTGATTATTTATAATGACATGAGTAAATGGAAAAAATAATGAAATTACATGTGAAAGACACATAAAGGACATATTGTAATAGACTATGTTATATGTTCACAAAATTCTTTACCTAGAATTGAAGAGCTAGAAGTAGAAGACTCTCTTGTGGAACTTAAGTCAAATCACAACCCAATTTTTCTGAAACTATAATTACAAAATGACATTCAACATGATGAGCACATCAGATTCAACCAAAGTAAGTTGTTAGTTAAAGGAAACATCCTCTTAACAGAGGAAAATCAAAAAGCCATCAAGGCAACAATAGATAGCAAGATGCATGAAAGGTTAAATAAGAGAGTGCATAACAATGGCACAAAGTACACTAAAAGTAAGAGTTCAATGAACACCATTCAAGAGGCATTAAAAACATGTAAAAAAGATCAAACTTAAAAGAATGAAAGAAATAACTTCTTGACAAACCCATGGTACAATGAAAAATGTAAAGCAATGTGAAGATTGCTAAAAGAACCAACATGAATAACAAAAGCAAACAAGAAAACACATTGTTATAGAAATTAATGTATAAGTGATAATTATTAACCCTTAGTTTATATTGGTAATTAATTAAATAAATAATAATATATTATTTATTAACACAAGGTGAAAATCTCGTGAAAATAAATAATATTATTATGATTATTTAATACTTAACAAATGTTTTAATTAATTGGATTTATCGAGATGGATGGACCTATTATTTTTATAATAGTCACCTCCCTTGATATTTCAATATCAATAGGGTTTTACTTGAATCATCTCTCGAATATGAAACTTTTATCATATTTAAATTTATTAAATATGTGAGTTTTGTGAAGCACTATGTGAAGGAGAAGTTTGTATTAGGGTGCATGGTTTTTCAAATTTATGAATATTACATTGATCGATTTTTTAGCTCTTTGAGATTTTTTCACGGTGAATACTTGTGTTCTGTGTCAATTGTTCAATATTCATTTATATGTTTTGCTAATCAATTTCATATCTAGATCATATATGTTAGTTTATCAAATCTTACATGGTTTCATAGCTTGGTGAGTAGATTTAATTGACAAGTATATTGCATTGAGTTGAATTAATTGAGATTTTATTCAATTTAAAATATATTTTTAATTATTTTAAAAGGCTCCTTCAAACCTATGTACGACATAGAGGAAGAAGTTTTTTTTGTTTGATCTCAGAGAGGTCTAGTTTTTTATTATTTGTGCTTGTTGGCTTTATCTCCTTCATCTATATGTGTAAACACTATCACGGGCCTTAAAGCTATTAGTTGGAGATCTAAGAATTCTTTCTCAAACACAAAGACACCATTATCAACCTTAAAAAAATTGATTTCTTGGTCAAAATCAAAATTTTAAAATTCTTTCATTATTAGAATTAAAAATCTAGAAGATTGAAACAAATTTTAAGATTTTTGGTGGTTTATACAAAGTTATGGGCCCTCCAAAGCTTCAACAGGGGTGCCATATTTCTACCTAGCAATTCAAAACACTGATTTCTTCATCAAACATTATATTTTGAAGGTCTAACATGCCTTGTACTAGGATTTTAAGAACGCTGACAAATTTTTGAAGAATCTTGTAGCCTATTCAGGGTACTATGAAAATCTAAACTTTTGTCTAGATGTCATTACTCTCCAAACTGCGTGCTACAGATAATTTTATTTCATATAGTTTTCAATAAGTATTTAAAAATTAATTTATTTTTTAAATCTTTAATTTTTATACAATCTCGACCCCATCAGTGTTTAATTATTTTTACTAAATAAGTAAATACCTTTTTACATTTAAAACAAAAATACGTGCATGATGGATTTAATTTTATATATAAATATTTTTATTTAAATTTAATTAAAAAATAATTATGTAAATATTACCTAATGCATGTAAAAATTTAATAAAAGGTTCTAGAAGGGTTAGTGGTAATAATTTTGCTATAAACTTATAATTAAGATCTTAAATTCAAAACCCCTTAAAATTTTCCTTTTTGATTTTATTAGTAAAATTAATTGTAAATTAAATTAATTTGAATTATATTTTTTAGTTTGCACGCCAACCTTTCACGCATTTAAAATTTTAATTCATGTGTCAAACTTGTTTCGACTTTTGACTTAGTGAATATTTTGATGAGCATAGCCGTGTAACTAGTTGATCCTTAGGTTGTGACACCTTACAAATACATATACATGGTTCATTTTATTTTTTGAAACCTCATATTATAGTTTTTATTATTTTTTTCATAATAGTGTTTAGATGGTTGTTGTGAATGTAACTCTTTTGACACTTAATTTAGTGTAATTATAAATCATTTTTTTGCATTATTTGACATTTAAATTATGTGACAAAATATAATTGCATGTGTGATTCACTTTATTTTAGAAAATGGTGTGAAAAATTCTTTATAAAGGGTTAATTTATTAAATTGTACTTACATTAGTGTATTTTTATGCCACTTGTGACACCCTATTTTATTGTAATCTTTCATATATTTTTATCTTATCTAGTATTAATTTGAACAATTATTGTATGTTTACACTTCAAATTTATTTTACTTTCAAACTAAAAATAAATTCACTTTAAAAAAGTTTTATTTTAAGCATTTGTTTATTGTCTTATTTAAAGAGAAGTTATGGCTTCACTTCATTTTTTCTTAGATAAATCTTAAATGCTTAATATAAATAATTATAATACATAAAAAAATTATTTTAAAGCTAAATTTATGGTTAAAAAATTATTAAATATTGTTGTTGGCATTGAAAAAACCCCTTCTAAAAGACATGTGACCCCTGAGCTTACCAATGTTTTTCAATAAAAATCATAAGAAACCATGTTTATTACTTTGTGGAGTGTTAAAAATAACATTTTTCGTCACATTGGTAATCAAGAATATCTTAGCAATGCTTATAAACTCCTTGAATCCATGTACAAGGGCACTTGTCTCTCTAAGATTATTAAGCTTATCCTTGAATTGCTAACTACACCTATGAAAGGTGATGAAAAAGTTGTAAATTTTTTTGTTAAAATTAAAAATTATAAGGCTCAGTTAGATAGATGTAATTGTAATTTAATTCAAAATCAATTGCTTTATTTTATCATTCAATTAAATATTCATAAAAAGTTTAAAAATTTCATTTCAATTTTGAATTTTAAGTATTAAATTGAGCAAGATATCTCTGATCTTATCACATTGTTTGCTCCCCTGATTCAAGAATAACAAGTTATAACCAATTTTGATTTTAAAGAGAATGTCATTCAGACACTTTTCATATTAAATAATATTTATGATAATACTAAAAATTATAAATCTAATCTTAATTCTACTAAAGACAAATATGAGAGTAAAAAATCCAGTAATAAAAATCATAAACCGAAGTTTAATAAAAATTAAAATTTATGTGATAAATTTGATCATATGAGAGAAACATGTTATAAAAATAAAGATAAAAATAATATTCAAACTTCTAAAAAAATAAAATGAATAAATCTAATCAAAACAAACAAAAAAATCAAAATAACAATCAAGATTCAAATGTTATTATTTTATATGCTGTTTCATTTGCTTCAAATAAAAATGAGTAGATTTTAGATTGTGGTGCATCGTACCATATAATTTGCTTATCTAATATTTTGTGTGATTATAGAGATATCTCTAAAATATTATGCCTAGGAGATAATTCATTTTTAAAAGCAACTAAACAAAGAAAAATAATTTTTTTAAATATTGTTACTATAAATGATGTTTTCTATATACAGAAACTTAAAAAGAATATGCTATCTTGGTATCAACTTATAAATGATAATTTCATTGTAACATTACTTAAAGATAGTTAGTCCATTAAAAATCAATTTAGTTCATTGATTGTTGAAGGTGTTCAAAATAATGATTTATATATTTCATCTCTTTCTTCTGCATGTTTTCTTTCATCGCATAATAAACATGAATGTCAATTATGGCATAAAAGATTAAGACATGTTAATTTTGAAAGTTTACATGATATGTCTACAAATAATCTTATTATTGGACTTTCTTCTATCCCCTTTCATCATGAAATTTGTAAAAGTTGTTTATGTGGTAAGCAACATACTAACCCCTTTCATAAGAATCATGATGTGAATTCCTCTCATCTTTTAAAATTGATTCATAGTAATGTTATAAGACCTCTTGAAATTATATCTATTAATGGTTCTTTGTATTCTATTACTTTTATTGATGATTACATTATAGTGATTTAATCTTTTTTCATTAAAAACAAATTTAATGTGTCTAAATTCAAAAAAATTAACGTTAGTATTGAAAATACATATAATTTTTTATTAAAATATTAAAAATTGATAATGATAATGAATATATTAATAAAAAGTTTGATTCTTTGTACATTAGTTGTAGTATTCAAATAGAATTAACAGCTCCTTATTCCCCTCTACAAAATAATATTAATGAGAGAAAAAATTGCACCATTTTAAAAATGCTTAGAACATTGTTGTAATATGTGAATGTTCCTAAATTTTATGGGTGAAAGCTATGAATACTACTGTGTATATTTTGATTAGAATCCCTATTTAATATTTTCATTTTTTTACATCAAAAATACATGTATGTTCATAGTATTTCATTTGCTTTGATAAAATTATTTTGTTGTTACTTTAGAGATACTAACTATATTGATAGTGTCTCATTTACATTATATTTATTATTAAAATGATTTACATTAACTCTTGAAAAATATTTATTATAATTATATTGTAATAGATATATTTGTCTTAAATGAGAAAATAAATAAAATATATAGATATTATGATTATTTTCAATTCATATGACTTATCATGGAAATACATTATATGCATAACATCATGTTTAATTTGACAAGATGATCATATTTAATTATTACATTTGGTAAGAAGATCATGTTCAGTGAGTTTGAATCTTTTATGTTTTAATTGCTTAGATACTCTCATTTAATTATTTATGCAAACATCTTTATATGTTTCATTTAATAATAAGATATGTTATGATATGCAAAGTGTAAATAGAATTTATATTATTTGCTCTTCATCATTTACTTTACTAAACATAATATTCATACATCTATGAACTTATTTTGTTTCAGTCTCATATTTATTTGATTGGAAGACTGCATATTATGCTAAAATTATTCATAATTGATGTATGAAAGGTTATACCTCAATCTTTTATTGAAGCATATTAAAACTTGCAAAATTTTGATAAGACTCAAATGATAAAATAAGTTATTATTAATATGATATCTAATGTTTGGTTAAACTTAGTATTATTAGCGAATTATTATATGTGCATCACATGACAATCATAGATACTCATCTTGTCAATATTGGAGACGTTCAATAATGAATTGCATACAATAATTTATATTTTTCACTAACTTTGTAATCAAAGTAGTGAACTTGTTTACCTTAAAATATGACTTGATTGTTTTAAATGTGTTTTAACATGAAAAAATATATGTCATATTTTTATGTACTTGGATATTGTGATGTTACTCATACTATGTGATTATGAATCTATTTTTGGATATGTGTTTAAGTTTTGTGTAGGTGCATAACACCTACAATTTAAGCATATTGAAGTTCATATGTATTTTATCTTAGAGAAAGTCTTCAATGGTGATAGTGATCTGTAGTTCTATCATACGGATGATTAAATGATAGATATCTTGATAAATCCACTTTGTGCTACCAAGTTTTATCAGTTTCATATAATGTTAGGTCTCTTACAATTGTGATTGAGAAGAAGTGTGCATGACAATATCATTTCCTGACATCCATGTATTTATTTTATTTCTCTATACTTCTTCTCATTATAAAGCATTATAAACTTTATGAGAAAATTATGTGATTTGAGTAAACTTCATGTGGATGTTTTACTTTTATATCCCAATATATTAAAAACAAACTTTGTAATGGAGGTCTTTATGTTATAAAGGATCCAAATATGCTTAGTGATTATTCATAAGAAATTATGAGATGTACTTTCACGATCATGTTATCTTAAACTTACTCTCGAGTACTTTATGGATTATAATTCTTTTTGTTTTAAAAGGTGGTGTTTGACATGATGAAAGTTTTTAAATCCTTCAATTATGTACATAATATAGTTATTTTTTTTAAGGTGACTATGACATTTATCTCCACTTAACATTAAAAGGAAGGGTTAGGGCAATTAATATCTAAATGATAATTATTAACCCCTAGCTTACATTGGTAATTAAATAAATAAATAATAATATTTTATTTATTAACATGAGATAGAAACTTTGTGAAAATAAATAATATTATTATGGTTATTTAATATTTACCAAATATTTTAATTAATTGATTTTATCAGAATGGATGGACCTGTTATTTCTACAATGATCATCTTCTTTGATATTTCAATATAGATAGGGTTTTATCCTATTGTGAAATTATCTCTCGAATATGAAACTTTTATCATATTTATACTTATTAAAATTTTGAGTTTTGTGAAATAATGTGTGAAGAAGTGAGAAGGAGAAATTTGTATTGGGGTGCAAAGTTTTTCAAATATATGAATATTACATTGGTGGGTTTTTTTATCTTTTTAAAGTTTTTCGATGGTAAATACTTGTATTTTGTGTCAATTATTCAATATTTATTTATATGTTTTGCTAATCAATTTCATATCTAGATCTTATATATTGATTTATCAATTTTTACACACACGAGTATATGATGATCTTGATGTGCTGATTTCACTAACGCTTCAAGGTTTTAGTATAATAGTTCATTATATTTAGTATCAAGGCCTCCATCCAGGGTCAAGTCATGGAGCGGGTGGCTACGTGGAGATTACAATATTCGTCTGGGGCTCATACATGTGGGGGATCCTGATGTATGGGCATAAATCTAGCATAGAGTCTGAGCTTCAGAAGTGTGGTGGGACGTTATGATCTCGATGTGATGATTTAACTAATGCCTCAAAGTTTTGGTGCAATGGTTTATAACATATCAAATGACAAGGACAAAAAAAGAAGAATATACAAGAACTCAAAGAAAAGAGCCAATTTACTTAGAGAAAGATGAACCAATTTTTTTTTGGAGGGAGCTTCATAAGACAAATAAGTAGACTAAGAATAACATAATAACATGACAATGGTTGGAATACTCAAAATAATTGTATGAGTGTGAAATTGAAAAAGATATACCTCCTGTGATCAGTGTTAAGGAAGAGCTTTTCACAATAGAAGACATCGTGAAAGGGATTAAAAAGTTAGTAATGGGTAACACCAAAGACATAGATAACCTACAAACATAGCATCTAAGATAAGGAATACATATCCTAACACCTTAAATCAAATAAATTTTCAATGGGATCATCCAAAATAAATTTTTGACAAAGTAGACAACCAACCTAACCATACCTCTATTTAAAAGAGGAGATGTAAATAACCCCTCAAACTACCGAACTATCATAGTCAATCTACTTTTTACAAAGTTGTTTGGGAGTATGATAGAGTGTAAAATTGGAAGTTGGGTGGAGGAAAATGGAAAAAGGGCAAAGAGGAAAGCAGGTTTTAGGCCCAACACACTCAATTATTGATCACTATGTCATGCTTAGACACCTACATGAAAATGTTTGGGATAAAAAAAGAGATGCATATTGTTGCTTTGTAGACTTCAAAAATACATTTAAAATAATACAAATGAGCAAACTATGCAGAAAAATATAAGAGCTAGGGTTTCCAACGTATTATATGGAAAGTGTTCATAAATTATATGAGCAAGTCAAGGTTGAAATCAAAATGTAGGTAGGACTATCCTAATGTTTCAAGAGTGATTTATGTGTCAAAAAAGGCTACCCTCTATCCTTAACTTTATTTGGTTATACATTGATAAGCTAGAAGATTGGATAAACAAACTTGGAGGGGAGGGGGTTCACTAGGCTAAATATGTGGGAAAACTTCTATTTTATATTGATGACCTAATTATAATGGCAAAGACAATTTGAGATTTGAGAGACTATATTTGGGATCTAGATCTCTTTTGTAAATAAGTAGGGATGCGGTGAATATCGAGAAAATCAAAATTATTATTTTCTTAGTGAAAAGGAATGAACAACACCCTGAATTTCATTTTACAAAAGGGTCTCTTCAAGTGGTGTCAAAATACAAGTATTTCATCCTCAACTTTCACAAAAATCTCAACTGAGATACTTGCAGGATGGAAAGAATATAAGGTGGTTAGAGAGCTCTTTATGTGCTTCAAAACAACTGCAAGAATGCTAAGTTATGGGATTGAAAGATCACTATGATCTTATTTAGGTTACTTATCGTACCATTGGCATTGTATGGCTGTAAGGTGTGGGCTAGTAGAACAATGAATTTGAAGTAGAGGTAAATAAAAATGATCCAAAAACATCTTATCATAAATAATTTCAAAATGAAGATTTCAATTCCCTGTGAAATCATCCCTGCTGAAACAAGGACTTTCCCTTTAGAGGCAACTATTATGACCAAGTTATTATGTTACTTGAAAAAAATAGAAAATATAAAGACCAACAGGTGGCTTAGGGCCACAAGAGATGAAGAGCTACATATGAGGAAGAACACTTGGATGAGACAAAACCATAAGTGGATGAGTAGATAGAATATTAGCTTAACCAAATGCCCAAACCATAATAAAGACGTAAAAATTTACGTGAATGAAAAGTTTAGAATGGTAATGTGAGGAAATAAATAAGAAAATACAACATTATATTTCAGTGTTCAACCCGATTTATGAACATAATGGAAAAGTGTATATAGGGGTTGAAATTAAATGGAGGGAAAATAAATCCTCATTGTTCAATTGAGGACCAACTCTCGTAGGAGATAGGGAGATGAATGATTCCTAAGGAATGGTGGGAAGAGAGGGTTTGTAATTTTTTACACCATAGGGGTGGTCAAAATGAGGTCCTCTTCATCCTTGACTGTACATACAAATTAAACATGTAGAAACTTGAAAAATTAGTTCCACGATAGAAATATTTAAAAAATAATAATAAAATAATTAAAGAGATTTTAACTCAAATCAACAAAAGACATAGCAATCATTTTTCTTGATGTAGTGGATCGATAATTCCAAAACCACCTGCACATTCTGAGCCCTAGAAGATTATTGTTATGGAATGAGTTTAGTGTGCATCTCTCAAGGTCTCTTAGACCTTCATCCCTTAGGAAAACAAATTTAAATTGCATCTTACTTTGATATTTTTGGGTCTCTTCTCCTAAGACATAATTGGGCAGCTTGGCAAGAAATAACCTCTTTTTTCCAATGGCATCATCAATCCCTTCAGCATGGATTGAGTATGCCCAACTCTAGTATTTGGTGGAACCGAGTTGTTCAGTCTAATAATATTCTCCTTGTTCATCTAGAATTTAGTGCCAAGTCTTTTGAAAAAAAGATATTAATAAAATCAAAGATATTTGGGACAAGGACACTGGCAATTCGCTGTCTTGGAACTCCCTGCATCATACTTTTGGGTTGCCTACAAAACTTAATCTGGGTTATGTTTTCCTTATTCAGTGGATTTCGCTCGAAGTACTCCTTAAAATTACCATTAACCCTACACCCCCTTGGATAGATTGGCGAAGACCAAACCAATGAGCCATTATCACTGCCTCGCGATGATTTTTGTATCATCTTGTTTAACGCCTATTTCCTCTTATTGATTCTCTTAATGCCAAGTGGTCTATGTCTTTTTTTGATTCTCAATGGCAACACATGGTAAATATAGGCCGTGTCAATTATTACGCTGGCGTATTCTACGTATGAAACTTCACATTGATCAAACTTTGTCTAAGCTCGGACTTGCTGTCAAAAAATACATCTTTTGCCCCACCTTTGAAACTATTCCTCACTTATTTTGGTTCTACCCATCCTCTTCCCAACTATGGGTCTCTCTTCTCTCCTTTATTCCTGAAGTCTTTCTTAGCAATTTCAAAAAAAAAAACTGCCCTATTAGGCATTCTCTCCCTTGTCACCCCCTCCGTCATATGGAACACTTGTCAGTTGGTCATTCTCTTTCGTATTTGAAAAAATTGCTATCAACAATTGTACTCTAAGAAATGTTCGGTTTTAGCTATTTAACAAACTTAGATTATATTCTCTCTTTCTTTGCAATTAGAATAGTTCAACACCGAGAGCCCTGAACAACTCGTTGTGATAAAAAAGATTAAGTAAAAGCTCAAAACGATGTAAAGAAGATAGATTATCATTATTTTTATTTCATTATTGGCTCAAAACTTCAACATTTTGGTTTCCTTACTTCTTTCAATGTATTCCCTTCCGAAGATTGTTTTGTAACTATATACTTCTTTCCTTTGCGAGATTCTTGTATTTAATACTTATTTTGTAATTATTCTTTCTTTAATTACTAAATAGCAACATTTTCAATTTAAAAAAACAAGAAAAGAAGAACAGTCTTCTTTAAAAGTGAGTCCGGAATCTATAGAGGATTGAAGCAATACCATCCCATTTCATTTCGTTTCATTTATGTCAAACTACATCTCCACGTTTTAACCAGAAACAAATCGGGTTTCGCGAGCGCGAGTCAATTTGCTCGGATAAATTTGGAGGGAATAGTGATAAACGGAGATGGAGAAGAGCGATGTCTCTGCGATGAGGAAGAAATCAGACGATGCGAGTGCCGCAATTGGAGTGAAGCTCTTACAGGGCTGGACTCTCTTGAATGATTACTGTCCTCAATGCCTTACTCCCCTCGTCCGCAACAGGTTCAAAATCATTTTAATGTTTTTATCTTTTCGATTTGGAGAAAATTACTTTCTGTCAAGGAAAACCTTTGTCGATTTTTAGTCCTGCACGAGCGCACGATGACAAGTTTCATGGCTCTGATAAACTTAATTTTATTTTTCCTTGCCCGTATTGGTCAGAGCACACTAGCAGGCTTATTTCCTATTGGAATGCATACTGCAATAAAAATTGTAGATATATAATAAGATGTACGAAATCATGGATAGGAAGACTATTTTTTTCCGCAACCAGAAGCTGATTTTTGATCTCACGAGTCAGGCTTTTTTTTTCCTGGGTTAATCGTGGATGGGGTTATGGGCTGCCTTTGTGGGGTAAAGCTTGAGCCACAATGTTAAGGCTTGTTAGCATGGGTCATCCTCGAATGTGACTTACAAGCACGACAGCGTCTCCATGTGTCCGTTGGAGTTAGGGGCTGCCGTTAGATTCCTTCGAATGCCCCTACACCACAGCCATTTAAACGAGGATTCTTCAATTTCGAGGTCGCATGTGGAGCTATAGGTCGCCTTATTGCATTTAGGTGGTTTTGATCAAAGTTCACACGCCTATGATTTCCCCCTGTTACCATTACTTCACAATCCCTTGAATTAGGAATATTAATATTTGAGGTCGTATGTGGCTTCATTTTGCTGTGTAAGGCTAGGTTTAATTCTCAGTCTTGTTAAATTACATCTTCGAGTCCGTGTTCTGCTCAATTGATGTTGTCATTATTGTTTTCCAGCTTTCTAATGCCCAGGTTTCAGTATTTCTAATTTTTAAGTTCTTGTGAATTGTATGTATTACAAATTATATGTTTCAATGAACTGTTAACGGTTTACTTTCCTTGTTATCATTTGATATGAAATTAAAGTCAAGTGAAACTGAGAAGCTTGAAGACTGAGATTACGTCCACAGGTAATTGAAGAGTTGGCATACATTAGACACAGGAAAAGGATGATAAAGTGTTACCCCTTACTCAGTCAGAAAGGTTCTTAAAAATTTCAAGTGCAATCATGGATTTGAATTGGGTGAATGAGGAAGATGAAATGATCAATGGGTCTGTCTAAACAAATTAGAAATGTGTATTTTGAGTGGTAGGAATCAATGACACTTGAATTGAATTTGGGGAAGGTGGAATAGCCACTTTGGATTTAGGTATCTATCTGGGGAAAAATTAGAATGCACTCTTTGATAATAAATGAGTAATTAGAAGGATTGTATCCCACTCTCTCTTCCTTTGTATTGGATAGCTCTTTGCAGTGTCTTACTGAAAATACAAGGCAATGTCGTCTCTGATATTTTGAATTCTTGAGAGTATCTTTCAGCTAAGAGGCCATGCCCGAGGGTTATCTCTGTGGTCAAAGCTCTTGAACTTGCACCTGGTCTTGTCTAATGATGGCCCCTTAATCAACTGGCTGTGTAATTAGATGGAGGAAACTCAACATGGTTTGAACCTGGGTCATTATCATGGCAACCGTTGCTGCCTTATCATTATAGCAGGGCCTGCTGGGCAGAGGATGGCCTTTTTAATTCACGATTCAGTAGCTGTGTTTCACATGATGGGCAATTTGATTGTACAGCCAGAAGATGCATTGAACATAAGATAGAGGCTTCACAGGTGAGATAATTGCTACTTTTTAGAAAATTTAGCTAGATCTCTCAGTAACAAGATGAAGCTGGGCAAGAGATGAAAATTGTGACACTAGCTATTGGAACTTTAAGCACAAAGGGTGCGTCAGCTCAAGAGTTTTTTTAATTGTCAAAATAGGGCAAAGGTGAGGTAGACAATCACAAGTGAGTCCTTGTTTGATGAAGGGGAGTTAAAATTGAGTAAATTGAAATACTCAGGACTTGCTAAAATTATTTACCACAATATAGCTGCAAAAAATTGAATTACCTTTGCCACATTATGGTGATTGAAGTTGAATGATATCTTTTATGTTTTACCGAGTTGGTGTTTGAGATTGTAATTCATAATAATTGGTGCTTATGTATGATATAGTTAGTCTCCATTCTTTTTTGCTTTCTCAGCTTTAAAGCCAGGCCATGCAGGCTCTTGCATGTTAGCACCATATCCTATAAATATGCCATTCCCTTGCTTTTTCAAATTAAGTGATAAAGTATTTTTTTTTAATCGTGCTAGAAAGCTTTAAAATGAAGGTTGATCCTGATAGCTTACATGAAAGTTTTAAAACATGGTTGACAAGAGGTTTTTGGGATATGTTGGATATCTGCAAGCCCTCTGCCAACCCATTAAGAATATTCAATCCTGATCCAGCTGAACTATGTATAGACTGCAGAAGCCAGGTATATAATTTTATAAATGATAATCATACAAAAATAGATCTGATATTTTGGAGCATCTCTAGGTTTTGTGGTGAGATCAAATTTGGCATCATTGACTTTGTGTGGCTTGGTAGGAATTTTAATAGTCATTGCACTTCTTGTAATTTAATGGATTTTATGCCTATGTCGATCATCCTGAGTTATCCCACATGCAAAACATTTATGGTTATCCGTAAAACATGATTTTGGGTGGAAGTAGTTTTGTGCAGAGGTATACAAAACCTGTGCCCTGTCCAAGTGTAGTGACCACACTGCTAGTGCTATTGGGGAGTTTTTGGTGTGTACAAGTATCCATACCTTCTCAAGAAAGTTCTCTTCTCTTTTATAAATTGTCTCATCTGATATTACAACTGTCTTGTTTCTTTTCCATTCCTTAGTAATTCGAATATTGTTTTCAGGGTTGCTCAAATAATTAAACTTGTTATAAAAAATCTGTTTTTCAGTCTTTAGAACAGATTTTATTGTATTTTAATTAGTATTCTGAAATCAGGTTTTAGTTTCTCAGTTTAGATTCAGATTTTTTTAGATCTAGGATTTTGGCTATAAGGTCTACAATACTTATAACAGGTTTAAAATTGGGCTCATAACAATGGGGTCAATGCCTCTTTCATGGCCTTATGGGTGGACATTAACAATGCAGTCATTCTCAATTACTCACGTAGAAGACTTGGGAATTAGAAATTGCAAATTAGTGGAAGGAGGATTCCCTTGGATGATATAAGGGACAACATGGACTAAATGAATCAAGCCTTACAAACATTGATTGTGGGCAATGGACAAAAAAGGACTGGGGGAAATAATAGTAGTAATGAAGAAGATGCCCAATAAAGACTCTAGAATTGGAAAAGAGAGACTGGACAATCATGATTATGTGGAAAATCTTTTTGCTTGAAACATTAGCAGGAGAGGGTAATCCTTATAATCAAGGCAACCAAGAGAACCGTTGAGGGAGCCCACATAAATCCTATGTTTGATGATTGTTATTAAGTTATTAATCCAAGGGCTTTAATATGTGAAATGTGCTTCTTTTTGCCATTTAAACCTTATGGAGGATTACCAAAAAAATCGTTTTTCCTCTTTGCTCCTTGAAGGGCCAACATTTGATTGATGGCAAATGATTGATCGGAGGTGGGAAGAGGGAGATGAAACAGAAATAACTACTTAGGATTAATTTGTGAATGCATTCTACAATAACTTTGGGGCTTATACATAGGAAGACTACATGAAATAACAAAACATAGTGGCATATGATTCAAGAAAATTTCCCCAAGCCACTCTGCAGTATTGCCTTATCTGATATTTCAAATACCTTGAAAGTATCCAAATCTCACCTTTAGCCCTATAATCTATCACAGTAAATGCTTGAAGATATGATATAATAGTTCCATGTGCAACACTCTCCAACCATTGAAATGAACCAAATTAAAATCTAGAGTTCAGGGAATTGTCTGAAAAATCTGAAATACTAATTTTGGAAAAGAAGAAAATCTGATTGATAAATTGAATCTCCACTATATAACCAATAGAATTGTGCTTTTATATCACTAGCACACTAGACAAAAGCTCTTAGATGCGCTAATACCAATTGTGAAGGCAGACCAATCTTCAATGTAATAAGTGATAGTCAAGCTAGATCTCACATATCTTCATAAAGGAAAGAAACTCCTTAGTAAAAGGAGTCTTGCCATACTTATAGACAAGGAAGGCCTCTCTTATATTAAAACGTTCCTAAATATAGGCTTCCACCAAAAGTAACACTTCCAAAGCGATATTAGTCTTTGCATGGTTTTATTTGCTTTAATTTTCTAAACCAATGTTTAGCCTTTGCATAATTTTAATTGCTTTATTCATCCAAAGTAATCTTTAGCCTTTGCATGGCTTTATTCTCATCCTATTGGCTAGAATAACTTGCTATTTTCATGGAATAAACTTATGCAAACGGAATTATGCCTCTGATAACTGAAATGTACTGAATTGAAATTTAAAATTCTGGAAATCATCTGGAAAAGTCTAAAATACAAAATTTTTAGAACAAAGAAAATGATTGATAAATGAACTATCCACTATAAAAATATAGAACTCTGATCTAATACCACTAATTATGCCGATAGGCATCTTGCAATGCAGCTGGTGGTGGTAGTGGTGGCCTGTAGCATCCGTGACTGTATAACAATTAATGGATGATCTTAAATTTGATGTCCGTTTGACCTTCATAAGGTAGTTATTCTCAAAATTGTGATATCTTACGCATACTGTGGAGTTGGGAGCCTTTTTTTTTCCCTGAAAAGATTTTTTCGAGTCTAACATAGGGGTCTAGCTAGATTGAGGCTATCTATCACCAGACAACAGAACATTCACAAAGAAGGTGAAGAAGCTAGTGTAATGTTCTCCTTTTTGGCGTAGCTTGCTTATGGACTCTTAGCTTGGTTGTTCCCACAAGGCTAAGGGAAGGAAAGAGAAGGGAACGTTGAGAGGGGGGGGGCTATCCTTTGAGCAAAAAGGTAAAAAGTATTTAAGTATTCTAATTTTTAGTTGAATTTGCAAAAAAATACTTTTGATCTAATGTTCACTGAAGTTGAGGACCTTAAAGGGTCATGAGAGCCTAAACCCTCAAAAGGGAGTTTAAAAAAAAATAAAATTGCTTATGTTTTAAAAGACACATCCCTCCAACTTAGGCGCCACCCTTGGGGGATGATTATAAAAAGCAATTGAAGAGTCTTTTGGAGAGGTATGCTGAATATTGATATTGAATTTTTGATCAAGTATGTCAAGCTTGATTACCACATCTTGAGGACGAAAACCTTCAAGAGTGTTAGGACGAAAACCTTCATTCATACTACTTGGGTAGCTCTATTCAAGGGCTGTAGTTGAGCTTCAAAATTGCATGTTTACATGCAAGTGGATCTACAAAGGTGTTTTTGGACACCACCTACATTGACGAATATTGCAAATCCTATAGAAAGTTGGTTTTTGGAGAAATTGTAGGTCTTGAAGAGTGGTGACTTGCATTGAGAGCTTGTTCGTGGTGTTGAGAGCCATTTTATTGGGTGGCAACTTGTCTAGAGGGTTATGTGAGCTGATTTGAAGGGTTAGTTGAAGCCTAAAATATTGCATAATATTTTATATGATTTTCCAGCTTTGGCGACTTGAATTGAGGGCTGGTTTTGTGGTTTTGGAGTTGATTTGAAGGGTTCGTTGAAGCCTAAAATATTGTATAATAATTTATATGATTTTTTCAGCTTGGGCGACTTGCCCTAGGAGCATTTTGAAGGACAATTGGTGGTCCATTGGCGATTTTAAAAAATCTGATTTATTTTATATATTTTTCTGAGGTGGGGCGAATAAGTTTGAGGAGGAATTGGACATTTTTGGAGGGCTTTTAGACTCCGATTGGACAAGGTACATTTATAATATTATTTTTGATTTATTTGGTAATAAATCATAAGGGTTTGAAGGTTTTTTGGAGTGTTAAGGCAAGGGTATTGATTCTGAAATTCTGCAGTTAAAATTTGAGTGGGGCGACTCACTTGAAGGAGGTGTACAAGGGTTTAGGGTGACTTGATTGGCCTTAAACAATAGAGCATTTATTATTGCAAATATTGGTGGAATTTATAACTTATTTCCAGTAGGTTTGGTCAGGTTACAAGTCTGATTTTCTGAGTTATTTTATGCTATTTATTCCTGATTTTGGTGACTTGGTTTGGAGAAGATTTGATCATGTTTTAGGCTCTCACATTGTCCAATTTTTATATGATATGCATGCTGGAATTTCCCTGAATTTTATCTTCAGTTGTAGAGGGTTTTTTGAGTTGGATTTGGTGACAAAAGAGGACATTAAAATTAGCTTGGTGGCGTTGAGGGTTTTGGAGTGGAAAACATACCAATTCCGCTCTTTCATACGGTGTGAGCCATGATTGTCTAAGCTTCACAAGGTATTTTTCTGTTATTTTGTTGAGTGATTGGAGGTGTGATAATTTCAGTTTGGTGGTGCAAATACAACACAAGGGTTTACTGGTTTTTATTTTCAGCATTCACATTTGTTTAGGGGTTTGTTGGAAAACCCTCCTTTGCATTGTTGTCCCAATTTAAGGACGTTATAGTTAATTGATATCTATCAGCGTTTTTCAAATAAATTTATGTAATATATCTGTACTAGAACTCAAAAACAACCAAGTCTATTGGGCAAGTCACTCCCAATCGGAAGATAAACCAATCTTTAATGTATTTAGTGCTGGTAAAATAAGCCATACCATACTTATAAAGAAGGAAGCCTTCTCTTATATTTAGGCACACCCCTAATTATAGGCTTTTGCCAAATATACCCCTATGCTTGCTTCATCCTTCTAAAGCAATTGTGGCCTTTTTATGGAATAGACTCGAGCTTTATTCTCATCCTGTTTTCATAGATTAAACTTGTACTTTTTTCAAATGCAACATTCTTGTGTCAAGAGTGAAATGTATTGGGCTCATTACAAAAAAATTTATAAGAATTTTGAATTTAAAATTTATGTCTTGAACAAATTACACTGTTTTTTTTTAACATGGCAACACCATGGTCGCCATGGCAAATGCCAAAGGGAGGTGTCAACAAAATTGCATCAATGATCTGACATCCTAATCTTGCACAAATACATACTGTCATGCTAATAATAAGTGTTAATTTCACCCATGTGGGTGTCTGTGTGAGTGCATGCTGGTGTGTGAATCAGCTACGATAATGCATCATCTATAAATTAATTGATTACTAATTTTAATTGTCTTTGGACTCAAGTGCATGAGCATCATCTTCTCTAGGAATGGAGATTTTTCATCTCTGTTGGCCTTGCACGTATCGTCTGGTGTGACAAAGTGGTTGGCTTCCTACAAACAAAAAATCATGGACCTACTGCCACATCTCTTGTATGCAAGATACTCTGATTATACGATGCTAGATTACTTCTTGACATGCAGTTGGTCTTATTAATAGCCAGAATCACATGGGACTTATTATTTACAATTGTACTGATGCACAATTATTAGGGCATTGAGTTATATTCTATTGATAAAATGTGACACAATAGGGTTTAGATTTTTGTGGCTTCTTTGTTATAAGATAGATGACTGTTGTTGTTTGTTTAACATGCAGAGAAAAAAGGATTTACTGCGTTGGTTGTTCTCAATGGGTCATAACAGAGATGGAGGCAGCTGCTCGAGCTTTGGAAAATCCCGTTGATAGATTCCAAAGTCGTGAGAGTGCAGCAGCTTTAAGTGAACCTGCTTTTCAGAATCGGGACATGGGCAATGTACAGCAAAGAATGACAGCCTCATCGCCTGCTCAACAAGTGGAGCCTTCTAATTTTGCTACATTCAATTCTAATGCAAAACCTCAAGCTGGTATTGACGGGCCAATGAAAAGTAATGATGGATCCCAATCTAACCAAAACCCTAGCAAAATGACGTCGTTGGTGTTATCTAAGGTACGCATGTTTAAGGTTTCTTTAGAATGTTTTGCTTAGGTCCTAAGCACAACAGTTCTCAATATATGTGCCTATTGTGCAGGTAGAGCTGCCATCAAACACAGGTGCTGTGTTTTCACAAACATTGTCTACTTTGGTTCAGAAGATTGAGGTTTGCTGTTTTCTGCATTATTTCTCATCTATTCTGCTGAGTGGTATTTGCCATTGACAGTTATCGTTGCTTTTAAAATATCTCCTATAAGATATCATGAAGTAGATTCTTAAATTGGCTTAGTATGTTTTTGAAGAACATGCATTATTTTATTCACTGTGTCTTAATTTGTCCTCAGCATATGAAAAACAACCTAAGTCATATACTTGGGTGCATAGATATTATGAAATGCCCATTTCATATAAAGTTGTTTGAACTTTAAGGAGTAATCAATTGACCCTTTCAAAAATAACCGGAAAATTTTAGATGCTTCTTTCTTGGTCCTAGTCTGGCCATTCCTGTACAATATTTTGGGTACTGTAGATGTTATAGATGAGTGTTCGCTTTTTATTTGTTTAGTTTGATTTTTTATTAATTTTCATTTAAATTTTAATGTTTTCTGCATTCGTATTGTAATGAAACTTGTCGATTCTAGGATAAGTGTTAAACCCCAGTTAAACTTCTGCGTCAATAGTGATAAAGAATTTTTGTCCTCAAATTATTAAGGTTTGGGCTCTGAATATCTTTTAAGAAAACACGCTCTGAAAATAGCTTTCAAGAAAGCAAACTCATTCTTGTCATATGTAACTCTTCATATGGTCAAAATCATTTATCTTCTTTTCGTTTTAAGGCTTCTTCTTCAGGAGCCCAAGTCTATATGCCAGTTTGTTCAGTAATCTGCCTTCGCTTAACGTTACTGTCAAATATTCTGGGAAATATGTTTGCTGTCCTGGTTTGTTCAGTAATTTGCGTTCGCTTTCCCTGGTCCCCAAATCTTCTGGTGAATATGTTTGCCTCCCTGGTCTCTTGATGGCAGTACCAATTTGCTGTATTTCATGTTCTTTCTAGAACGAGTTTTATAACTTTTATTGCTAGTTCCTTCCATGGATTTTTGCCCATAAGGTCTTCAGGTTAATTATGTAAGTTTCATTGAGGTGGGTTGAATGCAAGCTTACTTGTCTCCTCCTGATTAAATCAGTTTGATTTATGAGTCCCTTCTGATTATCAGTCATTTAGCTTTTAATGCTCCTGTATCTTATATAATGGCATTAAATCTGTTGAGACAATTCTTTTATATTGATGTCTGATTCAAATTATTTCATAATCTGGTTCTCTGTAAACATCTTGGCAGGAAACATCAAAGTTGATTCCAGTCACTCATGAGCCTCTTGTCATAAAACAGGCAATTATCCGACTCCCCTTCTATCTTATTTTGTTTTCTTTTATGCAAATGCCTGGTAAACAAAGATAAGTATTCATTATTTGATGTACAATGCTTAAAATTAATGGATTAAATCAAAAGAGAAGTTCTTGAGGTGATTTGAATGTCGTAATTAGCATTTCTCTGTTTTTGATTGTCAATAGTTCTTGAAATCAATGTAGGCAACTTTACATGCACTGATCCGTACTGGGGATACAATTCGAAGGGTAACACACCAGTTGTTAGGAATTAGTGTTGCTATAAAGTAAACTCCTCTCTACTGAATTGACATGGATTTGCAATAATATAAGAACTTCATTGCAAATTAATAAGAGAGTTTTAAAAATAAAGCAATCTATGTGGAAAGGATGTATGCTATACACTTTGCATATGAATTGGGCGAATCCTTTTTTAATAGCTAAGCAAAACTAAAAATAGTAATCTGCCTTAAAGATAAACAAGTCTATTAGTAGCCATTCAACATGCATATGCATGTGAATAGGAAACTCCTAAGAATATACTAAGAATATTAAATTGCCTTAAAGGTAAACAAAGCTGCTAATAGCCATTCAACATGCATAGGCATGCGAATAGGAAAATTCCTAATTATAAGAAATCTGCTAGGATAGGAGTTGCTAATAATAGCCGTTTGGGGTGGCCACCTTGCTGGGGTCTAGGTATACTTCGATTTCAGAATCGTTTACCTTTTTGGAAAGCTCCACTCACGATCTGTCAGCCCTTAGAAAAATTGAATGGATGAAGCATTTTTTGAGTTCTAAAAAATGCTCCGAAGGCCTCTGAAACTGCAATTTATGCTATGCTGATTTTTTGGAAAATCGTAATTTTATGAAAATGATCCCAAATTATCATGCAGCAGGCTCGAGTCATTGTTGGGATTATTCATCCTCCATCCCCGCCGCCCCCGAGAAGCAATGGGCCCCACTATGACCAGGTATGTAATAAAACTTGGATCTTTTTGTTGAATCTGGATCTTGTTGAACCACTTTTCTTGGTGAGAAAACTGCCTTGCCTTGATCACTTGATATAGGGAAATTTGTGGATTACAGGTACCTTTTACCACTCCATCTATGACCCGATCAACAATAAATGGCATTAAACAGTCTGAGTTTAACTTTGTGACTTAAAACTGTTTAACAATATCTGAAGTGTCCAAGAGAGGTGGAAAGTAATGCCAGAGCAGTTCCAAATTGAACATTGGATGCAACCCAAGATAGGGTGGCATGTTTAGTTGAAAGGCATTAGTGCCCACTTGCTTGATGACTGTCTAGGGTCCATATCAGAGAGGCCTAAGTTTCTTTGGATATTACAAACATTCTTTCAGCAAATGTAGTGATACCATATCGCTACCTTGAAATTGATGAGGGTCTGATGTTGTTCATGACATTGGTTGTACTTCTGGCTGGTTTTCAATAGGATTTCATGCACCTATTGTTGGATTTGTTGGATTCGTTTAACAAATTTGATGGCCTCATGTAATTCTTTCTGTGCATGAAGAGATATTTATTAAATGCTATAGGGTAGGGTTTTTTTAGTGGCGAATCTTCGTTAATTCACAAATATTTCGTTTTCTAAAATTTGGATTTGGAATTTTTTTTGGACCAGTAAAAAGCATTGGGTTGCCAAAAATTGAGTTGTAAATGAGATTTAGAAGTCAGCTCGCCTCCCGTTGACACTAATTCCACATTTGTGACTATAAATCGCCATGGCGTTGAAGGACATTTTGCTCTATTTTGCCAACATATATTATACACCGCATATCTAATATATTCTGCTCTAGATCAGAAAATCGAAACAACCCCGATGCGCATGTATGATGCCACACACTCAAGATGATGACCACAGGGATTGGACAACGTCCACACACTCTGAGCGACGACAACAGACTTTGGATGACAACTAGGGGACAAGGATGGCATCTACAAGATCTGGATGGCGGCCATAGGGCCTAAATGGTGATCGAAAGGATGGGATGGCGTCCACAACCTTTGGACAACATCCATCAAAGCCAAATGGCGACCAAAGGGATTGGACGTCCACAGAGGACGAACGACATCCACCGGGACTAGACGATGACCATAGGAGGCAGATGACATCCACAGGGTCTAGATAGTGTCCAAGGGGTCTGGACGGCGACCAGGCAAATGAGATGTTGACTACAAACGTTGGATGACGTCCGTTGGGAGTAGTCGACTGTGACTATAAATCGCCATGGCGTTGAAGGACATTTTGCTCTATTTTGCCAACATATATTATACACCGCATATCTAATATATTCTACTCTAGATCAGAAAATCGACACAACCTCGATGCGCATGTATGATGCCACACACTCAAGACGATGACCACAGGGATTGGACAACGTCCACACACTCTGAGCGATGACAACAGACTTTGGATGACAACTAGGGGACAAGGATGGCATCTACAAGATCTGGATGGCGGCCATAGGGCCTAAATGGCGATCAAAAGGATGGGATGGCGTCCACAACCTTTGGACAACATCCATCAAAGCCAAATGGTGACCAAAGGGATTGGAGGTCCACAGAGGACGGACGACATCCACCGGGACTAGACGACGACCATTGGAGGCAGACGACATCCACAGGGTCTAGATAGTGTCCAAGGGGTCTGGACTGCGACCAGGCAAATGAGATGTCGACTACAAACGTTGGATGACGTCCATCGGGAGTAGTCGACTACATTTGTGACTATAAATCGCCATGGCGTTGAAGGACATTTTGCTCTATTTTGCCAACATATATTATACACCGCATATCTAATATATTCTACTCTAGATTAAAAAATCGACACAACCCCGATGCGCATGTATGATGCCACACACTCAAGACAATGACCACAGGGATTGGACAACGTCCACACACTCTGAGCGACGACAACAGACTTTGGATGACATCTAGGGGACAAGGATGGCATCTACAAGATTTGGATGGCGGCCATAGGGCCTAAATGGTGATCGAAAGGATGGGATGGCGTCCACAACCTTTGGACAACATCCATCAAAGCCAAATGGCGACCAAAGGGATTGGACGTCCACAAAGGACGGACGACATCCACCGGGACTAGACGACGACCATAGGAGGCAGACGACATCCACAGGGTCTAGATAGTGTCCAAGGGGTTTGGACGGCGACTAGGCAAATGAGATGACTACAAACGTTGGATGACGTCCATCGGGAGTAGTCGGCGTCCAGAGGGGTTGGACGGTGTCCACAAAGGCTGGATGACGTCCACAGGGTCTGGACGGAAGACGCTGCCTACAGTGACTAGACAACGTCCATCGGGACCATACGATGACCAAAGGGGCTGGACAACATCCATAGAGGGTGGACGACATCCACATGGTTTGGACGGCGATCGGTCAGGCTGGACGTCGTACACAGAGTTTGGACGACAACCAAAGGGATTGGACGATGTCCCCAGGGTCTAGATGACACCTATAGGGTGATGACCAAAGGTACTTGGCGGTGACTATAGACTTTGGATGGCAGCCACAAGGAAAGGACACCCTATTGAACATGGCCCAAGTGGCAGGTCACAACTTGTCTTGCAAAAAAAAGTTGTCTGTGATGGCTTTTGGTGATAATGGTAAGACATCAAGCCAATTATCAATGACAAAGAACATATTATATTATTTTGGGCAGCCAACAAGAACACCCAAGCAAAGTCAACCTACACTCACTCAAAATATAGGTACTAAATGATTTACAAATTTTATTTATTTATTTATTTAAGTAATTATTATTTTACATTTGAAGGATAATAGCAAAACCCTTCACTGATCCCTCTAGATCCCTCCACTGATAATGGTTTTTCAAATGAAATATTTAATCACAATATCATTTCACCATTTGAAGATATTATTGATGATGACATGCAACCATTTGAAGACATACCTGAATATGGCAAGGCCCAACAAAGGAAAAACCGGATGATATGATACAAACATTTTTTTTTTATAGATCTCATAAGACAACTCCTATTGCAAATACAAATCTGAAATTTCTGCCAAGAGGAGACGTGAGGACATTCCAAATGATGAGATCCATTGAGCAGAAGACACTTCTACTCAATAGACACAAATTTCCGCCGATAAAGGTACTAAAAAATCTATGCGAAGAAAGCGAACTAGATGGACAAATGGAATTTCTTTTAAGTTCGATTGGGCAACAAAACTTCCTTTCATTGAACCAACAAAGTCAATAAACAATAATGATACCCCAATTGAATGTAAATGTACAATATGTACCTAAAAATTAAGAAAGGACTACAAAATGCAACTTAAGTTGGACACAATTGAGAAACATTGTGGCAAAGTTTGTGTCTGTAAAACAAGATGGACAAATTAAAAAAATGCATAGATGGAAAGGTGTCAATGAATGCATGCATGCTAGATACACAATAGAGTATGAAAACAATTAGAGATGTATGCGACATCTATTTGAGAAATGAGGAACAATTATAGCTCAAATAGGAAAAGATATTCAGTCTAATCAACATTCCAAAAATATACAGTTCTCAATGATGTACCACATTCATAACAAAGACAGACCTATATCTGATTTTTCAGATTATAAGATTTTGTTTCAACATAATGGACTTCATAACATTTCACAATCACATTGGTCAAATGGTAGTGCTTGGGACATGGTAAAATGTCTTGCGATGATTGAGAAGATTTGAAAGACAAAGTTAAACGTGCAAACTTTATCTCACTGTCCATTGATAGGTCACAATAGTTGACAACACAACATAGGTTTGTATCCATGTTTGCACTTTTGAGAACAATTCAAGGCAACCTCATTTGATAGCTATACATAAAATGGTTGAAAATTGCAATGCGAAATCCTTTTCAAGTTAGTTATTTCTAATTTGAGGGATATTGTTAGGATGAATGATTATGCTATAGCTACGAAATTGGTATGTGTTGGCGCTAATGGTGCATTAGTAATGCAGGGGAACATAAATGGTTTGTGTGTTCCACTACAGACAACAGTTGCCCCATATATGATTTCAATTCATTGCATGGCACACATAATGAATCTTGCATACAAAATTGTAAGCACATTTAAAAATGTTGCCAAAGTGGAAGAACTTATCCATAATTTCCACGCTTATATGTCAAGCAGTCCGAAAAGATTTCGAGTTTTAGAAATTTGCAATTGGGGTTACCTATGGTAAAAAGCTTCTAAAAGATATTGATACAAGATGGATTTTCATGTATGAGCCTGCATGCATAATTTTTGAAGAACATCCATCGTTGACAGGGTTTATATTTAAATATCGAATGGAAGTTGACAAGGCAAAATATTTGTTTTACCGTTTAACAAATTTGGAAATGCTTTTGACACTATGTGGTATTCTCCCAATTTTGAATGAAATGAATTGTTTGATGAAAAAATGCTCAAGAAAAATCTATATATATTGTAGACTTCATACATTTGAGAAAATGGGTTTGTCAATCTCTAGATGTCTTATACTTGGGGCAAAATAGTTTTAAGCTCCCTGTTTTTGCTAGTTGGCAAACTTTAACAGATATTAAAAATCCAAAAACCTATTCGAAGTTCAATAGTAAGAATCATTTTTGTATTTTCGTTAATGAAAATGAAATACCACTGTACCCATTCCAAAAACGAGTTGATATAGCATGATCAGAAATTGAAGCAGCTCCTGTAACACCTATTCTTTAAGAAATTGTTATATCTGAAACACATAAAATTGAGAAAGATAAATGATAGCTTATTTATGGAAATTGAAGAATGTTTTCAAATGGATGAGTTGCTTGAAACCATGGTAGTGGTGAATCCCATATTTTGGAGAGTTGAGGATGGTGAAGAACGAATTAGTAATTTCTTTCTCAAATACATGGGAACTCTCATTAAATATTTTTCAAGTCTATAGATGGCAATGGAGTTGAAATTCAAGGTATTTTGCAAAAAATATTTATTGATAACATAGTCAACCCATTTTAGACTCACAATGATTGATCAATATAAGTGTCTAAATGAGCCAACTGAAAATGGTGCTATTACAAGGCCATGGAAAAAACTGTATCTCGATATCTCCTAGAGGAAAATATTAGTGAATATTTTTGGTTGTATGAACTCTGCCAAACAATGATTTTGGGCTCGGTGGAAGATGAAAGAGTCTTTAGTGCATTATCTTTTGTTAAATTGAAACTTCATAATAGATTGGACAAAAATCTAGAGACATGTTTGAGATCGTATGTTTCGCGTTATCCAGTGAATGTGTTTCTCTATGATAGATTCTTCAAATTTGAAATTCGCTTAATCAAAGAAGAGGAGTCTCTAATACAACAAATAACAAAGCTAATTGAAATATTGAGATTGTATGTGTCAGATACAGTACATACAAATGACAATTATGAAGAATGGGCTACTCAAAAACTGTTTCAGCTACCTGAATTTTAGTATGTATGTTTCAACTTTCAATTTTGCAATTGCTTTTAATATTTTCTTTTGTATCTCATACAATTAAAAACAACATACTAGTGTAAGTAGTATTGAAAATCATTGAAACATTAGTATATCGGAGTTGTTACCAGAATCCGGATAATGCGAGTGCAATGGAGACGTGATCACACAAGTTGAAGCAAGTTTACACCACATAGATGCTAAAGCAGTTTGAAAATAACACAAAAAGATAAATTGCACAAGACAAAATGGAGAAAACCAAAGTCTGATTAGCATGAGATGGCCAAAGTGAGGAATACATATAGGAGAGTACATAAGTAACTCCTCCACAAAAGGTGGACAAGGCACCCCAAGAATACACTGTAACTCTTCCATGAAAGGTGGTGACAAGGTGCTAAGAATAGAGAAGTAACTCCCATCAAGGGAGTTACTTATGACATTCTTATTACACTTATGACACATCTATGACACACACCTCCACATAAGCTAGCCTATCCCACAAATGTAGGAAAACTCCATGTATGCACAATAAATACAATTTCCCTAATTAATAAATAGGGAAAAATAAAAACCTACACTAATACCCCTCATAAGCGCAGCTTAGGTGGGCAGTGTGGAAATATAAAATGGGTCCTGGCAACTAGGCCTAATGAGGTACCCATGTACAAATGCAATCTCCCATAAGATAGAGAAAAGGAGAAAACCCGTAGGAAAAAACTCTCCCCCAAAAGAGACAAAAGAAAAGAAGAGGCTAAATGGCCCCCTGAAGATGATGCTGCTGCAGATGTGGACCGCACCCCAAGAAGAGCTCGTAGATGAATGAACTTACTCTCAGTGAAAGGTTTGGTGAAGATGTCTGCAATCTGCTCCGAAGACTGGCAAAATGTTAAGTCAATGACCTGACTATGAATAAGCTCCCGAATGAAATGCATGTGAATCTCTATGTGCTTGGTCCGCTAGTGCTGAACCGGATTCCTGCAAATTTGATGGTACTCTGGTTGTCACAATAAATGATGGTGGGCTACCTGATAGGAATGCCAAACTCAGAAAGTATCTCCTGAAGCCAAATAGCCTCAGTAGCTGCATTAACAGCTCCCCTGTACTCTGCCTCTGTGGATGATATAGCAATAGCATTCTGCTTCTTGCTAGACCAACTGATAGGACCAGAATCTAGAGAGAAACTGTAACCAGAAGTGGACTTGCAAGTTTGTGAATTGCTAGCCCAGTCTGAATCTGTATATCCAATCAAGTCAACCTTTATGCCAAATCTGTAATGAATCCCATATCTATGAGAACCCTGTATGTAATGCAAGATCCTCTTAGCTGCTTTCCAATGCAGCTCATGAGGTTCTTGCATGAATCTGGAGACAAGTCCCACTGTATATGATATGTCGGGCTGGTGTGAGTCAAGTAGATGAGACTACCAACAAGTTGTTGATACTGAGTGGCATCAACCAATGGTGAAGAACAATCAGCCTCAAACTTGACTCCCAATAGAAAGGGAGTTGGAGATGGCTTGCAATCAGCCATGTGAAACCGAGCCAATAAGTCAAGAGCATACTTACGCTGTGCAAGAGAAATCCCTGAATTTGACTGTGAGATCTCGATGCCAAAGAAGTAGTGCAACAAACCCAAGTCTGTCATGTCAAATCTATCCTGAAGAGATGCCTTCACCACTGCAATAGCCGATGAAGAACTCCCGGTGATCAAAAGGTCATCAACATAGAGAACCAAAATTAAGAGCGAATCATCCTGCCGCAAGAAGTAGACATTGGGATCAAAATGACACCTAGTGAAACCCGCTGTGAGAAGGAAGGAATCCATCTTGGCATACCAAGCCCGAGGGGCTTGTTTGGGGCCATAAATAGATTTCCTAAGTCTATATACTAAGGAAGAATCCTGAACAAATCCCGGCGGCTGCTCCATGTAGATCTCCTCCTCTAGGTCTCCGTGAAGAAAGGCACTCTTCACATCCATCTGATGCACATCCCAACCATGTGCTGCGGCAATAGCCAAGGTGAGTTGGATAGAAGTCATCTTTGCAACGGGTGCAAAGGTCTCTGAGTAGTCAATGCTTGCCACCTATGAGAAACCCTTGGCGACCAATCGCGTCTTGTACTTATCAACCGACCCATCTGCTGCAAACTTGGTCTGATATATCCACCTACATCAAACCATCTTTCTTCCCTTAGGAAGTGAAGTCAAATCCCAAGTGTGATTTTTGATTAAGGAAGAATATTCTTCCTCCATAGCATTATCCCACTCAGGTACCCCCGATGCCTCTTGAAAAGTCTGTGGATCCGAAATTGAAGCACAGAAGGCATGTGGATCTCTTTGAAAATCCCCCCTAGTACGTCTGTCATCTGCGGAATCTCCTGCCCAAGTGCCAGCACTCTCAAGTGTCTGTCTGGCCCAAAGTGGCCCGGAAGTGGGCGAGTCAGGTGCTAACTCCTCATCCTCTGACTGACTAGAGGTGGATGACTTTGCATCACTGTCCTCGCTGTCTGAACTCGAAGATGTCTCTGGCTCAAGAACCTGCTGTGGCTGATCTGAATCTGACGAGGAATCATCATGAAAAAGTAGATCCGATGAGGGAGAAGAAGTGTCAAGTGTTGAGTCTCTAGGACTCTCTTGAAAATAGACACTTCTCTCAATGAACAACTCATGAGTGACTGGATCTAGAAGGCGATATCCCTAAATACCATCCGGATATCCTACAAAGATGTAATGCTTGGACTGACGTTCTATAGCTTTGCGTTTCTTCTTCGGAATGCGGGCCATAGCTGGGGATCCGAAAACTCTAAGGTGTTCAACATCAGGTTTCCTTTTATGCCAAGCTTCAAAGGGTGTTATCCCTTTCAAAGCATTGTGAGGAACCCTGTTTTGAATGTAGCAAGCACAATTGATGGCTTCGGCTCAGTACTGTGGTGCTAAGGATTTGGAGTGAATCATACAACTACCAATCTCTTTCAAGAACCTATTCTTGCGTTCTGCAACTCCATTCTGTGAAGGACTGTAAGTGACTGTGCGCTGCAAATCAATCCCCTCTGTGGTGCAAAACTACTCAAACTTGATGCTGACATACTCCTCTCCATTATCAGTTCGAAGAACCTTGATGGATTTCTCACTCTGTTTCTCAACAAGAGCCTTGAAGTCTAGAAAATTTTCAAACACTTCAGATTTTTGTTTGAGAAAATATATCCAAGTGTACCTAGACAAATCATCAATGAAAGTGAGGATGTACTTGGCCCTTGTGAAAGATGGTTTGGGAAAGGGTCCCGATACATCATTGTGGACTAACTCCAAAGGTTGTGAAGCCTTCCAAGCTTTGCCTTTGTCATATTTTGCTTCGGGATGCTTCTCAAGGGAGCACCCCTTGCAAAGTCCTTTTGAGAATTGGACACGAGGCAAGCCAATGACCATGTCATGTTTGCGAAGTTGCTCAAGGTAGCGGTAGTTAAGGTGGCCAAACCGCTCATGCCACAATTTGCTAACTCCTTCTGAATGAGTCAACAATGCTGTTGGAGAAGAATCTGATGCAAAATGTGAGGTGTATAACCTGGCTTGTTGATCTGCCTTACCCACTGCCACTGTAGTATCACTATGCAACTCCCTGATAGCCATTGAATCTGGTGAAAACTCAACTCTCATGCCCTGACCAATGTGAGTGATTTGGTACACTGATAAGAGATTGGTTGAAAGAGAAGGAACACTTAGAACATTATTGAATGTTCCTCCCATTTCAACTGACCCTCTCCCTGCAACAGAAACTGATGTGTCATCACTCGAACTAATTGAAGTCATGCTACAAGGCTTTAAAGATGAAAACTCAACTAGTGAAGAGCCCATGTGGTGAGAAGCACCCGAGTCAATGACCCATGAAGATGTGGAAGCTGCTGTAGCTACAAGGGCCTTGCCCTTTTCTTTCTCCTTACCCTTGCCTTTTGCCTTGGTAGAATCTTGGGTAGATGAATTTTGCTTGATGGACTCAGGAACACCTATGTTGTTCTTCTCTAGAAGATGAGTTAGGTGATCTATTTGTTTCTTCATGCATTTGTGTTCATCATGCCCTGTCTTTTTACAATAGGCACCCTTAACCTTCTCCTTCTTAGGTTTAGCATTGGAAGAAGAAGTCTCAATGCTGTTTTTGGCAGGATTGGTGTTTTCTTTCTTCTTCTCCTGGTCCTTGTTCTTTTTCTTCTTCTCCTTTGTTGAAATCTTGTCTCTACCATTTTCAGCTATCAAAGCTTGGGGTTGAGTAGACTTCACTGTGCCCATTTGAATTAGCTTATCTTGCTCCCTAGTCAAGTCGGCAATGAATGAATCCAAAGAAGGCATTTTCCATGTAGTGCCAAGGGCACTTTTTGTGGTATGGAAAGTGGAGACAAAGACTGAATAGCTTAGACCTAACTTTGCGAGAATAGAAAGTATGAGTTGATCATCTTTCTTCTCTATTCCGCATTCTTTCAATTGCAATCTAAGGGCCTTAAACTTAGTGAAGAAGTCCTGTAGGGTGTCAAAGTTGCTAGGACTTAGACTTATGAGTTCGTTTTCGAGCTCACGACCTCTCATCTCATCAAGCTTTCCAAATAACTTTTTTAAGGTGTTTCATATGTCATTGGGAGTCTGGGAGGATTCTAGATGGAAGAGAAGTTCTAGAGACAGACAAGCTCAGTAATCCATAGGCTTCATCACACGGTTGTACCACTTGACCTTTTCGGCATCAGTGTTGGGTTCTACTTCAGTATCCATGGTGATCCTATACAACCCTTTGCTTCTAAAAATGATTGACATTTTAACCTTCCATTCATGATAGTTGAAGGGTGTTAGGGGTTTAAGTTGATAAGAATTCATTTTTAGCTGAATTTAGGTGAAGTTGTGTTGATTGCAAGTTGTGAAATTATGCAGAAAGGAGAATGAAAGCAAAGA
The DNA here is from genome assembly GCA_037957365.1 of Torreya grandis. Classification (NCBI taxonomy): domain Eukaryota; kingdom Viridiplantae; phylum Streptophyta; class Pinopsida; order Cupressales; family Taxaceae; genus Torreya; species Torreya grandis. The sequence goes on from JARHVA010003084.1 coordinate 1,125,852, forward strand.
TTTGCAAGTTGTGAAAATCAATCATACCCCCCGAAATATTGAGCCCCCCCAAATATGCAAGTGCACGCTCAAAAAACGTTAGACTCAGCGGAGAATGCGTCTTACAGCAATCAGTGCAAGACTAAAGCAAACAGGACGTCAGATTCAGCCGAAAATGTGTCTCGAGAGACCCAAATTTTTGGCACTTTATAAAATAGTGCGTTTTTGACAAATAACAAGCCTACGCTGTGGAGAATTGAATTACAAACACTTTTGCAAAGAACGGTACCCAAATCCGAGCTACCGTTTGCAAGATATTAAAGGTTCAATTTTCTCGTAAACTAGTGTTTTTGGAAAAAAACCACTAAAACATTAAAAAAATGCTTGTTATGAGAGAGAGTGACCTTTCAACCACTCGTTGGATTCGGCACAGAATGAGGAATCCAAAGGAGGTTTGTGTGAGGGGGAATTGGCCTCCCGCCAACCTGGGCCTCACCCTTCGTCTTCGACAGGTGAAGATACAAGTTTTAAATGAAAACCCCCAAATTACAAAACTGTTTATAAAATTGAATATTTAGTCAAATTGATTGATTTTTGTTTTATCAAGTCAATTTTTAACTAAAAAAATGAAGCATAGACAGAAATGAAGGATGCCACGTGTCCAAGGGGCGCTACATGGGACGCCAAGTAAGGAAGGGGCGCCCAAAAGGGCACAGTCAGAATTTATCTTGCACAAAAGACAAAAAATAGACCTGTTGGAAACGCACTACGGGGTGGCGCCTTGCTAGAGAAAGGACAGAAGACTAGAAGCTAGGCACAAAAAAAAAAATGCTTGCAAAAAAGAAAAACGAACCTGCAGACTTCGCGTCGTATGGCCTGGTTAGGAGTTGAAGCTTGGCGTGGTAGAACAGAAGTACTTCTGTTGAACTTGGCGCAGACCAGAAGGCGTTAAGTGTTGAAGGTGCCTTGCAAACAAAAAACCAGTAAAAAAAGAACGCCTACGGCCTGCTGAAGGCGCCTTGTTGCTGCTTGGCGTGCAAAGTTGACTGCTGACCAGAAGCTAGGCGCAGAATGCAGAGGCTTGACGTGGACTGTAGCAGAAAGTATGTTCTACCAGATGAGTGTTGCTCCTCCCTCTGCTGCTCCACACAACAATGGCGCCTAAGAACAGAACCAACACTTGAAGTGAAGACAGCCAAGACACCCAAAGGCCAAGGATCCCAAGGAAACTAATTAGAAATGATATATATTTTTTATTTTAGATCAAATCTAGAAAAAAAAAAAAGGAGAACGCCACTCCTCTTGATATTTAAAATGAACTAAAAGCATAACCAGACACACGATTACCGTTCTTGCTCTGATACCATATCGGAGTTGTCAGAATTCGAATAATGCGAGTGCAATGAAAACGTGATCACACAAGTTGAAGCAAGTGCACACCACATAGATGCTAAAGCAATCTGAAAATAACACAAAAAGATAATTTGCATAAGACAAAATGGAGAAAACCAAAATCTGATTAGCATGAGATGGCCAAAGTGAGGAATACATATAGGAGAGTACATAAGTAACTCCTCCACAAAAGGTGGACAAGGCACCCCAAGAATAGACTGTAACTCCTCCATGAAAGGTGGTGACAAGGTGCTAAGAATAGAGAAGTAACTCCCATCAAGGGAGTTATCTATGACATTCTTATGACACCTATGACACATCTATGACACACACCTCCACATAAGCTAGCATATCCCACAAATGTAGGAAAACTCCATGTATGCACAAGAAATATTATTTCCCTAATTAATAAATAGGGAAAAATAAAAACCTACACTAATATAGTATTATGTAAATTGCAAGACTGTATAAATTAGGTTATTGTATTAATTTAAAATAGTTTTAAGTTATATTCCAATTGTTCAAATGTTAAGCTTTGTTAAACAATATATTTAGGTTATATGTATGGAAAATATTTATTTTACACTTTGTTTTTGATATGAAGTGATTGTTTCATGTAGTTGTGAATATTATACAACGAATGAATTATGCTCTTATAACTATACATCTTAAGGAGTAAATATCTAATATAATTGAAAAATTTTCATGGATAAAATGCACTGAATAAAATAGAAAAATAGACTTATATTTAAACTTTCAAGTTTCATTCACAACATAAATTGTATTTTGTCAACATAACATATATACAAAACATTAAAATCAGCTCTCCACAGTCTAGCTGATTTGGATATCCCATTTGCATTAAAGAGAAAGATACAATTGACAATAGAACATTTTCAACATGTAGTGAGGAGACATTATTCAATGAGTAATTCCAGTTTGCTGTTGAGAAGTCGATGATGCTGCCAGTGTCCCTTTTCCTTGAATCAGATTCTAAGACACCTCCTCGAACAAGATCCTCGACAACAACATTTATATTTGCAAGTTGTCCTTTCTTCGTGCGCTGCATCCCCTGTTGATTATAGAGGGATTTGCATCTGTTTTCTCCTTCAAAAGAATTTTTGGATCCATGCCATGTTCTTTGATGATCCTCCTGAGTGTATTATTCTATTTGTTTACTAGCACAAGTTTTTCCTTCCATGCAATTGCCGTGTTTAAGTTTTTTCATGCTTTTTCCAGATGGATATTGAGTAATTGTGCTTCATTCTTTAGGGTGTCATATTTTGACAACAATTTGGAAAAGAAAGTGGGTCAGATAAAAATTACAAAAGTGATTAAATTTTGTAAAAAATTTATTGCTTACCAAAGCTTTATCTCTCTTTGCATTGGCAAGGCGGCAAATGTTTTGATCTCTTGCCCATTTGTTGTAGTATGCCTGTGCCTCTGCATTCAAATTTTTCATCTGTTTATCATAACATCCAAAACATTATCATTATAGGGATTTGAAACTGTAATTGATCCTGATTCAGCTTGTTTCACTAAAACGTCAATTTTGGAGGGATTATTTTGAACCAAAGAATATAAATCACATATTTGTGAATGGTTATGATAACACTCATTAATCTGCTTTACCAAAGCCTTGCCCCAAATCTCCCATTGTTTCAATATTTTAAAATCAGTTTGTACTATATCATCTAGCAAAGCATATCATTATAAAGATTTGAAACTGTAATTGATCTTGATTCAACTTGATTCACTAAAACGTCAATTTTGGAGGGATAATTTTGAACCAAAGAATATAAATAATATCTTTGCGAATGGTTATGGTAACGCTCATTAATCTCCTTTACCAAAGCCTTGCCCCAAATCTCCCATTGTTTCAATATTTTTAAATCACTCTGTACTATATCATCTAGCAAAGCAAAACATTATTTATAACAAAATTATTCAATGGAAAGGATGTTAATTCGTCAAGAGATTGTTCTTCATCATTGGTTTCCTCAGGTGGTGAACTAGATGAACCACCACCAACTGTTTTTTCAAGAGGCTAGAATTGAGATCCCTGAATAATTTATGCGCAACAAATCTGTTTAGAGGCATTGTATCAATACCTTCAAGGACAGCATCATCAAGATCAATATTTTACAAAATTGTAGTTGCACCAGTTGTAGCAGACATTCCACCCATAGAAAAACTGGGAAACTTTGATGTTGTTATATGCATTGTTCTCCTACTAGTTGGCAATGCTAAATTCTTCCCTCTAGTCTATACAGAGCGGGGTGGCGACCCCTGATTTCTTAAGGAATGTTGCTCTGCAATAGGAAATGTCATAAAAAAGCAATAAACAAACTTCAACAAAATTTAAACTAAGTTAAATAGTTAAATTGTAGGTCAGAGACATTAGACTTAGGATCCATACTTTTGAGTTGCCGATATGTTTTGCGGTGGTAGACGTGTTGTAGATAAGGTGAAGCTTCATTTTCTGCAAAACAATCAAAAATTCAATTTACCATCTTTTTCTTCATGTAATTTAATAGATAACACAATTGCAAATACGAAATCACATACCTTGCACTGAAGGAAAATGTTGAGCAGGTGGAGGTAAAATGTTGCCAATGTCGTAGGCCACTGCAAAATTGAATGAAACATTAACAATGCCGAAGGCTGCTGCAAAATTGAATGAACATTAACAATGCCATTTTTTTTTGTTACATTAATTTTCAATAAGCTTTTAAAATTTTAAAACCTGGATTTATTGATGTACCTAGCCAACGTTGTGTGGCAGTAGGTGAGATAGATATCATCTTTTTTCTCCTCGTCAATGGTGTAGCCGCACCAGAGTTTGTGTTAAAAACCCTTTCTGAATGAGAATCCCCGGAGCCCTCAACGGGACAGTATTTATTCAGTGCAACTTCTCTTCTTGATTGAGAAACAATTTATTTTCTTTGTTACAAGGAAACCAAAAAAATTAATTAGGATTGTAACAAGTAAATAACACGAGAATTTTATGACGTAACAAGTAAACTTCAATCTTACCTCCAGTGCAGCAAGGGCCACAAAATTAGATATCATTTTTTTATGCAAGATAGTTGGAACAATTGTTCCCTTCAGCGTATGATATGCCTCATAGTATAAACCCAAAATAATATAGAAACAAAACTTGTGTCACTTTGAAAAGCACAATCCAAATCATTTCTTATCTTATTGGAAATGAATGTACACCAATCAAATTTTTGTCTGCCAAAAGAATGAACATTGTATGCTAGAGTCCAAAAGGCAATGTCTGCGAGTCTTCCTTGTAAAACGATCCTCACCTGGAAAAACTCAACGAGGGCTTTTAGATATGGGTTTGTTATATTTTGGACATAAAGTCCCTTTCTTGAACGATTAGGGGTGATTGTAATGCAAGGAAAAAATTAATTACAAACTGAATGACATTTACTTCGAAGTTCATACATAAAACATCGAATATTAATTAACAAAAATAACATTCCCTGTTGAGGTGAATGTATCAACAGTCAAGCCGAAGTGATTTTTCAGAAATATTTTGTCTTACTCAGTCAAAACAATTTTCGTTGTTACAAGTTCCACGTTTGTATGTGGTAGCCTTGTCAAGCACTCAATGTCTGAAGGCGAGGTGCCAAAAGTAATAGTTTGAGAGTTGAGGGTACAAGAAAACTCTCTAGAAGCAGGTTTGTATCTAGACACAAGAGTGTTCAGCAAATTTGTTTCTGTATCATAATGGGACATGTAAATAGGACCTTTGAAAGAACATTTGTCTATCTAGTCTCTATAAGTGTCCCTATCTTCTAGCAGCCTCAATATTTTAGGGTAAATAAGATTTTTGTAGACAAATTTGCGAATGGAGGCAGAAGATACAAGGTGGGAAGCCATTTATGAGAAGATACTTTCATGATGAGATCGATGTTTGAATGGAGAGAATGGGAAAAGTGAGCATGTGCAAGGGTTTAGCAATATTTATAGGGATAAATATTGGGCAACACACAAGGTTCTAGATGCTGCCTAGAGGATCTAGATGCCGTCCAGAGGATTTAGACACCACCACATAAACTGGACGATGTCCAGAGCCTTTGGATGACGTATACAAAGTTTGGCCGCCGTCCAAACCCTATGGAGACGGCTAGACTTTGTGGGCGCTGTCTAGAGGATCTGGACAACATCCAGACTTTGTGATTGCCATCCAGAGGACCTGGACGGCGTCCATAAGTTCTAGACGTCATCCAAACCCTGTGGACGGTGGCCAAATCCTCTGGACATCGACCAGATCCTCTGGATGGCGACCAAATCCTCTGGACGATGTCCACAAAGTCTGGCTGCTGTCCACATGGTCTGGACGTCGTCCATAGGGTCTGAACGTCGCCTATAGATTCTAGATAGAGGACTGAGGTGCCTGCATGTTGTGTTCGGGTGACGCATGAGATTCGCCTTCTTGATGAAATTGCTTTCCCTTCATTTCACCACAAATTCGAAACTAACTTTTCAATATTCGCCAAAATTTTACATAGGGAGTTTTCCTAAGGGCCCTTAAAAAAAACCCTGCTATAAGTAATGCCACATCAATGGCGACCAATAGCTGAAACCCAAGACAAACTTGAAAAGGGATACATATGGTGGAGTCGTGGAGGGCTCAATTATAGCTATATTGGCTGTATGACAAACTATCTTCCCATGTTCGTGGATGTTTTGAGCTATACATCCGAAGTAGATGCACAATTTTATGGTTAACCACTTTTGTTTGCCCATTTGTGTGTGGATGAAAAGAGGTGGACTTGGTTAGCTTGGTATCTTTCATAGACCACAATTTATTTCAGAAATGGTTAAGAAACTTGTTGTCCATATCTGACACAATGGTTTGTGGTAAGCCAAAGTGGACCCACACATATTCAAAGTAGAGCTTTCCATGTCTTCAAATTTGGTCCTCTTTGTATAGGGCACCAAAACTACAATCTTGCAAAACCTATCAACCACAATGAAGACAGCCATGACTATGCCTAGTCATGGGCAACCTTGACATGAAATCCATGGAGATTGACTCCAAAGGTTGATCAAGAATTGGTAAAGGTGTAAAGGTGCACATGTTGTGCATGATCTAATATACCTATTGGCGTTATGATAGGGCATCGACCATTAGAATTATTTCTGGAGCATTGCCACTATCTTTTCCACCCCAAGGTGTCCCACAACTTGATTTTATTGCCCATGTCCGCCCACCCCCTGCCCCCCCCCAATCTTATTTTCTTGTTCCACTATTGGAACGTATAAGTGTTCCATATGACACAAAATCACTTCTTGTAGATGGTAGATGACAACTAGTTGTCTTGTAGTTAGTGCTTAATATATGGTTGAAAACTCAAGGTCTTTACTTTACAAGATGGGCCATTCAGAAGTCCCATGGCCACATGAATCCAAGATTGTTGATAGTGTTGCGATTGGAGGATGGCTTAAACAATCAACTTTATTGGAACTACCTTTCTTGTGCCTAATATTAAAGTAAAATTGCTATAGGCAGTTAGACCATTTCTGATGGCAATCATTCTGTAACTCATAGTTGGAATAACCGTTTGGGGCGAGTACTTGCCGAGGGCTCAAAATGGGTAATCGACGGTTACTCGCCCCACTTGGTTGAATAACTGGAAATAACCGATAAAGGCAAAAAATACTCGATTTTTTAAAAATAACATTATTTTTCTATAAATTATAGAAACAAAATAGATGCAATGAGTTTGTAAAACATAGGGAAAGTAGTTTCTATTAGATTTGAATACATAGAATGTACAAAATCGCATAATCATGCGAATACAACAAAGTCTCAAAGTACAAATAGACTTATAGTCTTATACAAGAATCTACTAGACTACAAGTGCAAATTACAATCATCTATAATTTTTTTTCTCCTGCCCTTTGGAAAAATAAGGGACGCTGTGAAACTCTAGTCCTCCCACTCGGTTGACCCGCCTCATTCTGTCTAGAAGGCTACACCTGCCCTTGTGGCTCCACCTCCACCTCCATCACCTCTACCTCTGCCTCTGCCTCATCTCGAAGGATGTCCTCCAATCCAATCTCTACTTCTGCTTCAGCTGCACCCACCATAGCTTGCCTTTCGAAATCAACAATTTTCTCTATGAACATGGGGGCCTCTTCCTCCTGTGCAACCCAATTGCTATAGGGATCGATCTCATCTAGATCGATAGGCTCTTCCGATGCGTTCTCCAACTTCTTTGTGCGAAGTCAAAGGTTGTATTGCACAAACACCAAGTCATTGAATCGTTGTTGACTCAACTTGTTGCTCTTCTTTGTGTGAATGGAGTCAAACAAACTCCAATTGCGCTTACATCCAAAAGCGCTACAAGGCTGAGATAAAACCCTGAGGGCTAGCCTTTGAAGATTTGGAGTATTTCCACCCCAATCTTCCCACCACGACCTTGCAAATAAGATATTCAAAATTTTGTAAGAAATTAATAATTGTAAATTTGTAAATATGTAATTGATAAGATACAAGTACAACTACAAGTAAAGACTTCATTTTGTATTGCCTGGTGACTGCGTGGTTCTCCCTTAGATGGCTAATGCTGAAGAAAAGAGCCTTCTCTTTGCCTGCTTGTGGTTTGCAGCTCTGAAATAATGAGGTCCCTCCCCTCAATGTCAAGGGTTATACTCTCAATGCATGTTGAGAGTCCCTCCATAACCTCTCCACTTGCATCTGTGAAACCATTGGAGTAGGAAAACTTGAGATTAAGGTAGTACCCTGTTGCATGGATGGGTTGATGGAGTTGATTGTTCCACCTCCGATCAATCAACTCCCAAATGGGATCAAATTTGGCATGATCCCCTCTATAATAATGCTGCACTGCCTCTTTGGCCCTATCCATGGCCTCATAAATATATTCCATTGGGTTTTGCTCTCCATCAACCAATCGCAAAACCCTCACCAAAGGCTCTGAAAGATACAAAGTTACAAACAAATTAAAGTTAGACTTACTGTTACAAACTTATAGATAAATTATAAAAGAAAAACTTTAAGTTTAAAAAATTGAAAACAAGGTAAACAACTTCAAATTTAAATTGTAATTTCAAGTTACTTTCACAATTTTTGTAGTTTTCGTTTCGAAGGCCTCACTGAAAACTATCTTTGAAACCTTCGTTCGATCAGCTTTCTTCAAACAAGAGGACTCCATCCATGCTTGAGAGATAAACATTCGCTTCAAAGGAGTCAACAAACTATAAATACTTTGCAATGTAAGGAAGTTCATTGCAAACCTCGTGACCCCTGCTTGAATAAGCTCCTTTCCCATGGTGTGCTTTCTCCTCAAACTGAGAGCTCAAGGTTGATTATAGATATACTTAGTTATTTTTCTGGCTTCTTCGACAACTGGTCCCACCCAATCTAGTTTGCCTATGTCCTCCAAAAGAAGGTCAAGGCAATGTGCCACACAAGGTGTTCAAAAGAGAGATGTATGTCTCTCCATAAGAAGTCTCTCAACCGTCACATATGCGGTTGCATTTTTTGTAATAATTTGGACAACATTTTTGATGTCCACCTCTAAGACCACCTCCTCTAGCATCAAACTCAAAGTTTCTGCATTTTTAATATTATTTGATGCATCAATAGATTTCAAAAATACAAGCTCACCATTTGAAGACGTTAGAAAGTTGATCAGAGTGCGGTTTCTTCCATCTATCCATCCATCAGAAAGAATGGTGTATAAAAATTTATGCCACAATCTCTTCTGATCTTTGATCATCAACTTTGCGTCTTTAATTGCATTCTTGAACAACTTCCTACTCAAGTCTTTTTGACAGGGTGCCTTATACCCTTTCCCTGCAACTGTCAAAGCTGTAATCAAATATTCCCAGTACGGGTTGCTCGCCACGTTGAAGGGAAGTTTGTGCCGCAGGAGTGTTTCTAGGCACAAAGGAGTGTAACTGAGATTAAGGTGTTGCAAATGTACCATGGCGCTTGCGTGGATCATGACTAGAGCCCACAATCTCTGTCATCGTTGTCGCTTCTTCCTTTGTTGATGTGGCACCAATGGTTGCTGATAGGATTGCTTGCATCTTTGCCCTCTGTAATTTATTTTTATTCAATGAAGCAAGTTCCGCCATCATCTCTCGTTTCGCCTCTTCAATGACATTGGGACAAGGCGTAACGTCATGACAAGGAATGCATGAAAGATAGTACTTCATGCGATTGATGCCCCCTGACATCCTCTTCGAACAAAAGTTGCAAATCGAAACTGTCTGAGACGTTTCAACCTGTGTAGCATATTTTCATGCAGTTGTGCGAGCATGGGGGGAGTCGACTGGTTACCACTGATTGAATGTGAGCTTGATGCATTACTGGATGCCATTTCTTGCTAATGGATAACTTGCAAAGCGCAACAATGTTAAAATCAACTTAAAAAATTTAAAAAATAAAAACATTAATGATTAAATACAAAATCTTAATTAAAATACGATAAATAAATGATAATTATAAACTATAAAACAAAAACGAAAATGCATTTATGATTTACAATTTTAAGGATCAAATTAAAAATATAATGATAATCTATAATGGTTATTTAACGGAATAATAAACAATTTTAAATAACTAATAAACACAAAATTTTAACGACAATGCATAAAATTCGACGGAATGCATTAAATTTGTATACTAAGCAACAAAATATTTATCAAACATGTATTTAATTAAATTACAAAACTTTACCTGCTTGGAATTTAAATAAATAAATGCATGAAATTTGCCGAAATTTACGAAATGCATGTAATAAAAATGAAATTCATCAAATTCGTATATTAAGCATCACAAATATGTAGCAAACATGTTTTCAATTGCATTAGAATTAATTTACATGCTTGGAAATTTAAAATAAAAAAATTAAAATAATGCATGGAATTTGACGGAAATTCATGGAATGCATGCAATTAAAATGAAATGCATAAAATTTGTATACTAATCATCACAAATATGTCTCTAACATGTTTTCAATTAATTTAGAATTCATTTCTGTGCTTGGAAATTAAAATTAAAAATAAAAAAATGAACTAACCTGAAAATTTCTTGCTCAAATCTTCTCAATCCACCTTAGAACACTCCAAATCTTGTGTGAGTGAAGAGTGAGGAGGTGTGATGCATTTTATAACACTCTAATCCGCGTTTTTTTTTGCATTTGGGGGGTAAAAACCACGTTTTCGCGTGTTGACAATGTCAATCCCGCGTGGGAGTCGTGGGACACAGGGTTGGCAAGTAATCGGCAGTTGCTGAGTATTTTTTAATTTTTTTTTCACTATTCGCGGTTATGAGTGACGAGTATTCGCCACCGGGAATTCCTGGCGAGTAATCGGCCAACCGGCGGTTACTCGCCGGTTATTCTTACTATGTTGTAACTTGCCCTAGATATTCATGAATTGAAGAGGCTTGTGATCTATGTGGATGATGGTATTTATTCCCAGAATGTAATGTGTCCATTGCCCATGTGCCTGGACAATGGCATAGAGTTCTTTGTCGTATGTAGGATAGCTACGTACGATATCTGTAAATGCTTCATTTGATAGGCGATTGTATGCCTATGATGGTTGAGGACTGCACCAAGTACATATTATGAAGCACCAACTTCAATCTCAAAGGACTGCTGAAGACTTGGTAAGGCAAGGACTGGTGTTGAGCAAAGTTGCATTTTTAACTCCTCAAAAGTGTGCTGTTGTGTTCCACACAAACTTGGCCTTTGCCACCTCTTTGGTTGCTTGGTTTAGGGCCATGCAAGATGAGAGAATCCAAGCATGAACTGATAGTAAAAATTGGCTAATCCCAAGAAGCTTCTGAGTTGTGTGTTGTTGGGGCTGGCCATTCTCTAATAATTTGGATATTCTCTAATTACCCAATCTAGCTCCCTCAACCCTAGACACTCCCCAATGAGCATTATCAGATCTTGCATTGGCCCTTTCACAGTGATAGATGATGACACAGATGATTCTCTGTTTTGGGAACGGTCAAAGATGTTTGACGAGAATACCATCTATTCTTTCCGGTTTTCATCAACACATGCTCTTGGGGGTTCTTGCTCTCCCCGCATGGCTCTTTGGGGTTCTTGCTCCCCCCCACATGACTATTTGTATTGGTACCCTAACCACATGGGTTGGGGCTTCACTGTGTTGGGTTTACCCCGTGTTTATTTTCAATGTTTTTGTCGTTCTTTTTTTATTTAGTTAGTCATTGATCCTAGGGTCGTTTACCCTAGCACTTTCTATTATAATTGCTTTTTTTTCTCGAGTCCCATTGACCTACTTTTGGTTATTGGTGGACATTAATATAATTTTGTTCTTTCTTTTTGGGTCAACGTGTACACCATCCTTGTTTAAGATGCATTCTAGATATTGGTCACTCTGCAAACCAGAACATATTGCGGTTAGCATATAGTTTATGGCTGTGTAGGGTGTCAAGAAACATTTGACCTACTTTTGGTCATTCGTGGACATTAATATAATTTCTTTCTTTCTTTTTGGGTCAACGTGTACACCATCCTTGTTTAATATGTATCCTAGATATTGGACACGCTGCAAACCAAAAAAAAACTTATTGCTGTTAGCATATAGTTTATGGCTGCGTAGGGTGTCAAGAACCAGTCGAACCTATTTCAGGTGCTCCTCCCATATCATACTGAAAATAAGAGTTTATCATGTTATCCAAGTAAAGAACTACAAAGGACTCAATGAATGGTCGTAAGACACCATTCATCATCTGCATAAATATGGCAGGTGCATTGGTCAAGCTGAAGGGTATGACTAACCATTCAAATGTAACTTATTTGGACTTAAAATGCTGTCTTCCAGACGTCAGATGGCTCAATGGGCACTTGATGGTACCCTGATTTAAGATCTATCTTTGTGAAGAACTCTGCTCCCTTGAGCTGGTTTAGAAGGTCATCAATGTGTGGGCGACAGATGCCTGTTGTTGGCAGTGTTCTTATTAAGGGCCCTGTGGCCAATACATAGGTTCCGCATTCCATCCACCTTTTGGGATAACACGATTGGGCTGCCACAAGGCGATGTGTTGGGCTGAATATGGCCTTTCTAGATTAGCTCCTTGATTTGTTGCTTGATCTCTTTATTTTATAGCACTGAGTGCCTGTGTACTAATGATTCCGACAGCGACTCAGGCCCGCTGCATGACAGTTTGAAATCATGCACATGCATGCAAATGTGCAGCTCTTATGTGAAAGTGTGCACATTGGCATGATGTTCAAGATTAACATAAGAAGGTGACTGCTACATGCATTAGTAGCTTGGCAAAAAAGTACTGGAAACGATGTCTGTGAACCTGCTATAACCCTCTTTAAAGCCATTAGGTCAGGCATGATGATTTGTCACAAATGTGAGTGCTGGTTTTAATATTCGGTCATTCTTTTTGTGGTTCTATGTTATTAATTGTGACAAATCTACTTTAACATAGTTCTCTTGAACAAATGAAGTGTGCATGGTAATATATTTCAAAATGAGCCAGCTCGCTCTTATTTGTTTTCCTCTCATTTCTTGCCATTCATTTCCTATACGGGATTACAGAGTTATAAGACTATGTTAGTCTAACTTTTCTCCATTGTAAGATCTTGACGATCAATGCTGGGATTAAGTGAATGGATGGTTTTAAGGGATTTGAGGTCATTTTTGTATTTTGGACAGGTTTGTAAACAATTTTTTGGTTTTAGTTCTTGAAAGTTTGATGCACTTTCAGATGGTGCCTTTTCCATTGAGGAATGGAAGCCATTTCATTTTTGGGTGTCTTTGGACTTTACTTATTCCACCACACTCTTTTATATAAAGTCTAATTGATGTTTTGATCTTAGTTTGGATTGGAGTACATTGTTCAAATTTTATTTTCTAGGAGAACTCGGAAGAAGAGAATTGGAAGAGGGAAGAATTCAAGAAGATATCTGCACTTTTTCAGAACTACCTAGAAAAGGTGTAAGCCTAGGAGCAAACTTGGACCTTCGAAGATTGAGGAACATTTGTGCAAATGGTAATGGACATTGTGTAATATGAAATCTAGGAAAGCTGGGAAAAAAGATCAACTAAGTTTTGAAAAATGACCAAGTTATGGTCACCCAAGATTTTAGAATCCTGGGTGCATCAATGCATTTTGGTATATGCTTTGTCTTCCATCAAAAGTTTGAAATTTTAAGGAAGGACGAAATTAATCAAGTTTCTAAGGTAAATTAGGTATGTGGGATCCCGAGTTGTGAATGTCTTAATGCATGTCCTAAGATTGGAATCCCGAGTATAAAGAAACGACTTGAAGAAATTATGTCAAGTAATGAAACCACTTGAGAATTTGGGGTTCCAAGCTGCACCCATTCATTATGTTAAATCAAGTTTGAAATTACAAGAAAGGACGAAATTAATCAAGTTTCTAAGGTAAATTAGGTATCTAGGATCCTGAGTTACGAATGTCTTAATGCATGTCCTAAGTTCAGAATCCCTAGTATAAAGAAATGACTCGAAGAAATTATGTCAAGTAATGAAACCACTCGAGAATTTGGGGTTCCAAGCTGCACCCATTTATCATGTTAAATCAAGCTGTGGTGCTTGAAAAGGCCAAAGGTGTAAATGACAAGAGCCTTTTGAATTAATGACCTGGTCTCACACAGTAACTTGCTGACCAGGAATTGCTTTATGCATTTAATGATTGCCTGGCTTGAAATGCTAATGAATTGGTCTGTTAGAAATGAGGATTTTGCTATGAGTACTATTGTACTCGTCTGTGTATGAATGGCTTTCTTCATCCCTAGAGGGGGCCCAGTTCTATTATATTCATTTTCCTAAGATGTGGCCTAGTTGTGGTATGTTCCTTATTTGATATGGACTTCCTTGTACAAGATAGACATCTTTGTCTTGATCGGGCCTAGGCTTGTTTCAATATTCTTATCCAAGATGAACCTCCTTTTTTGAGAAGTACGAGCTTTGCATTGAGTATTATTGAATTATAAAATTGAATTAATGACTAGGTTACTATTGGCCATTTTTTGGCCCACATACCAATTTTTCCCCAAGTGTGAGAAGATAGACTTTCAAGCAGGAAATGGCAAGTCTTTAGAAGACTTCGGACTTTCGGCAGCCCATGACTTAAATGGTTTTATAAGTTGCAGAGTTACAAAGCTCTAAAGTAGTAACAAGGTGTTAAAGACCTGAAATGGTCTTGAACAAAAAGCTTCGGGTTATCTCATTGGGAAGTCTTTGGGTTTCTTGGGCAGCGCAACTTATTTCACTTCATGAGTAATTAGTAATGATAAGTCCGAAGTAAGTAGTGGGGCTTGGGAAGTCCGATTTGGTTTGGGCAGTGTATTTCGAGTTCTCCAAGGAGTACTACTTAATTACTTCATAAGTTGTGAGCAGTCAAAAACCTGAAATAAGTAATGAGACATCAAAACCCTGATTTGGTCTTAAGAGTGCTTCTCGGGTTCTCAAAAAGACAAGCTAAGGCAAAAAGTTCGAAGAAATAATTTAGAGAAAGTGGCGGAGAAAAGGCCCGAGGAAATTTTTGAGGGAAGAAAGTCCGCGGAAAAAAGGGTCAGGGAAAGCAAAAAAGCTGAGGAACTTTAAAGTCAAATGGTCAGCAAATCCGAAGGGCTAATCGATCAAGGACAAGCGGCACAAGGGCATCCAACTAGTAAAATATCGACAGTTCAGGGGAGTCCAGGGTCAATAGATCAATGGATAAGAAAAGGTCAAGTTTTCAAAGGGCCCTGGTGGGATTTCGACGGCCAATCAATAGAAAAGGACGAGGATTTTGCCTTTCGACTCTGATGACGTGGTCAATAGCCTACACACAGGACACACAGGTGAAAGGAACATGCTGTTTTTAATGCAGAGATCAACTCAGTCGTGCCAAGCAGAGACATCTAGCTACCCGCGACATGGCTTCTCAATATCCACCAAAGAGAGACTTGAATGCGGGAGGGATTTGAGAAGATTTTGTGGTGATTTTGGGCAACGCATTTCATGGTCAAGGCAGTGGCAATGACAGTAGCAGTAGTCGACAGTGATCAACGACTTCTTCCCTCTTCCCATCTTCTCACGCGGCCCTTTCTCTCTCTCCCCCTTTATAAATATCTCACGTCTTCCATTTTGTAAAGGGCCCCCAGTTTTTTAGAATTTTGTCATCTTGCTGGGAGACGGTTGCTCATTGAGACGTTTGCAAAAACGTGCTTCGATCGGGCTAAACCCTGTCGAGATATTCTAAGAACTACCTCTTGAATGTAATGAGACGATTTCTTTGCCTATTTCTTGTCTTCGATTATTGCTTTAGTATGATTGTGCTTGGTGGATTTGTGAATGAGTGTATTCCTAGTCCATTAGCCTTCCGCTTGCCTCTTTGAAGTATTTTCAGGCTTTTGCAGGTCTGGATTAGTGTTCTGCATGAACCTCTTCCAGCGTGTGTTTACTTGATTTTGAGATAGTGCAAGTCCAAATTGTCTCTTGACTGATCTAGTGTGAGTTCAAGCATAGATGAGTGGTCATTTAAATTTGGTGCATCGACTGGTGAGCCCTCTTAGGATCCCTTATCTCCCTTCTAACCCTTTTCCCCATGAAGTTTCATTTCAGCATTAGTTTTAGGTGATCCACCAAGATGAACTAGCCTCTTTAAAAGTCCTAGAGGCTCAACCTCACCACAGGACACCCGCATCCTGAGGTTGTTCCCATGCTTATAGCCAGAATTGGGAGAGTTAGAAAAACTCTCCCACAGGGGTGCAATTCCAAGCTATAACAGTTCTCATGCCCGGTGGGACTAAGGTCCAAAGCAGTGAAAGGATTTTTGATGTTCTTTTACATGCCAACGTTTGGAGGCATTCAACAAACATCAATTGTGACTCTGAGCATCTATCAGCTGGTTTAAGCAGTCCAAGTGCCGGATCATCGTTATTTGCTTTTGAAAGCAAGTATTATCGCCATTGGCGATTTCAAATCAAAGCCCTTGGTTATGAGCAGCCCAGGTTTGTCTCTTTAAAGTTTTAATTAGCTCCTACTTGACTTATGAGGCTAACATGAACAACTATGGTGAATATTCCTATTATTCATCTTTTTATCAGCAGCCCTAGTATGATCCTCATGATCCATATGAGCTCAATGAGCCCTACCAAGATTTCTATCAAGGCTATGATGAACCTTAGCAAGTTCCTCATGGTCCATATATGCAGAAGTATTGCCTTGATCATCCATATGAACAAGCCCACCAAAATACTGCTCCTCATCAGCCCTATTATAAGCATCTATACCAACACTTAGGCAAACTTTAGTGAGCCTTGACAAGCATGCACTAGAGTTGTGCTCACAAAAGTGTTATGGCCAAAATGTCCCTACTCACCAGATCCATTATGTGAGGGATTCATTGCAGCAAATGAAAGCAGAATGGGCATCTATTGAGAGAGTAATTGGAACATCAATGGTGACATGATGGATATATGCGGTTGCATTTAGAGCGTTGAGGACAAGCTAGAGAGACTTGAGGAACATCAGGGCCAACCCTGCCAACTTTTGGTGCCTACGTACACACCTCCACAGCCTTCTTATGTGTCATTCATTCCTCCTCAAGAGGCCATTTCAAGTACGCCTTTGAATCTTCCAAGTTCGTCATATGTTCCACAGTCTTTTCCTGCTTGGAAATCCATCCAAGGGGGCTGTAAAAAAAATGAAGTGCTTGCTGTGGAACAACTTGCTTTTTGGGCCCAAGACTTCATCTTTCTTCAGGATCCCTCTTGTGTTCCTGACCACCTTAAGGAGGAGTTATTTCAAGAGAATATAGCAAAGCAAATCAGAGAGTTGGAGCTGAAGGCAAGGAAAGAAGAAGAAAGGCAGAGTCAACAAATGAAAGCAGAACCGCTACCTTTCCCATCTTGGAGCCAAGTCACGCAGCCAATTAAATACAAGGTCATTCAACCCCCATCCCTCCCTCAAGATCCTCTGTCTTTTCCATCTTGGAAGTCCATTCAGAGCAGTGGGCAAAAGGAGGAGGTGGTGTTTCCTCAAATCAGACAAGAAACCTTGTAGCCTCCATTCCTTTCCCCTTAAAAGCCTAGAGCCTTTCCTTCATGGAGAGCCATTCAAAAAACAAAGAATCGGAAAGAGGTGAGGGTGATCCAAGTAGAGCAGTTTCAGGAACAAAATCAGGAACCTATGGTAGCTTCTCTGAACCTTTCTCACCTTGTTGAGCATTTTCAAGAACCTATTATGCCACTCTTTGAGAAAGAGCCTCTCCTTTGTGAGGAAAACCAAAGAGATGCATCCAAAGAGGCTCAGGAGGGGGATATCATGAGCAACTACAAAGAAGAAATCACCATAGGGTCCCCCCTTGGTCTGCAAAATATCAAAGCAGCCTTCTTGAATGAAGGAGAACATATTGAAGACTCTTTTGCAGTAGTGCATGAAGTAGACTGCACCATTGAGAATGCAAAGCTACCACCTTATGTTAAGAATGAAGGGGTCGAGGCTGTCAATTCCTTGAATGAGCTACCACGTGGTAAAAGGGATGAGGAAATGAATGAAGTAGCTGATCAAACTGATGAATTTATGGAGTAGCCAGAGGTTCCCAATCAGTTGGAGGGCTTATTTGAGGACTTGTTTAAGATTTTGAGAGCTGGTTATGTTCTTCTCCAAGGCAATAATGGTCTGGTTGCAGCCAAGGAGAGCAACTTTGTCAAGCAAATCACGGGGGATGGAGTGGGCAGTTTTCCAACTCTGCCACCCCAAGAGTGCATTGCTGATATGGACTTCTTTCAGAGCTTCGAAATAGGCTATCAATTACTTGATGAGCCTAAAAAACATGAAATAAAAGACAAGTCCAGTCTTTTTCAGGAGGCCATAGAAATCGAAGAGGTTTGCCTTGTTGAACCACCATTGGAGGTTGCAATTAAGGAGCCGTATGAAGAGTTTGAGACTGTCTGGATTCACATAGCTAACCTATTTGGAGCTGCTTGGTTTTCATTGAGCATAATGACAAAGACGCTGACAATTGCAACAAAGAAGAGGCAGGCATCAAGGCCAAGGGTCAAGCAATTGTATGCCTTATTCAATATCCTATCTCATAACGCAAGAAAAGTATCAAACTTTCCTTTTGATCCAGAAGGAAAGGGTACATATAGTTTTAGGATGTATATATTAGATTAGTTTTGTTCAAATTCCTCCAAGTGCTGTTTCAGGGACATTTTGTTGTTTTTTTGTTTTGTTCTAGGCTAGTTTCTTTTCATTTGGTGCTTTGGGCACTTTGTTTTGTGTTATTTTGTGCTGTCCTCATTGCTTCAAGAGGAGGCTCCATCCAGAAAGGGTCAGACCAAAGCAGAGACTCCATGCTCAAAGGACTAGGCAAAACAAGTGGTTGGGTTCTCAAGCATAGTAGGCATGCTTCCCTGCGAGTCGTCATAAATGTTGGTCATTTTTTGGCCCACGTAACCAATTTTTGCCTAAGTGTGAGAAGATAGACTTTCAAGCAGGAAATGACAAGTCTTTCGAAGACTTCGGACTTTCGGCAGCCCATGACTTAAATGGTTTTATAAGTTGCATAGTTACAAAGCTCCGAAGTAGTAAGTAACAAGGTGTTAAAAGACCCGAAATGGTCTTGAACAAAAGGCTTTGGGTTATCTCATTGGGAAGTCTTCGGGTTTTCCAAAGGAGACAACTTCAGGTTTCTTGGGTAGCACAACTTATTTCACTTCATGAGTAATTAGTAATGATAAGTCCAAAGTAAGTAGTGGAGCTTGGAAAGCCCAATTTGGTCTGGGTAGTGTATTTCAGGTTCTCCAAGGAGCACTACTTAATTACTTCATAAGTTGTGATCAGTCAGAAACCCGAAATAAGTAATGAGACATCAAAAGCCCGATTTGGTCTTAAAAGTGCTTCTTGGGTTCTCAAAAAGACAAGCCAAGGCAAAAAGTCCGAAGAAATAACTTCGGGAAAGTGGCAGAGAAAAGGCCCAAGGAAATTGTTGAGGGAAGATAGTCTGCGGAAAAAAGGGCCAGGGAAAGCAAAAAAGCCGAGGAATGTTAAAGTCAAATGGTCAGCAAATCCGAAGGGCTAATCGATCAAGGACAAGTGGCACAAGGGCATCCAACTAGTAAAAAACTGACGTTTCGCGGGAGTCTACGGTCAGCAGATCAATGGATAAGAAAAAGTTAAGTTTTTAGAGGGTCCTGGTGGGATTTCGATGGCCAATCAGTAAAAAAGGATGAGGCTTTTGCCTTTCGACTCTGATGACGTGGTCAATAGCCTACATGCAGGACGCAGAGATGAAAGGAACATGCCATTTTTAATGCAGGGATCAACTCAGTCGCGCCAAGCGGAGACATCCAATTATCTGCGACATGGCTTCTCAATATCTACCAAAGAGAGACTTGAATGCGGAAGGGATTCAAGAAGATTTTGCGGTGATCCTGGGCAATGCATTTCATGGTCAAGGCAGTGGCGACGATAGTAGCAGTAGTCAGCAGTCATCAACGACTCAACGACTTCTTCCCTCTTCCCGTCTTCTCACGCGGCCCTTTCTCTCTCTCCCCCTTTCTATATAAATATCTCACGTCTTCCATTTTGTAAAGGGTCCCTAGTTTTTTAGAATTTTGCCATCTTGCTCGGAGACGGTTGCTCATTGAGACGTTTGCAAAAACGTGCTCCTTCGACCAAGCTAAACCCTATCGATATATTGTAAGAACTGCCTCTTGAATGTAATGAGACGATTTCTTTGCCTATTTTTTGTCTTGGATTAGTGCTTTAGTATGCTTGTGCTTGGTGGATTCGTGAATGAGTGTATTCCTAGTCCATTAGCCTTCTGCTTGCCTCTTTGAAGTATTTTCAAGCTTTTGTAGGTCTGGATTAGTGTTTTGCATGAACCTCTTCCAACGTGTGTTTACTTGATCTTGAGATAGTGCAAGTCCAAATTGTCTCATGACTGATCTAGTGTGGGTTCAAACATAGTTGAGTGGTCATTTGAATTTGGTGCATCGCTTGGTTGGCCCTCTTAGGAGCCCTTATCTCCCTTCTAACCCTTTTCCCCGTGAAGTTTCATTTCAGCATTAGTTTTAGGTGATCCACCAAGATGAACTAGCATTTTTAAAAATTCTAGAGGCTCAACCTCACCATAGGACACCCACATCCTGAGGTTGTTCCCATGCTTATAACCGGAAGTGGGAGAGCTTGAAAAACTCTCCCATAGGGGTGCAATTCCAAGCTATAACAGTTACTATGATTGTTTTGGGCTAGACAAACATGGACTTGGAGCTTGAAATTGTTGAGCCATTACAACAATGAATGTTTAGGGACCCCTGTTTTCGGTTGCAGTTTGGTTATGGTTTTCTTTTGACACAAGACCTATTGGGTTTTGACTAGTTACTCAGGTGATTTATGTGTGGATGTCGTTGAAGTCAATTTATTTATCTTGTATTTTCCCGTTGTGTTTGTTGATCTCCCGTTGAGATAATCCTTAATATATAGCCACTCAATATAGAGTAATATGCATTACACAATCCTTATCACCTCTAAATATTTACAAAAAGACATTATGACCCACAATATGCATTATGGTCACATATACAATACTAGGGTTTACATTTATACTTTTGGGATGCCATTACTGAGACTAGCCACATGCATGATCAGCATGAGCATCTCCTCTCCTCGGATGCTTCCTCCACAATTGCAATGCATATGATTAAAACTATTATTCTATTGTGAATACATTGAGGCTTTGTTGGGTCTAGTGATCCAAAGTTTAGATGTATATTTATTAGTTGTTCGTATTGTGTATGCAGCATGCATCTCCTAGTGAGACACCCTCTATAGTGTGTTTAAGGCTTATTAATGTTTGTTAATATGTGGGTAGTTTTGGGCGGTTGAGTCCTGTCTGCAAATAGGTTGTGTTGTGTAACTTGGTCTAAGCAAGTGTTTATAGACAAATATCTAAACCTCTCTTTAATCATTAAAATATACATGGTACAAACCATTTCTGGATCTCATGGTATTATCCATTTCCTAACAATGGTATTAGAGTATTTATGAAAATGGGCCATGAGAAGTGTTAAGCACGAAATACATTGAGAGGGGGTGGGGTGAATCAATATATTATATATTTTTTTTACTTAATCTGATTTCTTTTCTTTAACCATTTAATCACACATATAAGATATGCAATAAAACTGGAACAATAATTTGCACCACACAAGAGAGAGACACTAGATTTTTACGTGGAAACCCAAAGTGGGAAAAACCACGGAGAACAATCTCAAGTATATGAATGAGCACCAACTCAAAATACAAAGTTCGCAAGCACCAACTTGCAGGAGCACCAACCCCTTGCAAAGATTTGTGAGCACCAACCCACAGGAGCACCAACCCCGCTTGTGTATAAAACACAACTATCTCTCAATGTTGCTTACTCAACAAATGATAGAACTCTACAATATCTCCTGCTTTTCTCTCTTCGAAAACAAATACAAACCATGCACTCTCTTGCATATATCAAATTGCTTCTCAAGCCTTTATTTATAGCTTTCCAAATGACCTTTGGCATTCAATTTTTATGACCTTTCATATCTTTGCATTTGAAAAGTCATATGGTGACCCTTCATAAGCAAAAACGTCCTTTCCTCTTTTGTCTTTATCTTGGTGACTTTTCGTATTCTTCAAAGTATCTCTTAATGGAAAAATGCGCCATACCTTTTTTGTCTTCACATGGTGACTTGGAATTTCTCAAGATGACTCTTCATAAGAAAATGCGTCCCATTCCTCTTTCGTCTTTTACCCTATGACTCTTTGACTTCTCCATGGGCCCTCTTTTGACTTATATGCAACCAAAAATATATTCATTAATATTAAATAAATATTAACACACAATAGCCAAGATATGAATATTAAAAACACCATTAAATGCAATGGGGCCTTTATCACCAATAATGCTAGACCTTTGACATCAATGACAATATTTCCAACAAGAAGGATGAAGCATATGGGTGAAGGAGAATGTGGAAAACCTGGTAAAAACAAGTTTTTATTTTGAGAGGAGTTTATTTTGCTCATCTTGTTGTGAATGATTTTATTTTTTTCCCATAAGGAAGATGAAGTTTAAATGATTGTTTTCTGAAAGAGAGAGTTTGTAGTTTTGAATTTGCAATTTTTTCATGTGGCAAAGAGAGGCCGCACATGTGTGAAGGCAGCAAAAAAGAGGAGAAATGTGAAGCAAAGCCATTCATATTCTTGCTGGGAATGATTTTCTACTTCAAATCTTTGTTTTAAGATTTTTTTGTTGAAGGGCATTTTTGTGCTTTGTTGGATTGCGTGGGCCCTTGAAATTTATTATTTCCAGCAAGAGGGAGTGAAAGGTGAAATATATTGTAGAGGGGCATGATATACTGCATATGGCATGAATGGTATGGCTGCTGTGGTGTTGAAACATCATAAAAATCTGCATATGGCATGAGAAAAAATATATTTCTCTTGCTTTTAGTGATGCATGGGTCCCAAGCCTCTTGCTTGTACATTTGTATTGTTGGTAAATAAAAGATTGAAGTCTTTTATTTTTTTAATTTTAGGCTATTTTGAAAATTGGGTGATGTAAAGTTCTTGGCCTTAAGTCATACAAACTGACATAGATAAGTTGGCTTTATCAATATGTGAAGGCATTAAACATTCTAACGTCACAAGTTTAAACTTCACTGCCTCTATATTTCTGCTTAGAGTGCCAATTTTGAGTGACATGCATTTAAATATGAGTTATAGGCAAGCCTAAGTCATTATTTGTCAATTTGTTTCCTAGTGGAGTTGGTCATATGCTATTTTAGTAAAAATATTGAGATTGTTGGAGGTCATGAGGTTCAATCTCATTTCTTGCAAAAACAATTCTTAAGATCTCGTCATTTTTAGTGTTATAACATGTGATTAAGCAATTTTCAGCCATCTTGCTTTCTTGATTGAAGGTAGGCATATAACCACTTGATTTGTAGGTTTTTGCCCATCTAAGTTCATCCGAAAAGTGTGTATTTTGTTTGGAGGTCTCCCCTTGTGATTTTATGTAGTGTTAAAATGGAGAAATAAGGAGTACAAAAATGTATAGTGGGTGCATTTTCAGTGGAATATGACAACCTTGTATCGCAGTGAAATTGAAAATGAGCAATGTTTATGAGGACACCATGAATGTAACAACGAGTTTTCTTGTCGTCGGTGCTGTCGGAGAAAAACAAGTTACATTTTGGGGTTTACAGGGTCCTCAGGATCAACTGCGCCGACAAAGCCTTGTAGAGGCTCACTTTGAGTTTGTTGCTAGCTTAGATATAGGGAAAGTGATGACAATTTTGTGTTTTTCAGTTTTTTTTGAATTTCTACTTGTTAGTGGTTTTTCTCAGTTGTTTTTGCACTTTTGTGATGAGGAGTAGATTAGTTATTTGGTTTTTTTTTTTTGCTTACATTTCTCACCTCTCGTCTGATAGGGGGGAATATACTATTTTGGTTTTCGATCAGTCTTCGGTGATTTTAAAATTGATTGGGGTTGTAAGCACCATTAGTGTTTGCAAAGTGGTCAAAGTTGTTAGGAATCAAGTAAGATGCGCCATACACAAGGTACAAAATTATCATCAGGATAGGGATCGATGTAGTTGAGTATTTCTATGATGATGCTCATATTGCAATATAGGTACGAATGATTAGAGGGGATGAGTATGTCCAGAATGATGCTCATCTTTGTGTTAGGTGGTGGCATAGGGCACAAGGCACAGGGAGGTCGGGCTACGGTTTTAGTAGACGTGTCGACGTAGGTTGATCAATACTTGATGCATAGAGGGCCAGTTGCCAGGTATTGTTTGGATGGCTTCATGGTCATTTGCTCTAGACTATGCTGTTTGGATACGGGTACGGGTATGACTCGGGTATGTGGGTACGCCATTTTTCTAGAAGCTTGATTTGGATACGCCGTGGGTATGTCTCTCTATAATATAAACAATGCATATTGCTCATTTTTTTTAGTAAAACACTTGAAAATACATTAAAAATATTAAAATAAAATAAAATATTAAAATACACAATTAAAAAAAACAAAAAAAAAAAAAAAAAAAAAAAAAAAAATTTAAAACAAAATTATAACAAAATTATTTTTTCTTATCGAAAAAAAATCACTTATAAACTGACTTAAGAGGAAAAAATAAATATTCCAATATAAATTTTCATAAAATATTAAAGATATTTAAAATTCTTTGAATTTAGAGAGCGTGCTAAACGAGAGATAGCTAAATGCCCATTTTATAATCTAAATGCAATTTCATTTTCATTTGAGAGGATGTTCAAATGCCTTGAAAGGAATCTTGAAAAATGTCTCTCGAAACCATAGTGGATGGGCTACATAGTTGTTACTTTTTCTTTTCCTACACGTATTTCTTTGATTCTTCTTTGCCTTGTTGGATAAGCAGTAATTTTTGTATAATGGTTGACAATGCAATGTTACGTTCGGAAAGCTTTGTGGACGATTCACCTGGCCAATAATTCAGGAACGAGTATTCTGCATGGTTATATATTTGGAATACCAGGAAATGAAAATGCAAAACGCCTAGTGCTTCTGCAGTGCCGCTACCTCATATAGCAAATATAGCCAATCTATTTTTCTCTTCTTTGATTAGCCATCTTTAAGTTCTTGACTTTCATTATTCCATTCATGGCAAACTCGCCCCCCTCATCCCGCAAACAGGTTTTCGGTGATATTGAAGCCCTCCATCTCTTTCCAAGCAACTGGGGTCGTCGACCTCTGTCCCTTGCCGTTCACGACCAAGACATAACAGATTTTGGGGTTTTTTTAAAATGTTTTTTTAAGTTTTTTTTTTCTTGTTCTCGCCTGAAATGCTTGGGCACCCCTGGAATGCCCCCGGACGTCCCTGGGACGTCCTCGTGCCGGAGGCATCTCTAAACAGGGACGTCGGGGGGGGGGGTGTGTTTCCTGCAACACAGGTTCTGGATCATCTTTTGGTCCCCTTTGGATCAAGGTGGGGTTTGTTGGGTCTAGTGATCGAAGGTTTATATTTTATTAGTTGTTAGTATTATGTTTGGGGCATGCATCTCCTAGTGAGACGCCCCCTTTAGTGTGTTTAATGTTTATACTTTTTCTTAGTATGTGGGTAGTTTTGGGTGTTAAATCCTGTATGCAAACGAGTTTTGTTGTGTAACTTGCTCTAAGCAAGTATTTATAGACAAATATGTAAACCGTACTTTAATCAATAAAATTTACATGGTACAAACCATTTATGGATCGCATGGTATGTCCATTTCCTTAAAGGCTCATGCATTTTATTTAATAATAAAAGTTAATAAAACATCAAAATGTACAGTCTTGTAATTACCAGCCAAGGTCAGACTATAAGAGGATACAAGGCCGTAGTTTAAGTAAGTAGGAAGTAAAAATCAGAATATACCAGCAGTTACAATTTAAAAAATATTAGTGAGGGATAACATACTCTCTTTTTTGGGCCACTAACAAGCCGGAAATCATTTTGTATTTGATTTGGCCACTTTGAATAACCTATAATTGCAGGAAAAGACGGAGAAGATTGTATAAATTGTACATCCTAAATATAATTTGCAGCACTTGTGCAGTCTGTACTTTCTATTACAGGATTTTTTTGTCCTACGATAATCAGGTTTCAATGCCAATCATTGATTTGCTCAGAAACAATAAGAATTGTTGTTTTGAGTTTGGTTTGTTCACAATGTAATACATCATAGAGTTATTCTGGATTCAACAAGTGAGGACTCAGAGAATTAATATGTTCTAATTTTTTTTCGAGTCAACATTTTCCGGTGTTTAGCCTAGAGCCAGATCAAACAGGTCTTCATGTGGAGTGGTGTGCTTATGTCAATCTGGGAGGCTACCAATGTCATCGAAATGGCTGCTGACAATATTGATGATCATAAAGTCCTCATTTCAGCTGAAGGTTTTCTTTTAGCCAATTATTCCCTCCCCCTTCAAAAAAAAAAATACCGGCTTTCAAAAAAGTAAAACAAGATAAGTAGCATCCATGCTTTAATCATCACCCTAAGGACAATTACTATTACTGGTGCACATTAGTGATGATTACAGCTTCCTGTTCTTAATTATTGCATAATAGAAAATGATCAGGCAAAATATAGAGATTCAAGTATGAAATAAAGACGGGACTTGTGCTAATAAATCCAATCAAATTTGTTGTTCTAATGGTCTGAGGATGCAAGTTACTCCCTTGGTAATGCAATTCACTTTTCTAAAAGGTAAAACATATGATGAAGAAATGGGGAATTTTGAATAATGAAATATAAGTACGAAAGAAATCAACTCACTTTAGGGAGAAAATTATGCTCAAGTGCATTTCTTGAGGTAAAATTGCACAATTTATTACAAACGTTTGAGAGTACCTTGAGTGGGCCGTGGCAGCTTCCAGTCATTTTATATGCATATCCAACAGTCCCTCGATTCATTGACTGGCCTGCATGTGCGTGCTAGTGTCAGTTCTTCCACTTGAAGTTAGCTTGTTGGTTGTCCTTTGGTACCAGTTTCAGGGAGATATGAGTTGTCATGAAAGGGCATCAAGACCAGCGTACAGATTTCTAGAGGGAAGTCTTAGGCTGGCTTACAGGTCTATCTTAAGCATATATCTTTTGTTTCAGTAGGTTGGACTGTTCTCAGTGGCCGGTATCTAAGTTGGCCTGAAAGGCCTCCTAACATGATTAGAAACTAGAGCATTTGCAACTGCTCAGTAATAACCGGGTATAATTTGTACCTGTATCTGGACATTTAGTTTACCAGGGGAAAAATATCAGTGCATATTTCATGTATATGGGTAGTGATTTTTTACGGGCAGTTCCATCATTTATTGGCTCCATCTATTGCTTCATATTTATTGTCTAGGTAAATAAATAAAAAAATTATGGTATACGAGCGTTAGCAATGAATCCTAAATACGTTTGTTTCCCATACTGTCGTAAGTTGGCAAGCACATTTTGGTGGAACATTCAAATTGTGATTATCCTTATAATCAAAGATATTTTCTAACTAGTTTTCATTTTTGTCTTGGTTTCTATGTGAACTCTCTATCCAATTGCATAATTTATCTGATCATGGGATTTGGTTCTTACAAAGGTTGCTCCTTGAATTTTTATAGTATGTTTACAGATATGGTATGGAATTTTCATTATAAAAAAAATCACCTCTCTTTTGCACCATCTTTAGTTAGCATCACAAATTCATGTCTGATTTATCTGTGTTGTGTTGCAGTTGCTTGATATAATTGAACAGTGTGTTCATGTGATACAACAAATAACAACTTTCTGTAGCAGATGAGAGTGATAATGTGATATTCAGGTGTATAATGAAGTTTAAAGTGAAGTTTCTGGCAGAGGCTTAGTTATCAGACAGGCTACCTGTTCTCATGGTGGCTGGTAATGAATATTAACAAACTCGTTGACCATGCATGATCTAATTGTCATTTCTTAAAAGCCAATTCTATTTCATTACCACTACAAACCTTAATATATGGTTTTCTGGATATTGTTCACCCCATTCACGTAAGT
The DNA here is from genome assembly GCA_037957365.1 of Torreya grandis. Lineage (NCBI taxonomy): Eukaryota > Viridiplantae > Streptophyta > Pinopsida > Cupressales > Taxaceae > Torreya > Torreya grandis. The sequence goes on from JARHVA010003084.1 coordinate 1,153,794, forward strand.
ATGCCTTTTTAAGGAGGTTCTTGTAGGGGGCTTATCCTTATTTTTTGAAATTGTTATCAAGGTTCTTTATAACAATTTCTTCAGTTCTATTGGAGATTCCTATGAAACTTCAGGGCAGAAAATTAAGTTGATTGATACAGCTAATTCTTGCTCTCAAGAAGCCTTTGCTTGTCATAGCAAGGCTATTTTTTGTGTACTCATTGTGAGATTTGATTTTGAAGAACTGCCTGTTTCAAGATTTCAAACAGTGATTTTTTACCAATGAAATGTGCCAAAAACTATAAAAATGCAAGAAGATATGTGCTCAACTTAATCCTCACGATCTGCTTTAGTGATGGCTGTGCTTTTCTACGCCCAACTAAGCTTATGCTTATCAGGCAGTGTTGTGGCACAACTCCTGTATCTTATATTGTATGCAAATTAAATTGTTCTTGCAATCCTTTCTTGCATACACAATCTATTTGTTTATTTTAATGATACTCAGTAACTCAGGTATACGGAGATTAAAAAATACTTAGAATATTTATAAAATTTAACACTCCACCTCCCCCTTGTGTTTGGGGTCGTGGGTTAGATCTACTTTGTACTGCTTTTCTTCTCTTTATTTCTGCTTTGTGTTCTTTTTAGTAAACCTCCGGGTTTTCCTGCTTTGTATTGGTACCTTTGTAGGCAGTCCATTTGAACTACTTTGGTGGTCATTTGTCGGACATTAATATATTTATCTCATCTCTTCCACTTTTAACATCAAGAACAATTACTAAAAACATTCATTTGGATGATATGTACAAGTTGATGCAACTGATATCAGTTATCTACTCTGTTTTTTCAAGTTAAAACAAATTTTTAATTATTTTTAACAAATATATGAGGGATCTCTCAAAATTTCTTTTGTAAGTTCTACAAGGATCGAAGAATATCAAAGCTGATTGTGTTTATGAATAAGGAAAGGCGAATGCTCCATTATAATGGGTGCAGTTTAGGGTTAAATTATTTACTTTTAACAAAACCGTTAAGGACAACCAGGACATAGCCTCCTAAACTTTAACTAATGAAGTGAGGACCCTGACCTAAGGGTAATTTAAGAAAAGATGGAAGTAATCCAAACAAGCCTTTGCCCAGCCTTCAAAAAATCAGCCAGCTAAAATGCTTAAATAAATATAAGAGCACCATGCTTCCTACCAATACACTCATGCCATTTATCTATGAAATAATGTAAACTATTAACATTTTTAAAAGAAAACTAGATAAATTGATGGGATTGAAATAGCAATACAATATAATTGCTAAAATATAAATATTAAAAGACACTAATATATTTGATTGACTATGCTACTCAAAGATGAATATTGTCATGACAAATATATGAATATTGTTCACTATAAAATGGAATGAATTAGCATGAAACTTTATACTGAGTTATCGATCAAATAATACTATAATCTGAGTATAAAAATATTAATACAAAATTTGAAATGAGATTGCTAATCAAACTAAACAATTATTTATATCCATGGCATCCTTAAAATATGAAAATATCTAATTTAGATTATAAGATAATTGCCTTCTAGAAAAAAAATAATTTTATTAAAGATGAAAATATTAAATTTAGATTATAAGATAATTGCTTTCTAGAAAAAAAATAATTTTATTAAAGAGAGATTATATAAACGGTATTTTTTCATTGTATGTATAAAAAATCAATTTTATTAAACAATGTTTAATACTTGTAAATCTAAATTTCCAACTTATATAGAACATTCAAAATTTTAAAAGATTTTGCAACATATATATCACTTATGGCCATAGAATTTAAAGCAAAACAACTATCCTCATTTTAGAATTTATGGATCAACATTTAAAGCTCAATGCAATTCTAAAGAATAACAAAGATTTCAAAATTTTACTCCTTATGTAGGTATTCGAAAGCTAGAAGTCTAACTTCCAGTAAGACTGACCAGCTAGAATCTTGTAGGGTATTGACAATGAATTTGTGACTTCTAGTAAGACTGACCAGCTAGAATCTTGTAGGGTATTGACAATGAATTTGTTTTGGAGACTTTAATCCTAATGTTTTGAAGATGAGTGGTTGATTGGTCAATTTTTAGCATGGCAAAGTCCTCCCCAAGACCCATATTGTGCAAGGAAGATATTAGGCTCTCACCATATATGGTTATTAATATAATACATGATTAATAAATTATAACATTTATAAACAACATATTTTCACAAGAATTTATGTTTATATAGATTCGATTGTAGGATGGATGAAGATAGTCACACACTACTTATTTGTATAATAAAATAAAGGTGATGTAAAACTATCAAAATTGCGGCGAGGCTTTGGATGTGCTCTTTAGCTCTCCAGGGGAGAGTTGTGGTTTGAGTTCTGATGATGTAAGCAAGGAGAGGTCATCTTCAAGTTTACCATGATCTCCTATAGAGCGGAGCATGACTTTGGGCTCTAATCAGATAGAAGGTGAACTTTTGCTTTACGATACACTTCCTAATATTAGCCAAAAAAATCTCCCAAGCTCCTTTGGTTTCTTCTTTCTCTCAAATAAAAAAGCGAGGAAGGAAATCTATGTTGAAGAGGTTATAGATAGAAAAAATGTTTTCTAGCTGAGGTAGGAGAGCCCTTGTTGTGCTTTCTTGAATGCTTTTTTGCTCGGCACTTTTAGGTATCAATGCTACATACCTTTGGTTTAGACATCGTTGTAGAGACTTGTTTAGTTGGTTTGGACAATAATATGTTTGGTCATTCTTTCTAGTTGCTCTTCCAAGTATATATCATGTTTTCTTATGACTTGATTGTGATCCTTGCTTTTTCACTCGTGAAAAATGGGTCTCTATCTTACTTTGCTAGATTTGGTTCCAAATGTATTTTGTTTTTCAAATATTAATATATGGGCGAGGGATCTCCTTAACCCCTATCCCGCCCGCCGCTTGCCCTCTACCCCCCATCCCCCCTCTCTCTCTATATATAGAAGGATTGGAAAACAATACTTAGCACAAAGAGACTCTGACTTAAAGTTCATGAAGTGCATTTTATAGACATCAGAGACTTTAACCTTAGGTAAAGACCATTTCAAGCTACTAGAAGAAGGCGAATCAAGAGTATCAATAGGAGCCTTTTCAGTAGAAGATATATGCAAGAAGTCTGACAAAGAAACTTCAGAACCATCTATATTTATTAAAGACTTCAGGATCAGTGCCACTCACATTAGAAGATGAAGCCATTGGTAGTTCGCAGGCAAAGGAGATGACTTGTTAGGATAATGGCGGGACTGACTGGGCTTCACTTTCACAATTCACGTCTTACTGTTGGCATTCAGGGACCGAGCCGCTCCAGTGGTGTGCACTTTTAACATTTTCTGGAGATAAACCTTTTATACTGGAAACAGACTCCAGTAAATACTGTTGGGGGTGTGTTCTTGAACAAAAAGGACAAAAAGAATTAGTTTGTGGTTATGAATTTGGCATCTGGTCGCCCACACAGCTCAATTATCCATCTTTCAAAAAAGAGAGAAAAACAACCATGCTAGCCATAGACAAGTTTAAGCTATACTTATTGCCTCAATCATTTACTTTAAGAACTGATATGAAAGAATTTGTCAATATCATCCAAAACCCTGACTGGTCCCAAATTGACAATCAATTACTTAGTAGATGAAGTATATGGTTCAGTCATTTTAATTTCAGAGTTCAATATAAAAAAGGTAAGAGAAATTGTATTGTATATTTTTTGTCCAGAGAAGGAACTAATCATAAATTGAATATGATCATGATGATATAAGCTTCCAAAAAAGGAAAAGAAGTGTGTCCAGAATATGAAGAAAAGCCACAGTTCAGAATCTATGACTCTAGCACTCTTCCAGAAATCATTAAAGCCCTCTATTCCGCAGAAAGAAAGATTGCTATCCCAGGACAAAGGAAAACTCAGCAGATTTGGATACCAAAGCTTAAGACAAATCCATTGAAATGGGAGACCAATTTCCTTGAAGTTGAGAAAAAATTAGAGGAATATATTACACAAAAAGTGGTTGAATGGTGGTGGAAAAAGAATGGTTATACTTTTCACCAACCCTTTCTTAACATAAGTTGTTCTATGAAATCTAATATCTTTTCTATTTACCATTTCAATCTACAGAAAGGAGATAGGGAGATTATGAGGAGCAAACTTTGCTCATGATGCAAATGATGAAATGGTTTGCAGAGAATATTGGAATTATTAAGAATGGTCAAGATCGAGGTCTTAAGGACATGGTTACTTTGTAATATGATTTAGCAGATGCTATTTTTTAGAATTGTGTCCTTATGAATACTTTAAATAGTAATTCTCTTTTACTGCAACAAATTAAGGTAATGAATGCTGATGATTATCAGAAACAATTGCAAAAATATGGTATAGAAGTACAAGAGAGAATAGACAATGTTATTAAAAGCCTAAAGCTTCTTGACGATGAACAAGTTGAGGCTAGGAAGGAAGCAAAGGCTCATTGTGAAAATAATAGTGACCCAATTAAAATTGTTGAATCTAAGATAGGTCAATCTGACTCAAATGGCAATAAGGATGTTTTTGCAAACAATTAAGAACCATCACATCATCTTTCATGATGCCATAAACGTTAAATATGATAATTACAATTTTTAATACAATTGACACAGTAGAGGTAGGGACTACTCCTATGAACCCATTTTTTTTTATTATCTTGGTTTGGTTACCTAGTTCTAAATATTTCTATCATCTATAATATATATTATTCCACAAATTATAGGTTTCATAGATGCATTAATTTATGGTTCTCAGTTGTAAAATTCTCTGTCACAAAGTTACATCTTCATTTAATTAAGCAAAGGCCATGAAAATTTCGATTTCATTGACTCTCTTAATAAAACCAATGTTTGTTGCATTGCACAATTGTAGGTTATTATGGGTATTTCTACTTGTCCTTACCTCTTTGGTAATGGTAATATGGGAAAGTGGTTTCATCTCAATATGCACTAGCTACGCCCTTAACCTATAGTGTGTTTAGGGATATGTGTGATCGACTTGTAGCTTACATAACCTTTTATATTATCTTTTCACATTTTTCTAGGGCTCTTGTATTGTTAGTAGGATTGGCCTATGGAATAACCATGATGGCCTAAGTAAAATATATATAAGAGGCAGTGGCTAGTCTTTGATCATCATATTGCGAATTCTATTCTTCCTACATTGTTGTGGAGTTGCCCCTTTGAAGTGGCTCAGTCAAATTTATTAAGTATTCTGCTCTTTTATCAATCATTGTTGTGGATCTGCTTATTCTGCTCATAATTCTATGATATATTATTCTATTAGTGTGAATTATCTAAGTAATTTCTTTACAAGTGGTATAAGAGCATCAATTAGGGCAAGTCTCCATGGCAATGTTTTTTTAGATCTGGTGTTGTTATCTTGAGAGCTGAAAGATAAAAAAACATAACTTATGATTTAAGAATAAATTAATTTTTGTCACTGCATTATTGTTTGGAAGTCTAGAATTTTTTTCGCACCCTTGTGAAAATTAGCGGTCATTGGATTCATCTCGATGAGACAATTGTGGCGGTATAATCTTCTGGTACACTTTTTTTTGGAACCAAAATCCTCTTTCCCAAGGTTTGTGCATGGCTGGTCCTAACACTCACAACTGTGGGAAAGAGAAAGACACTCCAAAAATGCCTCACAAGGACGTCATGGAGTTCAAAACTTTAGAACCTTTGGTTTATGATGTGGTTCACCAACTTCAGCGTAATATGCAAAACATGGTGAAGAACTATGAACTTGATGTGGTAACATGGGACATCACTGGGGTAAAAAGGGACATCGATGCTTTGAAGAATTCTTGAGCAACTATCAGTAGGAAATTAACCACTTTTTCGGCTCATTTTCAGCCAAATAATCCTCCACTGCTCCATTTGGGTTCTCCCAACCAAAACAATCACAACTCCAATATTCATTCAAAGCACATGATGCCAAAAGTGGAAGTGCACAAATTTGATGGTAAGGATCCACTCAATTGAATCAATCAAATGAAAAATTTATTTTATTTACGCTAGACCCCATGTGCACAAAAGTTGGTCATGGCATTTTTTTAATTTGAAACATGAGCAGTTCATTTGGTATTGATGGTTGTGTGCTCAGAAGAAAAAGAAAGGCCTTGTTATTTGGTTGGTATTTATTGATGAGTTGTAGATGCACTATCGCAACATCTCCAAAAAGTACTTTAGTCAATTAGCAAAGTTGTGACAAACATGACATGACGAGGATTATACTCAACAATTCCAGAATCTCTCCTTACGTGTGGATGACATCAATGAGGATAACATGAATGATCTGTTCATGGTTGGGATCAAGGATAACATTTAGCTTGATGTTCACATGTTCAATTCAAGTTTAGTATCTGAATCCATAACATTAGTATGCAAGATAGAAGAGATTTGGTCAAATGAAGGGTTTTCAGTATTGGTAGAGAATGTAATTCTCCAACACAATAATTTCCTCAGCCTACAAAATTGACCCCTTAACAAATTGAAGAGAAGCGTGTAAAAGGGTTATGTTTCGGTTGTGATAGAAAGTCGAGCAAAGGACATAAATGTGTTGAGAAAAAGTTATTTTGAATTGAAGGAACCAATGAAGATGAAGAAGATGATGAAGCGAGGGTGAGGAAGAGACAAAGGAGCACTTTGTAGATACCCATCCTACTATCTCTTGTCATGCACTTTTAGGTATTATCACGCCTCAAACCCTTAAGGTTGTGGGCTTTTTCAAGAAATAAAAGGTGACAGTGTTGATTAACTTAAGGAGTACTCATAACTTCATCAACAATAAGTTGGCTACTTGTTTGAACTGTTTCATTTATCTAGCGCGAGAATTTCAGGTCATGATTATAGATAGTAGCACAATCAATTATTATGAGTCATTCTATAGTATTAAGCTTGATATGGGAGACTACATGCTAGATTCTCCTATGTTTTCTATTCCCATGGGTAGGGCGCAAATTATTTTGAGAGCACAGTGGTTTACAACCTTGAGAACAATATAGATGAATTTCCAGGAACTATTCATGCGCTTTCATTTTGAAGGTTCATTTGAACTACGTGGATTACAAACATAATATCCACAATTGGTTAGTTTGCACCGGATGATGAAGATTCACAAAAAAGTGGCTGAAGGATTTGCAGTACGATTCTTATCCATAAAAGTTCAACCAACAAAGACATCTACACAACCTGATTTACAGAGGATTCTTGATGACTGCCTAGCTATTTTTTGCACCATTCCAAAAGGACTATTAACAAGTAGAAAACATGATCAAAAATTCCCTTGCTTCTGGGTAATCAACCGCCTAACATTAGACTGTACAAGGATCCATACATCCAGAAGTGAAATTGAAAAAATGGCACATGAGATGCTGGAGGTAGATATTATCAGACATAACCAAATTGAATATTTATCCCCCATGGTCATGGTGCATAAGAAAAATGACACTTGGAGGATGTGTCAAGATTATAAAAAACTCATCAAGTACACCATTAAAGATAAGTTTCGTAATCCAATAATTGATGATTTGCTAGATGAATTACATGGTGTTGTTTATTTTACAAAACTAGATTTTCATTCTGGGTACCTTCGGATTTAGATTTACGATGAGGATATCCCTAAAACAACTTTCATAACTCATGAAAGCCATTATGAGTTTATGGTCATGTTGTTTGGACTCACAAATGCACCATCTACATTTCAAAGTTTGATGAACACTATTTTTAGTTTTTTTTGAGAAAATTTGTGTTAGAATTTTTTGATGACATCTTAATACACAACAAAACTTGAGAAGAACATTTGCATCATGTGAAACAAGTACTGTTAGTTCTAGAACAACGTCAACTTTATGCAAAACTTTCAAAATGTGTTTTTGAAGTTCAAGAGGTGTAGTACTTGGGTCATATTGTTTCACATGAAGGAGTCAAGGTTGACCCTCATAAGATCAAAGCTATGATGGAATGGAAAGTGTCAAAAACCCTCAAGAATAGTAGAGGGATTTTGGGGCTAATAGGTTACTATTGCAAATTTTTAAAAAATTATGGTAGCATAGTGGTACTGTAGGATGGAATACAAAGGTTGTTAATCAAGCATTTGTCAATAAATCTATGAAAATGCATAAATAAATAAATAATCAAAGCCAACCTGTTCATGCGGAGTTTATTAATGACAAGAAGAACAAATTGAAAGAAAGCAAGACTAGTTACCTTCCCAAATCGATTCTACCACCCCAGAGCGGCTCCACATGTGTTCTTTCCTTGATCTAGAGATCTTAGTCTTTATCAACAAAGGTTTCTTTGCTCCTCCATTGCCTCAAGAAATTTATACATAACCTAGACTCAATAGAAGAAATCTCCAAATTGGTCTATCAAATGAAGCTTACCCAAGTGCAAATAACACAATAATCAAAACACAAATGACTTGTGGAGAGATTTTAGCATTATAAGTCTACACAATTTTAGCTTGAGAAATGGTGTGAGAGGTCTCCTATTTATAGATTTTTGCAATTGATCAAAATGAACTTGAACTGTTCATCTCAAGATGAAGATGCGTGGCTAAGAATCCATTCAATTTTGGAGGCTAAAATTAATAAATGCCCTCATATTGATTTGGAAAAATGGGCATTAATTAAGCATGGGTGTTCATAATTCAGAGATTTTATGCATTTCTAGTTTGTGGATGCCATCCCATTGATCATGTCATTATGATGATGCAGTTAATAGGAAATAATTTCTAAAAAGAAATATTCAATAATCTCCATGAAAAATCTATTTAAGCTCTTGATTTGAATTAATTAGCCTTAAACAAGATTAATCAATATTTGTGCAATTCTTTGAAAATTGGCCTTCAATTAATCAAAATGGTCAGAAAGTCATATTACTGGGTCGTAATTTGACTTAGGAAGAATTGGAAGGTGATATTTGATACGTTGGAACTATATTCCTATTTAGGATGTTTCCAACACAAAATAACAAAGGTATGTGACGTGTACTAACAAATTAGAAGTAAAGAGTGATCCAGGAAACAAAAAGGTGAAATCATCATTTTGACTCAAAATGAATTGATCAAAGTTAGGCATCACATAAAATGCATTTCCCCATTTAGGGATACATTGACCTAAATTGGTACTTGTATATGACAAGTTTGAACTATTTAGCATATTTTTAGTGATTTTGACTTAAATTGTGCATTTGAGTGCAATTCGAGTAAGATTGACAATTTCAACACAAATGGTGTTAAGAATTGGATGTCTACTTTTTGCCTCTATTTGAGAAGGCATGGCAAGACATTCAGGGGAAATGTCTTTTCAAATAAAGGAGTTGTCAAGAAGAAATGGAAATGACCCATGATGCCCTCTCGAGAGGACATACTAGGATGAAAGAGAAAGATGGATTCTTGAAAAGAGAGGGAAAGTGAGAGATTAACCCATGGAATAGATCACATCCAGACGAGCTAATGCTTGCATGAGTGGTTACCATCAATGCTCAAAATATAATTAGAGGCATAATGGGCCCCAAAAACAGGGGGAATGGGAAGGATTAAATCCAAACATATAAACGACACACTTTGAATGCACCTAATTTGAGAGTGCAAGCTGCGCGCTTACGACATCGATCAATCCTGAGATAAGTTACACACTAAAACATTGCCATCATGGGCAATAGTGTGGAGGGCTTGAAATTAGAAGAATTGGATAATCATGGTCTCCAAATAGATGATAATAAGAAGTGCCCCAATAGATTAGATTTGATCGTGATAAGATAGTTGTGCCCCAACAGGGCTAATTTTGATCATTGATAAAAAATAAATAATGGCATGCCCCCATAGGGTTGATTTAGATTTGTTAACCGATTCAAATGTTGTGCCCCAACATGGGTAAATCGACAAGCAATTAGCTCAAGGATATAACCTAATACATAGATTAAAAATGAGTGGGCACAAACGTAAATGCGATGGTGTAATGGATTAGAAAAATCCACAAAAAAGCCAAGCATACGAGAATGCACAAAGTGATGAAAGAGATGAAAAGAAGAATGAAGATGGCCAGGCTAACCCGAGATACGTCATGAATCCAAGCATTGTCTACATAGTCCAAATGGACCTCAAGCCAATGTAGTTCACTCGAGATTGAGAGAGAATGGAATGAGGGATGATGAAAACTAACCAAGAATTGATTAGACTCACGATGTATACGAAGAGATGCACGCCTAAGCATAGAGTCAGGTGCTAAACCTATTGAGCCTAGTTTATGCATAGTGATCTTAAGATCTGTTCATCGGAGCTGTGTTGACGTTAAGACTCTAGTCTAGAGCACAAAGTGCTTGCTATTGCAAGATAAATTATGCATCATAAGTATTAATAACTCATAATGACATTTCATTTCAATTGCGTAGAGCCAATTCAAATTTGAATACCTATAACTAAGGATAATGGTAAAACAATGACCAAAACCAGAGTTACAACTATTTACATTTAAATAAAAAAGCAAAGACAAAGAAAAAGATAGAAAAACAAGATATAAATGAAGCTAACTCAAAATCAAGATATGAAAAATCAAAACTTCAAGTAGGAACAAGAATGTATAAAAGCAAGACAAAAACAACTTGATAACATAAGATCAAGATATGAATAATCAAGATCCATGTGGACCATCAAGATGCACTTGGAAAAGAGAAACAAAGCAAGACCAAATAGTAAAACAAAAGACCAGACAACAAACAACAATCAAATAAACAAATGTTTTTAGAATTTTAAAATGTTTTATGAATGTTTTTGGAATTTTCTAAGTATCTCAACTCGATTGAGAATTAAGAGATACAAAATGGTCCAACTGATGAAATGGCGAGAATGCACCAACTTAAAATGCTCGCAAGACGATGAGAGCGTAATGAAAAGGGGGAATGAGTTGACCTCAATGTGAATTGAGCACAACCTATGTAATCCCATTAGGACCCTAAGTCACAGTAATTTTGCCTACACAAAAGGCAATGAAAAATCGACCAGGCTACAACAAGTTTGCAAATAAAGGCAAACAACAAGGCAAATGATAATAGTAATGAACAAATGATGTGACAATGCATGATAAAAAGACGTTCATAATTTGTCCATAAATAGTTATAATGAGGAAACATCATAATTTTGATTTTTTCAAAGGCGGTTATAATCAAGGATACTACTAATTTGTCCATAGGGGGTTATAATCAGTGATACCAAATAAGATAATTAATGGAAGATAACTTGCCAGATCAAATGTCACACTAATTCTATAGACTATCATTCAATACAGTATTCTAAAATTGTTGAAACTAGATCAAAATCCCTTCACAAAGAGTGTAGGAAGAACCAAAGGAACCAAGATCAAAACATGATAAACAAGATGGCTAAAAACAAGCCTTGGTCAATATTAAAGAAATGGCATAATAAAATGGTACAAGGAAATGATCAAAATATAATTGGCTATAGTGGCAAAAAAGTTGTCCCCAAGTGATGATGGCTTTTGCTCGCAAAATAATGAGAGTGTAGATTAGGTTTCTCGCAAAATGATGAGAGCATTTAAACTTAACAATTGATCACAAAACAGGGAGAGCATGGCTAAGGTGATCTAGCTGTCCTCAATAGAATTTGAGTGTTGTCTACATAGTTTCGAAGGACCTCAAGTCAATGTAGTTCAAACAACATGAAAAAAATGGAACATAATGGTATAAAATGCCTAAAATAAAATGGTCTATAGGGTTGCCCCCAAGAGACAAGGCATGGTAATGGCAAAATGAAAAATGGTTCTGCTGCTCCTGTTGACATGGAGATGCATGTCTTAGTCAACATGTGATAACATAAATGATCAACTATAAAATTTCCTACCAAATTCCCTTTCTGAATAGTTGCTCTATCAAGAACTTGCTGTCGATCTAGATCTTAATAACGTGTTTGTGATTTACTTTGATTGTTGATTTTGATTCCTTCAAATGTCGAAACAAGGTATCCTTATAGCCTCTGTAAAGTAAAGTGCTGCCAAGGATGGTAGATAATGTTAGGCACATGATAAATGATATAAATGGGTAATGAATAGGTGGATGATAATAGAATGTATAATAAATGGGAAACAAATGAAGACCGAGACTTTCAGTCACATGTAATGTTGCTGATTTTAGATTCGACATAATTTTGGTTGTGGCAAGGTCAAATACCTTTGAATATTCTCTTCATAGGTCCACTAAATTGTTCTATTGTTTGATCTTGAGAGTAGCTACCATATGATTATGCTATAGATTGGAAGCTATATTGATTTGATCCTGAATAACGTCTTAAGTAAGCAGTGAAGAACTTTTATGCTCAGTTGTTGGCACCTCAAAAAGGTTTTTACCAATGAATTTGTTCTGATTATCCCTTACTGCATCCAAGAAGGTTTCATGAAGAGATATTAACATTTGACTTTGATCATCTTCGAGCGCCTTCAAAAAGGTTTCACTAAAAGATGTTGAGTTTGATATTTGCTCGACCCCTAGTGCCTTCGAAAAGGTTTCACTAGGAGATTGCTCTCCATCTACATAAATTTGGTTTTGGTCCCCTTGATATTCTACAAATGGTATGTTGCCATGGATGCAGTTCAACAAAGTATCATTCTGTCGATCCCAATCGAAGTTTGTGGGAGGTGGAACATCAATATAATGGCTATGTTGGGTGGGCATAATAGAATGATGAATGGTAGCACAATCCTCATAGAATATACTAGGAGAACCCGTGTCGATGCTGAAGTAATCATCCTAAAAAATTGTAGAAGGATCAAAAATATATTCAAATTGATTCGCAAGGCAATTGTAACCAATGTTGCAACAACCAATACTGTATTCTATTTTCAAATCTGATTATGATACAAGGGACTCTAAATCCGATGTCACAACTAATGTTGATTCTTGTTGTGATGCTAAATCTGATGTCGATTCAGAAATAGAACCCAGCTCTAATGTTGTTTCTTCATCTGATATGGTTGCTTCTATAATGATGTTTTGTTTAATGCTTGGTATTGAATAAGTAATGACTTGTGATGGCACAATGGGCTCTATAAAAAGTGATTCATCTAGGAAGGGTTCAACATAGACTGATTCATCTAAGTGAAGCCCCTCAAAGAGAAGGTACCACTCGAGGGATGACTCGACAAAATCTTGTCTGTCAAAATGAGACTCTTCAACGAGTGGGAAAAGATCAAGAGACAACTCTACAGAAGCTAGCTTGTCAAGGAGATGAGTCTCTTTGAAAATAGGTAAAATATGAATAGGTAACTCATCATAGGTTAACTTGTCACAAATGGGTGTTTCAACAATAACATCGTGATCTTGGTTAACAATTGGTTGCAAAAAATCAACCTTGAACACATTTATATCCTCATAAGATGGCTCTTGAAGAGGTAATGGTTCATAGATCAGAACTGAATTTCTAAAGTGGGATACATTTGGTTTCGTTGGAACAATGGTTTGTGGTTCAATAATGAGATCTCCAAAAATTAGACTATTGAAGAAGGGATCAACAAAATTTGGTTCATCAAATGAAGGTTCTTCAACAATAGACTCAATAAATACAGGTGATGGGCCTAAAATGGTAATGATGTGACACTGCGTAGTTTGGTTGCTCACACACTTAAAATGGTAACCTTCGCATACTGTGAAGCTTGATAGCTCGCACAAGCTGAAGGAGATTAGCCTAAAATGGTAACCTTTGCATGTTGAGGAGATTGATTGCTCACACAAGCTTAAGGGGGATAACCTAAAATGGTAACCTTCAAGCACGGTGCACAAATCAAAGGAAAATATCCTAAAATAGTTACCTTCAAATGGGGCATGAAAATTGAAGTGGAAGGATGGGGATGACGCACAATAATCGGCATGGATTGGAATCGTTTTCATCAAATAATCACAAAGAGGGCAACATCCTCAAACAAGACGGAATACTCATGTCCACCATAAAAATGCTCTACCTCACAACTAAGGCAACATGATACCCTACTACAAGTGTATCTTATCATCATGTTTATAAAGGTTGTTCTACACGTTTGACAAGATTTGGATAAGTGTTTTGCAAATGTTTTAAATAAGGTATGGATTTTGATCCTTCTTCCAAACAAATGACTAAGGTACCAAAGAGACTATAAAAGGAGGGTGGCGTGGGAACCACACACAATTAGAAGAATGTGTTCACAAAATTACTCAACCTTCGATAGGGTTGAAATCGTATGAATTATAAGAGGGTATGATAACTCAAAAATCCTAGAGTGTCACTAATATACTAAAACATAGACTTTTGAGATACATCAATACCGTAAAATATAGTTCAACTTCGATGAGTTGCTACTAGAAAACTAGAAGAAATCCCTTCGGATTAGGAAGGAGACAATGCGAACCAAGAAACTCATGATGTAGAAATATGCAATAATTACTAAGTATAAACCTAGAACCAAATGAGCGGCACACCATCGCCATGTGGTAATAGGAATGGTAGTATAAAATGTGTTATAGGACTCAAAGTGTGAGTGATACGCAAGATGACTTGAGTCCACCAATGATGATAATGTGATAATGAGTTTATAAATGACTTTCAACATAAATTGGAAATTGAAACCAAGTTCCCTCAAGTCAAGTGCAAATGATGAACCCAATTTAACACATCAACCTTATGAACTTAGAAAAGTGCAATTTCAAATTTAAATTATCAATGGACTTAAGAAAATTTAGAAAATGATCTAGACTCAAATGGGCAGCATAATTGCCTCAGTTAGAAGATATGACACAATGTTTAAGATGATAAATTTGAAAAAGATTGATTTTCACTTGGACAACATAACGTCTCTTTGTTCAAAAAATTTATGGACAATGTGTTTAGTTTTGATGTTTGATTTATAAGTAAGTTTTGACTCAAATCAGCACCAATTAATCTAAGACCAAATTAGATAAATACAACTATGTAAATCATCTTAAGCCCTAAATTGACAAGGTATGACAAAGTGGGGTTGACTAAAACTAACAAGTTTCACATGTTTCTAAATGGATCCCACGTGTACCAACTTTCACGTTAGCACACAAGAGAAACAACATGTCAATTAGGTCCACGTCAAATGGCTTGTTATGAAAAGATCTAGTCTTTTTCATAACCACTATATCCATTGCTTGCTCAGTATAGTGAGATGTCCAATATGATAATAGATCTCGACTTTAGCCTCTACTAACAGAGATGGTTTAAGTGTGTAAACCATGGTTCTAATGAGGGGATTCTAATTTATATACCCCCCCATGGAGAGGGGTCAAAGATGTTGTCGAGAGATGAAGCTCTAGGTCAAAGCTTCCCTATAAAACATATGGGAAATAATGAAGTCCCCCTCACAAATCAAAATGGATGAAATAAAAATTAAGTAATAAAACTTTATGGTTGTTTCTAGATCACCCAAGCCATGCGTGTCTTGGGAAGAGCCTTCATAACATCTTTTTTATGTATTTGGACTAAGGCACAATTTTGCAATGAAGATGGTGCTTTTGATCCCACAAGTTCCCTATAAGGGACGGGAAGAGAACATACACACACAACTTTCTTTTTGCACAAATAAATTTAACTAAGCAAATGATAAATAACTTGCGTAAAATAAAAACTTGAAAGTGAGTTCAATTTTAAAGCGCTCAAAAGAAAGATTTGGTGGTGTTCTTTGGCCCCTTGGCCTTAAGTTGCAAAGCTTGAAAATAAAAACTACAAAATGTTTCAAGTAAACACCCTAATTTTTATTTTAAGCACCAAATAGAAATTCCTAATTCTTTTTAAACATCTAAAAAAGGTTTAAAAAGAATTAATTAAGCATGATTGGATCACTTTCCAAGTAAGTCCTGCAAGAAAATTATCAGAATGTTGTTTAGCTTAGAAGCTCTTTTGTGGATGAGACAAATAACTTTGAAAAGTAGGCTCTTGGGTTTACACAATACAATACCGCAACTCCACAATCCAATACCACAACTCTACAATATTGTAACTAGTTAAGACAATATCACAACTTATAGGTTAGACCAAAAAAATGATAAAATCATTACTCTAACAGACAAAACTGCAAGTCACAGTGTAAAACCACAACTTTGAGAGTTAAAATTTTATCACTTAACCCTAACAACTAAGCTAACTGATAGTGGTTTAGTCACAAAATCGTGACTTGAATCGATGATATTGTAACTTACAAAATTGTGATATTGCAATATCGCGATTGTAGAGTCACGGTATTGCAATATTACAACTTAACCTGCAAACAAAAAACCCATTAGTCTAAAAATACAACTAAAATGTAAAATCATGATTAAAATACAAAATTATGATTGTGTCAGTTATGGCTTTGTGGTCCAAATGACAAAATCATAAGTTCACAGTGATAAAATTGCTACTTTTAGAAAACGTCTTTTTGCTCAATAATTTCACCCACTTTGGCCTCAAACTCCAAGAATTTACATAAAAATGGTTAGTGGTATGATTGTAGGTGCCATTTAAGAAAATTTATGGGGTGTGGTCCCACCAGGCATGCCAAAATGTAGGATGGAATATAAAGGTTGTTAGTCAAGCATTAGTCAATAAATATAGGAAAATGCATAAAGAACTACACAAACAAAGCCAACCTATTCATGCGGGGTTTACTAATGATAATGAAGAACAAATTGAAAGAAAGCAAGACTAGTTACCTTTCCAAATCGATTCCACCACCCAAGAGCGGCTCCGAACGTGTTCTCTCCTTGATTTAGAGCTCTAGCCTTTGTCAACAATGGTTTCTTTACTCCTCCATTGCCTCAAGAAATCTATACATAACCTAGACTCAATAGAAGAAATATCCAAATTGGTTTATCAAATGAAGCTTACCCAAATGCAAATAACACAATAATCAAAATACAAATGACTTGTGGAGAGATTTTAGCATTATAAGTCTATACAATTCTTGCCTAAGAAATGGTGTGAGAGGCCTCTTATTTATAGATTTTTGAAATTTATTAGAATGAACTTGAACTGCCCATATCAATATTAAGATGTGTGGCTAAGAATCATTCAATTTTGGAGGCTAAAATCAATAAATGCCCTCATTTAGTTGGAAGGGGCATTAATTAGGCATGGGTGCCCATAATTCAGATATTTTATTCATTTATGGTTTGTGGATGCCACCCCATTGATCATGTCATTATGATGATGTTGTTAATATGATTCAATTTCTAAAAATAAATATTCAATAACTTCCATGAAAAATCCACTTAAACTCTTGATTTGAATTAATTAGTCTTAAACAAGATTAATCAATATTTTTGCAATTCTTTGAAAATTGGCCATCGATTAATCAAAGTGGTCAAAAAATCATATTACTATGTCATAATTTGATTCGAAAAGAATTGGAAGGTGATGTTAGATATGTTGGAACTATATTCCTATTTAGGATGTTTCCAACATAAAATAACAAAAGTACGTGATGTGTACTAATGAATTAGAAGTAAAAAGTGATCTAGGACATAAAAAGATGAAATTGTTATTTTGACTCAAAATAAATTATAAAAACTTAGACATCACATAAAATGCATTGCCCCATTTAGGGATACATTGGATTAAATCGGCACTTGTATATGACAAATTTGAATTATTTAGCATATTTTTAATGATTTTGGCCTAAATTGTGCATTTGAGTGCAATTCGAGTAAGATTGACAATTTAAACACAAATGGTGTTAGGAATTGGATGTCTACAAGTACCAATTACAACTTTGTTCAATAAGGTCTCTTTCCATTAGAATGATAAAATACCAATGTCTTTAAGACATTGAAGCAAGCTATGTGCACCACTCTAGTTTTGGCTACCCCCAATTTTTCCAAAACTTTTATTGTTGAATGTGATGCATCAAATTATGACATGGGGGAAATACTCGTGTAGAAAGGAAGACCCATTGCATTCGAGAGTAGTCAACCCAATGTCAAAAACAAGCTAAATCCAATCTATGATAAAGATATGCTAGCTATTCTTTATGCAATCAAGCAATTGACACCTTATCTAATGGGCACTTATCATGAGAGTCTTAAATATTTTTTAGAACAACGATTGCCATCACAAGAATACAAAAATGAGTGACTAAAATGTTGGGATATGATTTTGAAATTATCTATAAGAAAAAAAAAGACAATGTTGTAGCAGATGCACCATCCAAGATGGATGAATTCATTGAGG
The DNA here is from genome assembly GCA_037957365.1 of Torreya grandis. NCBI lineage: Eukaryota > Viridiplantae > Streptophyta > Pinopsida > Cupressales > Taxaceae > Torreya > Torreya grandis. Next base: position 1,172,062 of record JARHVA010003084.1, read on the forward strand.
CATTGTTATGTGTGATGACCATTTGGTAGACAAAGTGGTTGGAAGAGGCATGAGAAAAATGGGAGAATGATATGGATATACAAGTTTTCATTTAGAATATCCAACATGGTTCTAATGCCTCGACTAAATTGGAGTGGCTCAAGAACAAGATCCTTAAGGAGCTTTATGCATCTCCAATAGGTGGGTACTCAAGATTTTTGAAAACCTATCATAGAATCAAGAATGATTTTTTTTTGGGAAGGGCTCAAAGGGGTTATACATAAATGTGTGGTTGAATGCATGGTGTGTTAACAAAACAAGGGTGAAACAATCAAAATGTCTTGTCTTCTACAACCTTTATCCATTCCTAACCAGATGTGGGATGAGGTATCCATGGATTTCATTATAGGGTTACCGAGGTCTAAAGGTAAAAAAGTCGTCATGGTAATTGTGGATAGGCTTAAAAATATGCTCATTTTTTCTCTTTCTCATAACTATTTGTAGATAATACAATAGTTGCTGCTTTTCTAAATACAATTGAAATGCTTCATGGTACTCCTAAGATCATTGAAGTGATCGTGATCCCATCTTTACCAGTAATTTTTATATTGATTTAATCTCATGTTTGGGTACTCAGTTGGCTCATTTTTTATCATATCATCCTCAATTTGATGGGCAAATAAATATGGTCAACAAATGCCTAGAAGGGTATCTCCATTATTTTGCATCAAATAAATAAGAACAATAGGTTCATTGGTTGCCACTAGAAGAATGGTGTTATAACACTTCTTTTCACACTTCTTCAAAAATGTCTCCATTTGTGGCACTTTATGGTTATCAACGTCCTTCCATCACTTTATCCTTAAGGGCACATCCCAAGGTTTGAGTTGCTTAAGAATACATTCAACATCAAGAAGAGTTACTAGCTTGTCTAAGAGAGAATTTGGCCATGATGCAAAATATAATGAAACAACAAGTGGATCAACACTAGAGTGAGCGATATTTTGACATGGGTGACTGGGTCTTTGTGTGCTTGTAGCCATATAAGAATATTTCCCTAAAGCAACAAAAAAAAATAACAAACTTTCTCCAAAGTATTATGGCCCCTATAAGATTATGCAAATAATTGTTAGTGTTGCATACAAGCTGGAGCTACCCCAGTCCACTCGGATATAAACTGTATTTCATGTATCTTTATTAAATAAGGTAATTAGACAAAGAGTTTCTGCCTACACTGAGTTACCAAAACTAGATGAAGAAGGTCGAGTCATTCTAAAACCTAAAGAGATCTTGCACACACATACAAAAATGCTGCAAACAAGAGATATTAAGGAATATTTGATCTAGTGAAAGAATTTGAACCATGAAGTTGAAATGTGGGAGGATGAAGCTTTTCTGCAGTAGCATCCAAAATTGTTCAAAGTTAATGGAAACATTGGTTTGAAGGGGAGGGGCATTTCTACACTTTTAATCTATAGTGTGTTTAGGGATATGTGTGACTGACTTGTGACTTACATAACCTTTTATATTTTCTTATTGTATTTCTTTAGGATTCTTATATTGTTAGTAGGGTCAACCTATGGAATAACCATGGCCTAAATAGAGTCTATATAGGAGGTAGTGGTTAGTGTTTGATCATCATATTGAGAATTCTATTCTTACTACATTTTTTTGGAGGTTACACTTTGAAGTGGTTTGGTCATATTTATCAAGTATTTTGATCTTTCATCAATTAATATTGTGAAGCTACTTATCCTACTCATAATTCTATGATATATTATTCTATTGGTGTGAATTATCAAAGTAATTTCATTACAATACCTAATTATTAAATAATGTACCATTCAAATCTAAACATATTTATGCAAATAAATAGTAAAAGTCATATTTAATTGTAGTAATGCATATTCTAGAATAACTAAAATGTATAAAACTAGGGTTGTAAGAATAATACTAAGTTGTTGCAAATTTGTATACTATTAGGAGTTGAATTTAGTTGGAAATAGGTACAAGAACCAAGGTAAACATAACCCATAGATTTAGGAGTAAACTAAAAACTATCAAAATTTGCTCAGAATTGTATTACTGCATTCTTGGTTACTAGGAGGTCCATATTACTATGTTCATAGTTGTGATGGAAGTAAAGACTCTAATTATCTGATCTCGGGCTCCAAAAAACATGCTCAATTTTTTAGAATTTGCTATGGATCTTTAGGAAACTGATTTCCTTCCTTCAAACCTAATAAGCTTAAAACACCATGTAAAACCTTAAAAAATGGTGTAATCATTAAAGGGCATGTCTAATTCAAATCCATGTTCTTATAAAATTTATAAATCAACACTCAATGTTATTCAAGAATTAATCCTAGATGCAAACCTTAATCCTTATATGAGTTTTCACTAGCTTGAGCAAAAGACAGTGATGTAAAATATGAAGACTCCAAACAAAAAAAAATTAATTTTCTGCTCTTGAATAAAAGCTTATCACTTTTGACCTTTTCTTATATCTCTTTATTTATTTCACTTTGTGTCTCACTTGTCCTAAATGTACTAATGCATATGTGTATTTATAGTCTTCTTAGTTTGAAATTAAGACCGTAATAACATACAAGCCAACACACAAATGGTGAGAACATCGCAAAAAATAAGCACAAACTTTTGGGAACAAAAGAGAAAGGTCGAAGGGACTCACAAGTAAAATAAACGAAGACTACATATAGTCCTAGTCAACGAGGATTGTATTGGGCAAGCAAAAAGAAACAAAAATGTTGGTGAATAAAATATATTGGTCACACAGACCAATAAGAAAAAGAGACTAGACTCTAGTGGTATAGTCCTAGTCAACTAGGATCATATTGCTATTATTGTGTTATATGTAAGTCATTTTTAACTAAATTTAAGGCTGATATAAATTATAATTTATATTATATATATGGTCAGATTTTTATTTTAATAAATCAATCATAATTTTCACCCAAAAAAAATATACCTTTTATTTTGATTGAAAATCATAATTTGAGTAAAAAATGTTAACTTTTAAAAAAAAACTCAAAGTTAATAATTTACTATACTTAACTTTATACTATATATGTGATGTAATACATTTGAAAATTTAAATTTACTATAAAATCTCCATCACTATATTTACAACTAATGTTGTACACATTCAATTATCATTGCATTCTATAAAAGTATTGAAGTTTTAGCAAAATGATTTGCATGTTTCCTTCATGCTTGAACATTTTTCATAGTGCATAAATACAAAATTTACTTGCTAACACAATTTAGAATACAAAACTAACAATTAGAGACAGTGATTATTTTTCTTCTATGTTAAATTATAATATTAGAATTCAAATATACATGTGACAATTTATGTCATATTTCACACATTGTCTTAAGTTTGAGAATTGGCATTAACTTTTTTAATACAATTAACATGACAGAAGCAAAGATTATTACTATGAACCAATATTTTTTTAATCTTAGTTAGGTTACCTAGCTCTAAATATTTCTGTCCTTTATAATAAATATTATCCAACAAGCCATAAATTTTTCAAGTGCATTAAGCTCTGGCTTTTAGTTATAAAATTCTATGTCACAAAGTTGCATCTTTAATTCATTAATTAGAGGCCATATTAGTCTTGATTCCATTGACTCTCTTAATTAAGTCACTGTTTGTTGCACTACACAATTGTAGTTTTTGACTTGTGCTTACCTCTTTGGTAATGGTAATATGGGAAAGTGGTTTCACCTTTATATGCACTTCATTTAATTATAAATTAATGTGCAATCCATATTTAAATAGATTTATTTAAATAAATACTAAAAGTTAGATTTAATTGTAATAATGAATATTTTAGAATAAATGAAAAGTGCAAAATTAGAGTTACAGAAAGATTACTAAGTTTTTGAATTTTGTAAACTACTCGAAACTGAATTTAATTGGAAATAGGTAAAAAAACCAAGGCAATCATAAACCAAATTTTTTTAAGTATATAGAAAAATATAAAAAATTGACCAGAATCTTACTACTACATTTCTAGTCACTATGAGGTCCATAACGCTACATTCCTAGTAGCTACAAAATTATTTAGAATAAATTTGAAACTCTAATTATTTGCTCCTAGGCTTAAAAAAACTCTCTTTTTTAGAATTTGCTATGGATCTCTAAGAAATTGATATCATTTCTAAAAACCTAATAATTTCAAAACATCTCACAAAACCTTTAAAAACAATTTAATTATTGAGGGTCATGTTTAATTTAAATCTATGTTCTTATAAAATTCATAAATCAACACTCAATGCAATTCAAAAATTAATCTTGGATGTTAACCCTAATCCTTATATGAGTTTTCACTAGCATGAACAAATGGCAATGATGTAATATGAAAACTCCAAATTAAAACCCTTCAATTTTATACTCTTGAATAAAATCTCAACTTCTGCTTATCACTCTTGACCTTATCTTAAAACTCTTAGTTTTCATTCTCTTTTAATCTCACTTATTCTATATGCACTAATGCATATGTGTATCTATAGACTTATCAACATGATATTTTTTAGGGCAATTTTTCGTCAATTGGCAAAATTTATGGCAATTTTTTGTAATTGGGGAAAATTTTATTAAAGAGTTGTTTGTTAATTGTATATGTGCCAAATTTTACTCCAACTCCAACCTTACATACATGGGAGTAGGGATAATTTTCCCTCATCTAGTTAATCTCTCCATGTTATTAAGAGGGATCCTTTCATGGGGTATCATGTGGCCTCTCATTAGCAAACGTGAAGGGGACTGACACCCCAACAATCTTTCCAAAAGCAACATAAAGGGCCTTAGTGGTTACAATGTATGAGACAATTCCACTTTATGCTTAAGTGAACAAATATTTATAGAGGAGTAATAATAATTGTTAAATATTTTTGAATAAAATTTAAGAAATCCTTAACCAGTTACTTTAGACTCTAGAAATATTATCTTTTTGAAGGGTAACAATGTTGACTCAGAGTTAACATGGGTACCCTCTCTCTGAACTCACCTAAACGTTTTAGTGTTTTCTAGCAAAAAATTTCAAAAAACTCAATAAATGGTGTGTAATATGATGAAATGGACAATACAAAGAATTGTTCATGGTTCATTTTATTTGGTAGAGCTTAACCAACACACACTAACTCCTGACATGTGTTGGTCTTCATCGATCTTTGCCAGCTTATGACTAACCATAGTTAAATTTGATGGTAACATCCCCCTTTGTTTTGACCACCAAACAAACATCCCCCTACAGTCACCACCATCATCACCACCAATCGATAATCACCGTCATGCCAACGACAAACCATGACTACACATGTGTCACTCAACTTGGCATGTGGCACGAACCCAACGTGGCATGTGAATCATTCCATGGTAATGTCAAATTATCATGCCCTAACACCATGATAATCATGTTCGCTTAGCATTTCCTTAATCTCCTATGGCCCTACTATTAATCGGGTAAATCCTAAAGACCAAACATATGGCCTTCACCGTTTTATCGCTACTGGATCCAAGGTGAAGGGAGATAGCTCAAGTGGAGGTGGTCATAATAAGAGAAGAGGAGTCAATGTTTAATCCTAGGTTTTGCACCAATCAAACATTGAGGTAAATTCTAGAAGGTTTTATCATTTTGATAGAGTCATTCATCACATATTTGTAGGCTATTTATATTTAGGGATGCATAAAACATGCATATGACCCTGCATAAAATGGCACAGACACAAAAGAGAAGTATCAAGATAACTACATTGAATAAAATGATCATGGATCTTACCATCAGAACTGTGCACAACTATAAATAACTATTATGTTGTAAGTCACTCAAATGGATTGTCAACCACTTTAATAATTGTCCAAGGTTTGCACAAGCTTATCCTTCTATTTCATTTCATTTTAGGGTTCCGTATACCCCTGTTCAAGGTTTACCCTTGCTTATCTATAGACTATGTCTTAACACACAATGGTCTACATGATTGTGAACTGTGTTTATGAACTCTACACAACTTCAAACACTTAAATCTCTAAAAACACATTAGAGAATAAGAAATATGTTTATAACTAGTATTTTTGAGTTTCCACTTAGTTTACAAGTTGTTCTTCTCCTAAGAAACACATACTCAGTCCTCCTTTTCACAAGAAACAAAGTTGTATTATTCAAACACATAATATCCTTTAACAAATGGTCATTTTGAAGGACAAAAGAAAACAAAGCTCAATGTTACCTTATTAAAATGTGCATATGACCCTACATAAAACCGAATCCCTAACTTACTTATGATAGAGTTGTTTATATTTATGATCAAAGAAGGGCAAGTGGACATTGAATACGCTGAACAAGGAAAAAAATCCTAGAGTTTTTTCATAAATGTGAAAAAACTGAATTCATAACTTATTAACATAGATAAAATCCAAAACATACAAAGTAAGAATAGGTATGGGGAAAAAAGGAAAATGCTTCAGATAAGCACATTCACAGTGTGTCCATAAACCTCTTTTCATAAATTATTTAGATGAAAATGCAAAGAAAAGCAATGAAGATTGTAATAAATCCTTTAAAATGACATATGTCTTCAATTTACCTATACCTACTATTTCTTGGCCCCTGTTTCTCCTTGTCAGAGGCCCACTATACATAAGGTTAAGCTCACCGAGGATTTTGTCTTTGTTAATAAGTTATTTTTATACATAAAGACAAGTTCTTATATGCAGGGTCATATGCACTACAAATTTAGAGGAAGAGAGTTGTTCAATAGGGTAGAATAGGGTGTATAGGAGCCTCTCTAGTATTTTCCAAGCTTTAATAACTTGAGCTCTGTTTTTAATTCATGTGTTTTTATTCACCATTTCATGTGTATTTATGCTTTCATGTGCCTAAATATACTCTATTCTTTGTGATGGGGTCATCATGTATGTGTGCTTTTAGGTACATTGAAAGTTTTACTCTTATCATATTTCATGTGTTTATGTAAACTTCCACAAGAGCGTGTGAATCCATGTTTGCTGTACTCCCATTGTAGGGTGTATAAGAGCCTCTATAATATTTTCCAAGCTTTAATATCTTGAGATATATTTTTAATTCATGTGTTTTTATTCACCATTTCCTATGTATTTATGCTTGTAAGTGCCTAAATGTACTCTATTCTTTGTGATGGGGTCATCATGTATGTGTGCTTTTAAGTATACTGAAAGTGTTACTCTTATCATTTTTCATGTGTTTGTGCAGACTTCCATAAAGTAAGAGTGTGTGAATCCATGTTTGTTGTACTCCCATTGTACTATGTAATGTATACTTATTATTATTGACTTCTTCATTCAGAATGTTCAGTGAGCTCATTAAGTATTGCCATCAACGTCTTTCATAGAAGCTACAACTGAAATTAATTTTTTTGCATACAATCTCCATGGACTTGATATTCCAAGCTTAAAAAATATTATTGCTAACCTTTAAAATTTACAATAGGCATGTTTTGGTTCTTTTAAAGTTTTCAAAATTTAATGTATCAATTACATTTTCTCTATCACATCTACTATATAGAAAGGTTCATTTAGCTTATCCTTGAATCACCACATGAGGCATTGCCATTTTATATAGATTGTTTCCAAATGAATTGGTATTTTAAGTTTCTATAATGTGAAAAGACAATCTCTGCTTTGGAATGTTACACTACCTACATAAAATATAATGCCTTCTCATATGTACATTTCCTTGTTGGAGTCTTATAATATATACTTTCAATATAGGGTGTCAATTTCATGAACAATGGTTGCCCTAATTATTTTGTGATTGCTACGTTACGTTGCCAACTAGTCAGATTACCCTGGCCATCGACACACCATTGTACTCTCGTGGTGACCTTTACGATGATTTCTATAAGCCTTTCATTGGTAAGGGTTAAAAGCATATTCTTAACTTGTTTGAATGCAAGTTATTGTTTGTTGGAAACTAATACTATAAATGTTAACTGCTGTAGATTTAAGATGGATGAGTGGGAATTAGATGATTGCCTCAAATAACTTTATGCTAAGACCAAACAAATAATATGCATTTTCAGCTACTGTACTCAAATGTGAATTTGAGTTGTATTATTATTTTTTTGATGCTAATCTATTGTGACATGCATTGTGTTAGGAGAAAGAAGTCGATTGGAAGTCCTCATTACATGCAAGTGCTTAGTTTAGACGTTCCCCTCATGCCCTCAAAGATCAAATGAGGAAGTTATATGGAACATCAACAATTGGGGATGGTATTCCCACTATTTTAAGATAACCATCCCTACCCACGAACAACCAGTGGTGTAATCCCAATGCGAGATGGAATCTTTACAAAATAAATATGAAAACAAGAGGATAACATAAGTAATTTTATTGATGGTCCATTTATTTTCAATGCCCGATTTAATATTATTGCCACATATGTAAAATTCTCAATATTTATGAACCATGCATCCCTATTTTGATCTGTTACATCTTTTTTAATACTGCAAGAGGAGGGGGTGGAGTAGACTGAAAGTGAAGAGGGTGTTTCCAAAGCACCCAATGACTATTTCTCAAGAGATGTATGGGAACCTTTAGTTTCCCTTAATGTTTGATTGATCCTCATGTTAAATAATGTTTCTTTCTTCCCTCTTACAACAATCAAAATTAGAATACTTTTGACACACCCTATATTTTTCTATGTTGTTTTTGTTTTGTGTTTTAGCTGGAAAGGGAGGAGCAGATCCATGTGGACGTGGATGATAGTTACATGTATAATGAATTCATCCCTAAAAATGTGCATATTTGTTGTACTCTCTCTTTCATTTTCCATGCTCAATAATTTCAAACCATGCATCCCTATTTTTATATGTTATATCTTTTTTAATACTGCAGGAGGAGGGGGTGGAGCAGATTGAAGGTGAAGAGGGTGTCCCTGAAGCATCCAATAACTATTTCTCAAGAGATGTATGATAACCTTTGGATGCACTTAATGTTTGATTTCTCCTCATGTTAAATAATGTTTCTTTCTTCCCTCTTACAATAATCAAAATTAGAATACTCTTGACACACCATGCATTTTTCTATGTTGTTTTTGTTTTATGTTTTAGTTGGAAGGGGTGGAGTGAAGCCACATGGATGTGGCTGATAGTCACATGCATAATGTCTTTGTCCCTACAAATATGCATATTTGTTATACTTTTTATTTCATTTGACATTCTCATATCCCCATGTTTGTTATTCCATATATGTTTGGAGTTGGACTCACACATATATGTCCACCTATGTGGTAGGAGGAGGTGGAGTCATATGACCTCGATGAAAATAATGATGAGGATGTTGATGATGATGATGGCGATTGGCTTCCAGATGCTTCATAATATGAAATGGAGGAGGAACCGAATGTTGTAAGAACATTTGATTATCTTTTATGATGTTATCTTATGTTTATTATTTTATGTTTTTAACATTTTATTGTGTTTGGTGATGTTATATTTTGTTTATTAATTTATGTTTTTAACCTCACATCTCTTCATTTTTGAATGATAGTATGTAGGCAAGTACAAAATTAAGGATTGGGGTATTGCAAGGTGGAATGTGCACCTTTGCTTGTTGAGGCCATGGGACACATTTAGAGCTGGTTGTTGAGTTGTGGAGCTAAAAGCTTCAACTCTTTGCAAACTAAAGGAACAAGAAGGTTGCTGAGATCCAGGAGCATTAGCGTCGGCAGTAGGACCGACGTCGGTCGTGACCAGTGCAGAAGGCCACCAGCGACGGCAGGGAGTCAGCCGACGTTGGCAGAACTAGGCAAGTAGGGATCGGCGTCGGTCACCTGTGTGTTCTAGAACTGCTCGTTACACAGACAATTAGTTAAGTGAACGAAGTGTTTGTATGTAAAGGCCAATTAGAGTCTTTGGCTACGAGGATAATTGTCTAAATTAAGAGTCTAAGTTATTGTTTAAGTTAGGGATCTATTTATAGACCCACTGGCATGTATTGTAATTAAGGAATAAGATAAGGAAGGCAAGGAAGTTCTTTCTAAGTGTAAGATCATTGAGTTGCAGGTTGTTGCAAGCTCATAGGGGATCTACATGTGAGTATGGTCTGTTGAATTGCAGGTTGTAGGTTCATGGGAGATCAACTTGAAGTACTATAGAGTGCTTGGTGAACTGGTAGGGTTATTACTGACTAGTTGGAGAGGTGAACACCAATTCTGTTTGTGAGTTGGTTGTTGGGACCATTTTTTGTGTAGGAGAGTGTGTGTGAGAAGAATTACTGTACACTTAAGGTGTGGTAAACCTCTGTAAGGTGAAAGAGTGTGGCGGCTCTTTGTTGTATTCTTTTCTATAAAGTGTTAATACAAGATAGTGTATTGTCTCTCATATTCTGTGCTATTGATGAATTCTAGTTACTTGTGTTTCTGGTTATTTTTGCATTTATAATTGCTTATATTTGGTAATCAGACTGTGCTCTTTCTGAGGAGCAAGATCCTAACAAAGTGGGATCAGAACAGGTGTTGTTCTTGTGATCCCCCAACAAAGTGGTACCTGAGCATGTTTATTGTTCTAGGTGCCTGATAAGTGGTATCAGAGCTATTGGTTGGGATACTAATAGATTGGATTAGATCTGGTTAGTGTGTTTTGATTACAGGTTACTCACAGGGTTTCTGTTTGAGTAGGAGTTGAGCAATGGCAGAAGACAGTAAGCTACGGATGGAAAAGTTTAATGGCAAGAACTACCAATTATGGAGGATGCAGATTGAGGATTATCTGTATCAAAAATATTTGTACTTACCATTGGGAGGGGTTAATTGCAAACCCTCAGATATGAAAGATGAAGAATGGGAGGTTCTTGATCGGAAGGCTCTGGATCTATTAGATTGAGTCTTGCATCATCTGTGATTTCTAGCTTATCACAGTGTAAGACAACGGTGGAGTTGATGGAATCTTTGGCAAATTTATATGAAAAACCCTCAGCTTCTAATAAGGTATTTCTTATGAAGTGTTTATTTAATTTGCAAAGCTTAGAAGGTGGATCTGTTCATAGCCATCTTAGTGATTTCCATGGTTTAGTAAACCAGCTAAGTTCAGTCAATATTGTATTTGATGATGAAATTAGAGCTCTCTTAATCTTGTGTTCATTACCTGAAAGTTGGGAAGGTTTGGTAATGACAGTTTCTAATACTGTGTCTCCTTCAAAAGTCTTAAAAGTGGATGATGTTGTGAGTGTAATCTTGAATGAAGAGATACGCAGGAATAGCACAGGTAAATCATCAGGAAATGCTTTGAGTGTTGAAGGCAGAGGAAGGCAAAGAGAAAAGATAGAAGGTCCAAAATAGACAGAAGATCCAAGTCCAGGTATGGCAGAATAACCTGCTGGAAGTGTGGAAAGCAAGGGCACTTAAAGAGAGATTGCAGATCAAGTGAAGATCAGCATGAAGGACATGAAGAAGAAGTAGATGTTGCAGATTACGCTGCACGGGATGCTCTGGTATGTTCTTTGGATAAAGTAGAATCTTGGGTTTTAGATTCTGGTGCCTCTTTTCATGCATCCCCACATAGAGAATTTTTTCATGAGTATGTCCAGGGAGATTTTGGAGAAATTTATGTAGGGGATGGTAAGCCTTGTCAGATTGTTGGCAAAGGGAAAGTGAAGCTGAAACTACAGACAAGTAACACATGGGTGTTAAAAGAAGTCATGCATGTCCCAGTTCTGGAGCAGAATTTGATTTCTGTTAGAAGTTTGGGTGATGAGGGTTGCACAGTAACTCTCACAGCAGAGTCTTGGAAGGTTACCAAGGGTACACTTGTTGTAGCTAGAGGTAAGAAAGTAAGTACACTTTATCTATCTACTTGTACTACTGATTCTCTTTTTGAGTTTTCTATTTCAGCTGTAGATTCAGAGATGTGGCTTGATAGGCTTGGTCACATAGATAAGAAAGAGATGCTTGTTCTTGAGTCAAAGGGTACGTTTTCGGATTTGGAAGGTATGGATCGTGGTTTCTGTATGCAGAAGAAGAAGGTAACATTTCTTGAAGAATCTGATGCTAGTGACAAGAACAGGAAAGCCTTGATTTTCAAGGAGAAGGTGACGGATAGAGTTTAGCACAAGATGCAGAAGAATTCTGAGCAGAGCAAGAGTGATTTGGACAAGGATTTGATCCAAAAAGAGCTCGCGAGAAAAAGTTAGGTCTCACTAGAAAAACACAGAGACCGACGTCGGCAGGAAAACTGGCATCGGTGTCCAGACAGGGACTGACGTTGGCTATGTGCAGACTGACGTTGGTGACTCAGGGCAGATAACGACCAGCGTCAGCCAGGGAAACCGACGTCGGTAAGGTGGCAGTCGCAGGGAACTGACTTCGGTCGTCTGTAGACTGAGATGTGACCGGCATCGATCACTGAGACAGATTTTGGGTGGACAGCAAGCTGTCAAGGTGTCTCAAGCACCCATATGGAGGACTGAAGGTGTAAGTAAGTTCTTAAATTCATCATTTCCCTTCTTTACACTACTTGTTGCTCACTTATGGCATAAGACCAGGAAGTTATTGAAGAAGCAGAACATGTAGATCCAGGAAACAGTGGGAGCTTGGCATGGATGAGGATGTGATTCCTTGGAGGAGAACCAAATAGTTTTTTTGGGTAGAGTGGCCAGCTGGAAGTAAGCACTGAGAGACGAATGGATGTTCAGGATGAAGAAGAGCGAAAATGGATATGTGAGACGGAAGATCAGGGTATATGGTCTTGTATTAGCTGCAGGGCAATGGAGGTTTGATCATTGTGTTTCTCTTTACCAGGTTGGATAATATTAGCTACATTATCCTATTTCTGTATGATGTGCTTGTTGCAGGGTTACATATACAGGGTATTGCTGAACTAAAGGTAAAGCTAGTTTAGGTGTTTGTCATGGAGAATCTAGGAGTAGCAAGATTCTTTGGCATGAGTGTGTTCTAGAGACATGGTAGGTCATATGTTGACTTTGTTTCAGGATGATTGTGTGAGACCGGTTAGCACGCCGATGGTTGGACAGTTCTATGAAAAGGTGTCTTGATTCACATAATGAGGTTGAGTGCATGGTATGTACTAAACCTGAGTTTTCCCAAGTAGTGGGAGTTGTCACAAGTTAGAGCCAATCCGGGAGAGAACCATTGAAGGACATTTCAGTGGATTCTTACAGGGACTAGCAGCAGGTGCACATGCTATGCAGGTTCAGGTTATTTTCTACATGGTTTGTAGATGTGGATGTGGCAGGTGATTTGGATGATAGGTTTTGCACTACAGGTTTGTGGTGGTTGGTCTTCAAGAGTGATCTTGAGGAGGGATACAAAGCCAAGGGAACAAACTAAACTGAGTACAGGTACAGGTATAGGTACAGGTTGCCACTGTTTATCTCTAAGTGAGAGATTGTTGAGTTGTGGAGCTAAAAGCTTCAACTCTTTGTAAACTGAAGGAACAAGAAGGTTGTTGAGATCCAGGAGCACCAGCATCGGCAGCAGGACTGATGTCGGTCGTGACCAGTGCAAAAGGCCACCGGTGATGGCAGGGAGTCGACCGATGTTGGCAAAACCAGGCAAGCAGGGATCGGCGTCGGTCGCCTTTGTGTTCCAAAACTACTCGTTACACGGATAGTTAGTTAAGTGAACGAAGTGTTTGCATGTAAAGTCCAGTTAGAGTCTTTGGCTGCGAGGATAATTGTCTAAATTAAGAGTATAAGTTATTGTTTAAGTTAGGGATCTATTTATAGACCCACTGGCATGTATTGTAATTAAGGAATAATATAAGGAAGGCAAAGAAGTTCCTTCTAAGTGTAAAATCATTGAGTTTCAGGTTGTTGCAAGCTCATAGGGGATCTACATGTGAGTATGGTCTATTGAATTACAGGTTTCAGGTTCATGGGAGATCAACTTGAAGTACTATAGAGTGCTTGGTGAACTGGCAGGGTTATTACTGACTAGTTGGGGAGGTGAACACCAATTCTGTTTGTGAGTTAGTTGTTGGGACCATTTTTTGTGTAGGAGAGTGTGTGTGAGAAGAATTACTATACACTTGAGGTGTGGCAAACCTCTGTAAGGTGAAAGAGTGTGGCGGCTCTTTGTTGTATTCTTTTCTGTAAAGTGTTAATACAAGATAGTGTATTGTCTCTCATATTCTGTGCTATTGGTGAATTCTAGTTACTTGTGTTTCTGGTTATTTTCGCATTTATAATTACTTATATTTGGTAATCATACTGTGCTCTTTCTGAGGAGCAAGATCCTAACAAAGTGGGATCAGAACAGGTGTTGTTCTTGTGATCCCCCAACAAAGTGGTACCTGAGCATGTTTGTTGTTCTAGGTGCCTGACACTGGTGGTGGCCATCTATTTTGGTCACAAGACAAACTTAACATTGACTATCATAAGATTCATGGTCAACAACCCGTTCGAAGGAGGCCCCCTGTGCATGCCTAAAGTGAGAAATATAAGCCTAAGGGAAGAGAAATAAAAAAAGGTAAACAAAAAGGAGGCCAATAGACCGACTCTTGAAAAACCAGAGCATCAACAAGAGAGAGGCTAGAAAGATCATGGCTAGCTAGGGAGGATGTATCTAAGTTATGTTATCTCAGTGAGACAACCTTGAAGTCTATCGATGATGATATGGGTGCATATGATTCAAGTGAACACTTGGCATGGAGAGGGGAACCCTGTATTTAGTGAAGAGAATATGATCAACAAATGGAGCGAGAAAGAGAATGGGTGGAACAATAACAAGGTGCATGCAACAATGGACCTCAAGTTAAATATAATCTGTTCATTGGTTTTCATGAAGTTAATGTTAATTTCAATTCAACTTACTCTATTAACATTGATATTTTTGCAACAATCACCATTTTGATTACAAAGGGATGACCCTAAAGCCCATTCTAGTGATGATGATCACATTCTTTTGAGATAAATGCATTTGTGAAATGGTAGATATGTTCATTAGGGGGTGCATAACAAATGAAAGTGCACATGATAGGGTGACTCACAAATTTATATTGTACTTCTTATAATGAATACGTATTATATGCACTCTTCTTTATTCCCCCTACCTTTCTTTTAACCCTGCCATTACATATTTTGACAGTGCTGTCTATTGTTATTGCTTATAGGCTTTTGGTCGAGATGAGTTGGTGAAATCATAGGCATGGATGGACTATGTTTAGGAGGTATGATAGTTACTTATTATTTGCCAAAATTGACAAGTTATTCTTCGTTTTGGTGTCTTATTATTACATTTTGTTGAGATTTCTAAAATGCACTTTTTTAAATGCAAATGTCTAGGGTGACATGCATATACGTACATTCATGTGATTAACTGCTTTCACTTGTTTGTCCATTTTCAGAGGCCTAATGGCCACAACATGGACATTGATATTGCCTTGCAGATACTACCATGGATACTATTATTTATATACATACATTTTGGCATAATATGTATGACATGTATGATGTGTGGTCAAACATATTATTTGGAAAGGATATTTGAATACAAGTGTTTCATTTTTGGTTTGTGATGGATATGTAGTTTTTTGTTTATATATGATTTAAGCAATGGTTTGGTGGTTAATTTGCATTTGCCAATGTATTGCACAATCATGCATGGTTTAATGATGTAATGCTTTTCCCATGTACTCATTATATATTTTTTACGTGTATGGTATGTGATGTTTTCGACTGGGGAATTATCTTCACATGTATACCTTATTCTTATTTCATTATTTCACATGTTGGTGATAAAGTGCACATGTTTTCATGTCTCTATGTCTATATAAAAGTAACCATGGTGGAAAGGAGTGAAATATAATATTTGTATGCATGGATTGTCTCTTTAACATTCCTTTGTCTCATATCATGTGTTTGTTTGTTCAGGCAATCGACACAACAACTGTCGATGTCTATGTCTTTTGGTTCAAGGTAGGGGAGGAGGGGTGAGAAGGAATGGGGTAACACTCCAATACATCAGAATGACCATGCCACATGTAAATATTTCTTACTCCAATATAATGATCTCATTGTTTTCATTTAAGTTAGAAAACTCTTTGTAAGGAAATTATCTGTAATATAAAAAAATTAGATGTTCTTAGCTTTTGAATATTTTCATGGACCCTCATTTATGTCTAACATTTTTTAGCTTTTCACTGCTAAAAATATTGAATGTTATCATTGACTTTCATGTGTATCATATTTTTTGCAGATGAATTCCCAAATCTAGAAGAGAATGTGGCTTCCCAATTGCTCGAGGACATGGAATAACTTTTCACAAGGATGAGATCCCAGAATGCAAAGGGCGCAAAAGAACATCTTGGTTTGTAACTATCACCAATGGCTACAAAAAAACAATCACTCAAGAGGGAAAACCAATTTTTGACTGAGATTATTGATGATGCAAGGGCAAAGGTTATCAAGTTGGAAATTTCATTGGATGACAAGACCAGAGAGGTCAAGAAGTTGCGCTGTGCACTTCTCACACTGAGGGATGAAAAGATGGATATTGAAATAAAGTTTGTCAATCTAGATGCTTCCCATGCCTACACAAAAACACTCTGTGATGCAAGGGTGGAGACTATGCAGGCCATGCAATCAAAACATGAATGAATAGTTATCATATATGAGCAACAACTACAAATTTTGAAGGCAAAGTTTGATATCTTATTTGCACAAGCCAATGGGATGTCTCCCAATAGATGTGGTATTCCATACATGAATAATGATAATTAGTTGTGTGCAATGACTTATGTGTTTGATATTAAATTATGTATGATTATGAATTTGGATGAAAAATATTGTCACCAAATCTTGCAACCTAGAAGAGGGTATTCAATCCTCTTCCATATTTGGGCAACATGGGGACACTTCTAGGTATGTAGATGTACTTATAGTGGAAGTGAGCCTCTAGGTTTAAGGGCTGTCTCCCTGAATGTATCTTGAAGTGATTTCACCTATGGTAACTATTTTCTTGTGGGGGGAAAGGGATAAAATTTCCATGAAATAATATTATTCTAAAAGGGTCATGCACTAAGATGTCTTCCACATGACCATTGTGCTTCTTTCACAAAGAAACAATGCTTACAACACTAGCCTAAGAGTTCTAGAATGCACTAGCATTAGTGTTTTAATATGAAGGTGAGATGCATGAAGACTATCCAAGATAAGTAAAACCATAGATCAGTTGTAGATACTAAGGATCTTATACACTTAATATAGATTCATACACTTAACTACACTTCATATAACTTGCTAGGCTAAAATCACTTGCATCAAACATGGAAGGACTGAGAGAAATCAAGGATAGATTGATATCACTTAGCTATTCACTATACATGTCTTCACACACTTAAAAATATGAGATATAAACTCAAAATAGATTTCATTTATCATTCTAAGGCAAAGTACAATGTTAAAACCAGTAAGGCTTTGCCATACATAGTTTGGTATATGATTACAAAGTCCAAAATGGCTGCTACTTATAGAATTTCAAAGAGAGGAGGAAAGAATGAATACCACGACTCACTAAAACATGTGTCATGCTGAGACAAAGAAGTTAAACATGTAGGAGAATGAGCATGATATAGACCATGCAAGGTTTGATAGAGCATGAAACTTCATGAAATGTGGCATAGGGCTTTCCTTGTTTGTTCAGGAAACTATTTTCAGCATGGATCATCTCTCGAGCATTTGAAATTAACTTAGGAGAGTTGAGACATATTTACTATCTAAGGGAGATTGAAACATGTTATGACAGTCATAATATGTTATCCTAACTTGTAGCTATCTTCTAGACACTTGTATTTACCATCTAGAGTCATTCATTTGTCTCCTGGACTTCGTTCTTCACATTTGGTAGTCACTATTCATCTCAAATTTTGACTAGAATTTAATGGTGGCATATGATTTTGAGGCACTTTATTTGATACATAATACTTTGATCTTACATGGCTGCCTATGTGATATTCCCTTGCCATGTTACTCATTCCATTTCAAATATGCCTGTCATCATTTAGACATATAGCCTCATCTTGTCCATCTAGAATATAATTGAATTTGCTCTATCAATCTCCTTTGAAGTCTCTTCAATTTGAATTTTGATGTCATCCATTGATATGTGACCTAGGTATCCAAGATTATGATATTTGGTAGCATTGCATGCTTTCTATGGATCCTGTTGTCAGCCCATCTAGTTCATGCTCTCGTGCCACTTGGCAGTCTCATGTTTGATTTGGGATCCTTGACCTTTGACTCAACATGTACACTATTAGGTCCTATCTGCATGATTTGATGCACTATATTAGATTTGGGTCCTAGTCTTTAAACGCAAATCATTGATCTTATCTACATGACTCAATGCATGTTGTTGATCCTTAATTTGGTCACTTTTGATTTTTTTAACCCTGTTAAACACTTGCATGTTGTTGATCTTAGCTTGATCGAATGCCATTTTTCCACTTGGAAGCTTTATGTTCAAGCTCAAGATCTTTTAGATATTTTGAACTTAAATGGTTAGTTTTTGAAGCCTGAACTTGACGTCCCTACACACGTCTATCTCTACTAGTTCAACTTTAAATGCTTATATCTTGAGATAACAAGCTCATCAATAAACAAAATTTGTAGATGATGATATTGGCACCAAAAGTATCATGTCCATGTACTCTTTTTAGCTTGAAAGGTTTTCTAAGCACACTTGTAAAATGTACACCCAGACTACCCTGTTCATTCCTTTGTGACATGCCATGATGGTCTGACCCCCTAAATGACTCTAAATGACATAAGACTAAACTAGATCATGGTAAAGGTTAGAATGGAATTAAATGACATCAAATAGACCAAAATACACCCTATGACACTATATTCTACCCCCATATCAAGACTTGACTATAGGGGGTTGACCTATTTTGACTTGTGGTCAAAATGATCAACTTTTTTGGCAATTTTCTAAGGGTGGTATGCTTGATATGCCATGATCAGTTGCCTAATCCTATCCATTGGGATATGGAGTCACATGTACATATAATTTAACACATATATTTCTTTTGACAACATACACAACACAAGGGAAAGCCATAAAAAATGAGACAATCTAAAAAAACACACTTGTTCAACTAGAACACTTAGGGAACACAACACAACTTAAAGAAAAGATACACACCTATTCTACTATTTACAAAACCTCATCTTGAGGTGAAAAATCTGATCATACCTCACCTAGGGTAAAAAATGGTTCTCCTGACATCTTTATCACTCCATGAAGGTAGCCTAGCATGAGGAACATATTCATCTGCTGGAGGTACAATCACTAGGGGGTGAATCAATGATGAAAGATATTTAAAAATTTAATTATAATCCTTTCAAACTCTTAATCAATGACCATAATCATTCATAAATCATACAAAGATGTTCATAACAATGAATAAGGAAGATGATGCAAGATCACACATATAACACAATATCTACGTGGAAAACCCTCTTGGGGAATAAAACCCACTCTCAAGCCTACAAACACATGGACTACTTGTCTTATAAGATGATCACAAAGAAGAGACTTTTTAGTGAAGCACCCACTTCATAAGGAGCACCCATCCTTAAGTATGAACAAGCACCCACTTGTTCTAGATGTCGAGCACCCACACAACACCTTATAAAATCAATAACTCCAAAACTCTGATTACCATTCAATCTAATGGAAAAACAATGTCTAACACCTCTCTTTCAACTCATCACACACACTCAAACTTTATAATACAAGCAATGCATCCAAACACCCCTTTTGAATCACTTTAGGCTTCTTCTCTCATCCTCAATCTGCTCTATACTTCAGTCCATCCAAGGAACACACTCTATCTAATCTCTTTCCTTCGTGTCTATCTTCTGCTCTCTCAATACTTACTTATAAAGCCTAGAAACCATTACCTTAGCCTTCACTCTTTATAGAGTGTTCATGAATATCAACTTCTAGGTCAGAAAAAATACTTTCCTTAACCCTTAAGATAACTAACGTGATAACATATAGCTCAATACCATCCTCACAGGTCAACAATAGTATCTATGGGTCACACTTAAGCAACTATGCCTTTCAATTAAGCCTTATTAGCCCTTATAGGTCTCATGAAGACCTATTACCATTTTATCACTTCATCAAGCAAAAACAAGAACACAAGATCACTTTAAAATACATGGGTCCACTCTATATGACCTCTAAGACATCTTCAAATGAATACTTTTGTAAAAACACTCTTATGCTAAATCATAAATTACTTAAATAATATTATGTACATAGTAAAAAGATGAAAAAAATCAACTTGAAGCTCAATATCTATAGATTTACAAATAATCATACCTTCTAATAATTTTATGGATGCACCTTGAAGTCCTCTTCAACTTTGAGTTTTACTCCATTAGCAAATTCTGCCATATGCTCAAGATATAGATCAAAAACCCATCACTAGTTTTCTTTCACAAATTTGAATATTTAAATTCCAACAGTCACTATGTAAATACTAAACATCAGACACTTTATCATCATCTCGTGTTCCTTGGAAAATTTGAACAAATACACATCGTCAATCTCCTTAGAAGTCTCCTGACTTTAACTTGCAATCGACCACCATT
This sequence comes from Torreya grandis, assembly GCA_037957365.1. Taxonomy (NCBI): domain Eukaryota; kingdom Viridiplantae; phylum Streptophyta; class Pinopsida; order Cupressales; family Taxaceae; genus Torreya; species Torreya grandis. The sequence goes on from JARHVA010003084.1 coordinate 1,192,673, forward strand.
GATATTAGATCCTCACTTTCGTGATCATGCCACTTGGCAACTCTACATGCCTTATACACATATTGAATATTTGAATCAATGTACTTTGTTGATCTCCAACTGTGCAAGCACGTGCATGCTGTTGATCTTCTATCAAATCATTGAGATTAAGAGGCATGTCACTAACACGTGCATCTTTTGGATCTTTGACAAATCAACTTCACATTCACCATTGATCTCTATCTAACAAGATCAAATTCTTTGTTAGATCCTTATCTAGTCAAATTAAATGCTCACCGTTAGATCATTGATCCGATTGAATGCTTGTCGTAGATCTTCGATATCATAAATTTGGATAAGTATGGGAATTAGTGAACTCTGTCTAAGAAGCCAACTTTGTACCTTAATAAATTTTTCTACACTAAACCTCATGACCTAAAATTTTAACCACATGATCAAATTTCATAGGAGAATACATCCATATATCAAACTACTTTTGAAACCTTCACACATGTGAAATATGATGTCATCAATCTACTTACTCAACCTTATTTGTTAAGATGACTACTTGAGCTTAGACATTCATATGACTATTCTGATGAGTTTTTTTTAATTCCATAAGCACTCTAAGAAATCATAACATCTCATAGGGTCTATGAAACATGTTCATACCATCAATATCATCCATCAATTGCCTCACTAAGTTAAACACTAAAGAACCACATAAGAACACTAAAGCTTATTGAAGCACACTTTGTCATTGTCATTATAGCACACATGACACCTCATCTACATCCTTGGTCATCTTGGAGACATCATTGAAAACTCTCTAAAAATATCTCCTTTTATCATTGATGTCAACATCAATACAAAGCTTATGTTCAGACTTTGTCTCTCTCTTCATGTACTTTCTCCCCCTTTGACACATTGACAAAGTGAGCTCATCTTCTGATCTTGAAGACTTGAAAAGACTTAAAAAACTAATAACAAGAAAGGACCACCTCTAAGAGATGATACAAACTTTCCCTAACAATATTCATACCAATTTATACCATTGAGATTCTCAAACATGCTCAAAACACAACACTCTTCTTGACCAAACATAGCTCTATGAAGAAACAAAACAATTGCCTCCATACCTTCTCATTTATATTCAAATACATAGTCCTATAATATTAGGACCTGATCATTTACAAAGATGCCCCTTTGTTTATTCATGAGGATTCAATACATTGTCAAAACACTTGACTTGGTTTGATGAAATCATCATATCAACATGCTTGAGTTCACATCTATATCAGACTTCTTTATATCTTCACCATGATTGGAACATCTCACATCTGCTCCCCCTCACATCATGCACAACTCTTCAAGCCTTTTAAATAATCTGAGTTAGCTCCCCCTAATTCCATGCTTCACTTAGATCATGAAATCTTCAACAAGTCTTCTTAACCAATTCTATTTTGACACTTAGAAACCTCCATACTCTGCCTACAATTACTTATCCTTGTCTTGACTGATCAACCTCTTGAATCAACATCCAAACTGGTTTAGCTTTCTCAAAATCCTTCATCTACAAACTTATCTTACACAATATATTACTTACCCTTTGCCTTCAAGCTTTGTACTGATTGACACTTTGATCATTACTTAGAGCACACATACTTGCTTCCACACAAGAAAGATGTCTCCTAAGAAGCATAGGTAGAGACACCCACTTTTCATAGAGGGAATAAAGATCCTAAAACTCAGGAGAGTCTCATATATCCATGCACTTAATTAACTTGTAGTCGTTCCTCATCTTCAAATTGACTTTGAATGAGTTCTCAACCTTTTTTTAAAAAAATTTTAGGATCCTGCTTGATTTCCTTGTCTATTTGGATAGATAAGGCTTGTTCCTTGATACTTGAACTTGTTTCTTATTCTATCATAGAAAATAATCCACTTTGAGCCTATTTTTCATTTACCTTCTTAGGCCTCCATTCACTATGGCTCCTACTCTTCATGATAGGATTGATAATATTTGAAGTAGAATACTAATTATTCTTGCAGAACCTTGCTATGTGACCTTTCTCATGACATTTGAAACAAATGAGGTTTTTTAGATTGTACATACCTTGTGATTCAAATATAAGATGATTCTTTGAATTTTCATGAATTAGTTTATGTACCTAATCATTTGGTCTCGTAATGAAGATATTACAAAATTTTGCAATATGACCAAATCCTTGACACTTGTAGCAAAAGATGTCATTCTTTCCTTATGAACATGTTGACTATCTTGAGTGATGATGTTATTCATGCTTTCCATTGTATTGGTCATAATTCCATATAAATTCATTCTTTGAGGATATTTTACAATCTTTTGGCCTATGACCAAACTGATTGCAAGAGTAACAATGACCATTAAAATTTGTATACCTCCTAGCATTTGGTTGTCTGATTTGATTTGTCTTCATTCTACCAATACCTTCATTTCTTGACTGATGATTGATATTCAAAGTTTGATTTTCCTTGTTCACATCAGCCTTTATCTTGTCTTGACTTACATGATTTTGTTTTTCTTTGTATCCAAGACTAGTTCTATCACTTGCATGATTTTGACTACTCATAATATTGTTAAGATCATTTGAGTTCTTTTCAAACTTCACAAATGACTTTACCTTACAAGATGTATTTTCTAACTCAAATTTTAATGAATCAATTTCAATCACATACATTAAACACTCATCTTTATTAGTTTTTAAGCTGATAGACATAGTTTCTAATTGACTATTGAGATGTTTGACATTATCTTCATGTTTCCTAGTGTCATCATTCATTTTTCTTCAAACACACTAGATTGCTCTTCATATTCCTTGATTTGTGACATCATCATCTTATTTTTTTCCTTATCAATATTTAGATCTTTAAGAGCATTCATAAATTCATCCTTATTATCTAAATTATTAGCTGTATCTTTGCTCATGGCTTGATTTGGTTTCATTTGCAAAAAACTCTATGTCTGTTTGATAAATGATACACTCTTCATCCTTACTCTTTACTTCTTCATTAAGAGTAAAAACTTGAGTTTCAAGCTATTGTGTGATCTCATCATGCTCCTTGAATTCATTACTCATCCTTCCTTGAAAAAGTCCAATTTGCTCCTGATAGGATTTGATTAAGAAATCTTTTTTTCTGTTCTTTTTTGTAGTATCTTCATTTCTTCCACAATATCTAGATATTTATCTTCAAGAGTGACTTTCTCATCATCTTCCTCTAAGATATCTCTACCAAATAAATCTTTGCTTAAAGAACTTTCACCTTCATCATCACTAAATCCATGAATAATGTCTCCATGTCCTCATTATGAAAAGAATCATCACTGCCAAATGTGTTTACTTCTTCTACAGATGAGTTACTATCTTCTTCATGGTAAAGGCTCTTACTTCCTTTGTATGATTCATTCTCTCCATTTTTATTACGGAAGAACTTTTTATACTTGCTAGGACCTTCAAATTTCTTGTGTCATCTTTATGAGATTACTTACAAGCTTCTTTGAGTTCAAGATTGTCTCTACCTAGATACCTAGTTGCAAAATGACCAACTTTACCACAAGAAAAACATTTGAAAGGAAGTTTTCCTTCATACTTACCTGATCCTACATTAAATTTTCTTGCAATCATGGCTTCATGTTGATCTTCATTAAGATCAAAATATTCAAGAATTAACTTTTTTTTCTTGTATTTTGTCTCCTTGATCACCGTGAAGGTTGCTTATTTCTTAGGAGGTCTTTCCTCATCAACTCTCATTTCACAGGCAACAAATATGCCATGTAGTTCATCCATATTCAACTAAGTGAGATCATGAATTTGTTCTACAATAGAAACTTTTGAATCAAACTTGAGTTTAAAAGTCCTCAATACCTTCTGTACTAAAATAACTTTATCAATCACCTCTCTAAGACCTCTGATCATGTTTACTACCTCATCAATCCTTAGAAGATAGGATGCCACAATAAATTCTTACTTCATTTTGAGACCTTCAAATTAGTTTCAGTATGTCTACAATTTAGCCAGTTTTACCTTTGATTCTTCACAGATAGTCTCTAATTTGACCCAATTTTCCTTGGTAGACTTGTAATGGATCACTTTGGTGACCTTAGTCTTAGATAAACCACAAATGATAGCATTCATAACTTTAGAATTATTTTCACTCAACTTCTTGTCAACAACACTAGTTGGAGGAGTAATTGGTGTAGTATAACCATCCATGATAGATTTTCAATTATCAAACCCTAGAGACATGATGTATGTCCTCATCCTTGTACTTTAGAAAACATAATCTGACCCATTGAATAATGGTGCTTGTTTTGTGGAGAAACCTTGCATCTATTGACTTGCTATATTGTACCTTGGATCACCTTCAAGTGGTTAAACTTGGAACAAAGGTCCAACTTTGATACCAATTGTTAGAGGTAAAATCATTGAGAGGGGGGTGAATCAATGATTCAAGATATTTCAAACTTCAATTTTAATCCTTTCAAACTCTTAATCAATGACCACAAGCATTCATAAAGTATACAAGATGTTCATAACAATGACTAATAAAGATGATGCAAGATCACACATATAACACGAGACCTTATTGGGGAATAAAACCCACTCTCAAGCTTGAAAACACATGGAATATTTTTCCTATAAGATGATCACAAATAAGAGATCTTTTAGTGAAACACCCACTTCACAAGGAGTACCCACCCTTAAGTATGAACAAGCACCCACTTGTTTTAGATGTTGAGCACCCACACAAAACCTTATGAAATTAACAACTCTATAACTTTTATTGCCTTTCAATATGATGGAGAAACAATGTATAACACCTCTCTTTAAACTCATCACACACACACAAATTTGCTAGTACAGGAAATGTATCCAAACACCCATTTTAGATCACTTTAGGTTTCTTCTCTCATCCTCAATCTGCTCTATACTTCACTCCATCCACTAAGCACACTCTTGATCTCTTTCCTTTGTCTCTATCTTCTACTCTCTCAACACTTACTCATCAATTCTATGAACCATTACCTTAGCCTTCAATCTTTATAGAGTCTTCATGATTATCAAATTCTAGGTTGGCCAAAATACTTTTCTTAACCCTTAATACAACTAACATTCTATCATAGAGCTCAATACCATCCTCATAGGTCGGCCAAAGAATCCATGGGTCACACTTAAGCATCTACGCCTTTCAATTAGGCCTTAGTAGCCCTTATATTTCTCATGGAGACCTATTACCCTTTTATCACTTTATAAAGCAAAAGTAAGAACATAAGATCACTTTCAAATACATGGGTCCACTCTATATAACCTCTAAGACATCTTCAAATGAATACTCCTGCCAAAACACTCTTATGCTAAAGCACAAATTGATTAAATAATATTCTGTACAGAGTAACACCACGAATGAAAAGATAGTAAAATTTGAATCTCAATATCTAAAACTTTACAAACAATCAGACCTTCTAATAAACTTCTTTGAATATGCCTTGAAGTCTTCTTCAACTTTTATTTTTACTCCATCAACAAATTCTACCATATGGTCAAGATATATATCAAAAACCTATCACTAGTTTTCTTTCAAAACTTTAAATATTTAAATTCCAATGGTCACTATGTAAATACTAAACATCAGACATTTTGTCATCATATTCTACTCCTTAGAAACTTTAAATAAATAAACACCGTTGATCTCCTCAAAAGTCTCCTGACTTAAACCTATAATTGCTCACCATTGATCTTAGATCCTCATTTCTATGATTGTGCCACTTGCTAGCTCTATATGCCTTCTATGCATATTAACTATTTGACTCAATGCTCTTCATTGATATCTAACTGTATGATCACCCACGTGTCATTGATCTTCTGTCAAATCATCAAGATTGAGACACATGTCGCTAGCATGTGCAATCTCAAGGACCTTTAATATATTGACTTCACATGCATCATTAATCTCTATCTAAAAAGATCATGTGTTCCATTAGATCCTTATCTAGTCAGATTAAATACTTATTGTTAGATCCTTGATCCAATTGAATTCTCACCGTAGATCTTCAATATCACAAATTTGGCTAAGTATGGAAACTTAGTAAACTCTGTCTGAGAAGCCAACTTTGCACCTTAATAAATTTTTCTATGCTCAACCTCATGACCTGAAATTTGAACCAAATGATCAAATTTCATAGGTAAATCCATCCATGTATCAAAATAATTCTAAAACCTTCACATATGTGAAATATGACATCATCAAACAACTTACTTAACCTTATCTATCAAGATCACTACTTCAGCTTAGACATTCAGATGACTATTCTAATAAATTTCATTCACTTCCATAAGCATTCTAAGCACCCATAACATCCCATAGGGTCTCTGTAACATGTCCATACCATCAATATCATCCATAAATCACCTCACTAAGTCAAACACTGAAGAACCATGTAGGAACATTGAAGCTTATTGAAGAAAACTTTGTTATTGTCATTCTAGCACACATGACACCTCATCAATAACCTTGGTCACCTTAGAGACATCATTGACAACTCTCCAACATCATCACCAATCAATTGAATATTTAGGTGATCAAGAAGCCTATCACCTTTGAATCTTCTTAGGTCTACAAATGAATTGTCTGGGACCTTCATGAATGATATTTCTTTCTCTCTAAGAGCCTTTGTTGGAGCTGCAGTCCTCTTGATCATTGCCATATCTCATATACATTCCTCATACTATAGAATAGATATGATGACAAATAACTCAACCTTTATGTCTTTTTGCATATGATATAGTTGATACTTGGGAGTATCAAGTTCTTCTTCTTTATGATCCAACCTATCTGAACATGGCTTAATACCAAATGGATCTCTTAACTTTACTTTAGGCACAACTTCTGCCTTGACCTCACTAGGTCCCTCTAGGAATATAGGCTTTTGAATAGAAAATTGATGTCCATCTTCCTTAACAACATGCCCTTTAATTTTATACTTTATAAAACACTCGAGATCCTACTAATTAGTTTCATCAACAAACACATCAGACATACATTTTTTGGGAGAAGAAGGAATATTACCGATCTTATCAAATTATTAACATATGGCCTCAAATCTTAGCCATAAGTCATCCTCATATTTTTCATGAGTGTCATCATACAAATAATCTTCATCAATAGCAGGAATGAAAACATCATTATTTCGACTATGGTGCTAAATTATATTCATCAACCTATGATCATCATACTCATAAATCATATAGTTGCACTCAACAACATGAAAATATTTGACACTTACCTCAGCTCCTTCAAATGGCTCCTCATGCATGATGTAAGTCCCAAGATTAGTTTTCTCAAAGTATGCATAAATATCATGCCCATATGCGTTTACACCATACTCATCCAAAAATAGATCATAAATGCTCTCAATTTTAGAAGTACCATCATCCACAATAGATTCCTCCTTCTCATGATAATGCAATTCAAGTTAAAACTAGTTTCAATGTGAAACCTTGCAAGTGGCTAATTTATACTAGTTAATTTGGTCCCATAACTTATCCTAAAGGCTAATAAGGACCAATTAGCTAAGAGATAGCCACCAATATTGGCTGTAAAGTCTATTGATAGTTAGATTGCAAAGTGAGCTAGGAGGTCAACAACAAGTATATCTTGAAGGATAGGAAAGACAGGAAATCATGAAAGAAAACCTTCAAGTTTTTTTAATCAAACCTATGGTCTTAGCAGGTGTACCATCTAGCTGGAGCACTCCTTTTCTAGAGATCATATTTTAGGCCCAACTTATCAACTACAACTTTGGACATGACTGAGGTAGAGGCTCCACTATCAACTATGTAATTGTGAACTAATTTATCACCCACTATGAGAGTGAGGTAAAATGGTGGAGGTTTCTCAGTCCTAGTAGATGGTTCAAAAATAGTGTTAGGAGAATTTTAAAGGACAACATGACTATTAATTTGATTTGAAGATAGACTAGTAGGAATAGTGGATAAATGCTTTTGTAACAACTTTTTTTGGCCAGGCATATGAAGGATATTTCCTAAGGAGATAGATGTTTTGGGACTTTTCAAGGAATCCACTATGTTTAGAGCATTAGTACTCACCTTTTATTGAGTCATTGGAGGTAAATAATTTCTTAGAACTTGAGAAATATAGGTGCCTTGAATAAACCTTACCAAGGAATCCACTATGTTTAGAGCATTAGTACTCAACTTTTCTTGAGTCTTTGGAGGTAAATAATTGCTTGGAACTTGAGAAATAGAGGTGCCTTGAACAAACCTTACCAATGAATCCACTATGTTTAGAGCATTAGTACTCAACTTTTCTTGAGTCTTTGGAGGTAAATAATTGCTTGGAACTTGAAAAATAAAGGTGCCTCGAACAAACCTTACCAAGGAATCCACTATGTTTAGAGCATTAGTATTCAACTTTTCTTGAGTCTTTGGAGGTAAATAATTACTTAGAACTTGAGAAATAGAGGTGCCTTGAAAAAACCTTACCAATGAATCCACTATGTTTAGAGCATTAGTACTCAACTTTTCTTGAGTCTTTGCTTGGAACTTGAGAAATATAGGTGCCTTGAACAAACCTTACCAATGAATCCACTATGTTTAGAGCATTAGTACTCAACTTTTCTTGAGTCTTTGGAGGTAAATAATTGTTTGGAACTTGAGAAATAGAGGTGCCTTGAACAAACCTTACCAAGGAATCCACTATGTTTAGAGCATTAGTACTCAACTTTTCTTGAGTCTTTGGAGGTAAATAATTGCTTGGAACTTAAGAAATAGAGGTGCCTTGAACAAACCTTACCAAAATATCCCATAACAACATGCCCTTTACTTTCATACTTTATAAAACACTCGAGATCCTACTAATTAGTTTCATCAACAAACACATCAGACATACATTTTTTGGGAGAAGAAGGAATATTACCAATCTTGTCAAATTATTAACATATGGCCTCAAATCTTAGCCATAAGTCATCCTCATATTCTTCATAAGTGTCATCATATAGATCATCTTCATCAATAGCAGGAGTGAAAACATCATTATTTCCACTATGGTACTAAATTAGATTCATCGACCTATGATCATCATACTCATAAATCATATATTTACACTCAATAACATGAAAATATTTGACACTTACCTCAGCTCCTTCAAATGGCTCCTCATGCATGATGTAAGTCCCAAGATTAGTTTTCTCAAAGTGTGCATAAATATCATGCCCATATGCATCTACACCATACTCATCCAAAAATAGATCAGAAATGCCCTCAAGTTTATAAATACTATCATCCACATTAGATTCCTCCTTCTCATGATAATGCAATTCAAGTTAGAACTAGTTTCAATGTGAAACCTTGCAAGTGGCTAAGTTATACTAGTTAATTTGGTCCCATAACTTATCCTAAAGGCCAATAAGGACCAATCAGCTAAGAGATAGCCACTGATATTGGCTATAAAGTCTATTGATAGTTATATTGCAAAGTGAGCTAAGAGGTCAGCAACAAGTATAACTTGAAGGATAGGAAAGATAGGAAATCATGAAAGAAAACCTTCAAGTTTTTTATCAAACCTATGGTCTTAGCAGGTGTACCATCTAGCTGGAGCACTCCTTTGCTATGAGGATCATATTTTAGGCCCAACTTATCAGCTTCAAATTTGGACATGACTGAGGTAGAGGCTCCACTATCAACTATGTAATTGTGAACTAATTTATCACCCACTATGAGAGTGAGGAAAAGTGCCAAAACATATATCTCCTTATGGGATATCCTTCATATGCCTGGCCAAAAAAAGTTGTTACAAAATCAATTATCCAATGTTCCTACTAGTCCATCTTCAAATCAAATTAATAGTCATGTTGTCCTATAAAATTCTCCTAACACTATTTTTGAACCATCTACTAGGACTGAGAAACCTCCACCATTTTACCTCACTCTCATAGTGGGTGATATATTAGTTCACAATTACATAGTTGATAGTAGATAGTTGATAGCAATTTCAGCACCAATGGATTTCAAGTAGGTAGGGAACACAAAACTAGGAGGTGGTCTCATAGGAGGAAGTAATCTATTCCAAGTCTTTTGAAACATCTCATTGAAGTCATGCATTATTTCTTTAGATACTTTTTTAATCACATTGAGATGATGTATAAGAGAGGTATGGTCACTTTCATCTTCAAATCTAGAAGTCAACAACACTCCAAAATCTTCCCATGATGTGATACATCCACCTTCTAGAGTCATATACCAATCAAGAGTTTTCCCTCTAAGTAACATGGAAAAGAGCCTAATGGAAATGTTCTCTGGAGTAACATTGTGGAAACTAAACAAGTTGGAAACATCCCTAATGTGTTCATTAGTTGTAACATTACTCTCACCATTGAATGTAGGCACACCATTTGTGGCATTAGGGGGAATGTTATCATGAACTTGAAGATGGATTGGATTTTTAGTATTGACGGTAGGTAAAGCATGAGATCTAGCCATGTTTTCTTCAAGATATTCAATTTCTTCAATCTCTTCTCTAGAAAATCTACTGGTTCCTCAAAGGGCAGATTAGGATGAGGGTACTGAACTTCAAGAGGAAATTCAAGCTAAATAGGTGGATTAATGGGGTTGAATACTCTACTAGATGATGACCTAGTGAGAGCCATGATTTATAAGAGAAATTTTATTAAAAAATAGTGGTCTTAAACTAGATTTACCTTGATGGAGTTGCCAAATGTTGAGTAGCACACTAATTTGTAACTGATGTTATCAAGACCAACATTCACCTTGACAAGTTGTCTTGAAGATAATGGGTCCCACTGGGCATGTCAGAACTATTGTCACTAAATCTTGCACCCTAGAATAGGGTGTTCAAGCCTCTTCCATATTTGGGAAATATGGGAACACTTCCAAGTATGTGGGTGTACCTATGGTGGAAGTGAGCCTCTAGGTTTAAGGGCTAGCTCCTGAATGTATCTTGAAGTGCTTTCATCTATGATAATTATTTGTTTGTGGGGGGAAAGGGATAGAAGTTGCATGAAATAAACCTATTCTAAAAGGGTGATGCACCAAGATGTCTTCCACATTACCATCATACTTATTTCATAAAGAAACAATGCCTACAACACTAACCTAAGAGTCCTAGAATGCACTAGCATTAGTGTTTCAATATGAAGGTGAGATGCATGAAGATTATCTAAGGTAAGTAAAACCATAGATTAGTTTCAAATACTAAAGCTAATTATACACTTAAGATAGATTCATACACTTAAATACATTTCATATGACTTGCTAGGCTGAAATCACTTGCATCAAACATGGAAGGATTGAGAGAAAGCAAGGATAGATTGATATCACTTAAATATTCACTATACATCTCTTCACACACTTTAATAAGATCAAATATGAAATCAAAATAGATTGCACTTATTTTTCTAAGGAAAAGTATAATGTCAAAACCAATAGGGCTTCACCATACATGGTGTGGTATATGATTACAAAGGCCAAAATTGATGCTACTTATAGAATTTTAGAGAGAGGAGGAAAGAATGAAGACCAAGAGTCACTAAGACATGTGTCATGCTGAGAGAAATAAGTTAAACATGTAGGAGAATGAGTATGAAATAGACCATGCAAGTTATAATAGGTTAAGTGGCACTCCAAAGCATGAAGCTTCATGAAATGTGTCATAGGGCTCTCCTTGCTTGTTTAGGAAACTATTTTCATCATGGATTATCTCTCAACCATTTGAAATTTAATTAGGAGAGTTGACACATATGTACTATCTGAGGGAGGTTGAAACAGGCTATGAAAATCATAATATGTTATCCTAATTGATTGTTATCTTCTAAACACCTATATTTACCATCTGCAGTCATTCATTTGTCTCTTGGAATTCATTCTTGACATTTGGTAGTCACTGTTCATCTTAGATTTTGACTGAGATTTAATGGTGGTGTATGATCCTGAGGTGCTTACTTTGCTACACAATCTTTTGATCCTACATGGATGCATATGTGGAATTTCCTTGCCATGTTGTTCATTCCATTTTAAAATATGTCTGTCATCATTTGGATACATAGCCTCATCTTATCCATCTAAAATCTAGTTGAATTTGCTTTATCGATCTCCTTTGGAGTCTCTTCGATTCAAATTTTGACATTGGCCATTGATTTGTGACATAGTCATTCGAGATTATGACATTTGGTAGCATTGCATGCTTTTTATGGATCTTGTTGTCAGCCCATCTGGTTAATACTCTCATGCCACTTGGTAGTCTCACATTTGATCTGGGGTCCTTGACCTTTGACTTAATGCATGCACTATTATATCTCATTTGCATAATTTGATGCACTCCATTGGATTTGGGTCCTAGTATTTAAATTCAGATCGTTGATCTTATTTGCATGACTCAATGTGTGCTGTTGATCTTTAATCTGATCATTTTTGACTTTTTTGACCTTGTTAAGCACCCACATGCCATTGATATTAGCTTTATTGAAAAAAAATTTCCACTTAGAAGATTTGGATTTGAGTTTAGGATATTTTATAGATTTTTAACTTAAACGGTTAGTTCTTGAAGCCTAAACTTGATGTCCCCGTGCACGTTTATCTCTGCTAGTTCAAATTTAAATGCTTATATCTTGAGATAACAAGCTCATCAAGACAAAAAATTTATAGAGGATGATCTTGGCACTAAAATCATCATTTCCATGTCATATTTTTGGCCTAAAAGGTTTCCTAAGCACATTTTTAAAATGTACAACCAAACTACCCTGTTCATTCCTATGTGACATGTCATGACAGTCTGACCCCCTAGATGACTCCAAATGACATAAGACTAAACTAGATCATGACCAAGGTTAGAATGGAATAAATGACATTAAATGGACCAAAAAAAATCCTATGACACTATGTTCTACCCCCATATCAAGTCTTGATGACTCTAGGGGGTTGACACATTTTGACTTGTGGCCAAAATGGTCAACAACAATCAATTAAAACACATGCTTATTCACATTTTAATCTACAAAATTGATGTTTATTTTCCACTAGTTGCTTACTTCATCTTGTGTATTTAAGTTTTTTATGAATGAATGAATGACTGTGTTTAGAATTTATGTAGGTGAATGTTAAGAGACCTAGAAAAGTATGGTAAATGGTTGTTTACCAATATATTTTGACTCTAATTTATGTATAAATGTGTTTTCATGCTAGTTGATCACCCTACAATAGTTTTATATTGAGTTTCAAGTGATTGGAGGTTTTATAATGTCTGAAAAGTTCATTTACAAGTTCACTATGTACAATGATCTTAATAAGTGCTTCACCTTGTTTGCAAACCTCTTTAGAGGACTGTAGTTCGCAGTGAGCAAGAATTTGGTGTTAGGGGTAATGATACAGCATGGGAATGATGTAGATATATCAAAATGAGTAAAAAATGTTCTTGGGGTTGAATCCTAAGAGAAAATATTGTAAAACCTTGACTAATGGAGAAAATCTTTTTGTTTAGATAAACAAAGAACACAAAGACTGTGTTTCTTGTGTAAAGGCAATGTAACTAGCTGTCAAAGAATGAAATAAGGTTGGGTGACAACTAGTTTATGATGATTATTTTGTTTAAGGCAAGTAAAAAATTGTGTTCTATTGGTATTTGAAATATTTAGTAGATTAGCATTGAATGCTTTGAGTTGGTTTCATAATCTTTTAAGATGACTAAAGGACTAAGTCCTGCATACCCTGTATGCTATCAAATTATGTCTTGAACGTTGAGTGAGGAGAAGATTATATTTTTTGGGCTAGTGGAATGTGTGGATAATTAGTAACATGATATAACATTTCTTTAAGAGTCTTTGAAAATTATATTTGGTCATTCTGTTAAAGGATATTCTATTTTTGAATAATACAACTCTGTTTCTTGTGAAAAGGAGGACTATGTATGTGTTTCTTATGAAATAACTTGTAAACTAAGTGGAAACTCAAGAATACTGGTTATAAACACATTTACCATTATTTAATGTGTTTTTAGAGATTTAAGTGTTTGAATTTATGTAGAGGTCATAAAAATAGTTCACAATCATGCAGACCATTGTGTGTTAAGATGCAGTCTATAGAGAAATAAGGGTAACCTTGAATAGGGTAATATGAAACCCTAAAATGGAATGAAATGGAAGGATAATCTTGTGCAAACCTTGGAAAATTATTGAAGTGGTTCATAATCCATTTTAATGACTTACAACATAATAGTTCTTTATAGTTGTGCATAATTCTAAAAACCAATGTGTGTATATATATATATATATATATATATATATATATATATATACATATACATATACACACACACACACATAGTCAAACAAACCTTAGAGATAACACATGATCAAAGGTAATGGAGTGAGGTTCCAACACTTGGAAAAGATGTATTGAAGTCATATAATACTAAAAAAAGCTTCAAAATTATTTGAAGGTCTTTACAAACCTTGAAATTTGACTTTTACCCTTCTCAGATTATGTAGACTGTCAAGAACCCTATCCTAAAGTTTCAATGGAAAAATGTGTGGGAGAACAAACTAGTATAAAATCCCAATTTTTTTGTGAAAAGTTAGGGATTAATATTAATTCAATTATTTTGAGATTTTTAGGTTAAACATATACGGTATTATATGATTTTGAGTAGACTGTGCTATCACAAAATGGTAAGAAACCTACAAGACCTAATCTGAGAGCAAGATGTGTCTAAAAAGGTGATCAAATGGAGGACTTAGGTAGTGAAAATTTGTGAAACTATGGAGGATAGAGGGTATTTCAAACAATGTTTATTTTTCCAATGTGTAATGGTACCTATCTGTACAATGTCATAAAGGCTAAAAAAGGGCTACAAGGTCTGTGTGAAAGATAGGCAGAAGTTGCATAAGAAAGGTAAGGATGGTTGTGGTGTTTCTAAGTGGAGTGAGGGGTATTAGGATATCTTAATGAGAATGAAATGATGTAAGTGAAATTTCATAATGAAACATGAGTTTGGTGGCAAGTGTGCTTAAGCCAAGCCTATTGTGTCAAGTATAAAGGAATGCCAAGAGAGATTGGGTGAAAAGAGGCTTAACACTAACAAAGTTTGAATATTGTGTTTAAAGATAGAGACTAGAAAGATATTGAAGAAGATAATAAACTTTGGGAACCAAAGAGTCAAACACAAAGCAATATAAGACAAGTAATATATAGGACCAATTGAATTGGTAGAGGTAAGTGTAAGAGGTGAATGAATTTGTTTGCTGTTGTCATCTATAGGTGACCATACACATATATTTTAAGTGTTGTATATGGATGCTAAATCATGTTTTTATGTCTTCATTATGGTTGAAGAGGATGGATATGCCTTGGAGGTCTAGTTTAAGGTCATACTCTATGAACAGTCTATATACTACCTTCATTGCCTTATACACTATTGTGTGTACATCTACAGGAAACTACAAAGACCTGAGCATGGTTATGGAGGAGATTTAACATGTTTGTAAACCTTATTGAGGTCTTGGGGTGTTTTAAATATCATGACAAGTATGTTTGAAATGCTATATTGGCAAGTAGACCTAAAAGGTTATATCCATAGATGGTGACTGAACTCAGAGATAGTTTCCCTAAAGCTCTAAAACAAAGCACTAGACACTTTTGGTGATGCTCCAAAAAAATGTTGCAATGACTCTTGATGAACCCAAATGTAATCATCTTTTAACCCCCACATATAGGTATAACCATGCAAAATAATGAGGGTGTATGACTAGAGATTAGTAGTGTTTGAGGGCCTCTAAATTGCACTTTTGTTCACTATGATCATTTAGTGTATTATACAGGATCTGAGACTCTAAATGACCTCTATAACCAAATTTATAGCATGAAGGTATAGGTTCATGTTTTTGTGATCCTATAAGGGTGAAGAAGACATAAATGCAAAAAAATCATCAAGCAAGGTTAGAATTGTGGGGTTTCAACCCCATCAAACACCTACAGGTGAACAATGCAGGGTTTGATAAATGATTGATGATCAAAATATGAGCGAGAGATCTCCAAAATGATGCTAGACATCTCAAGGGACTCTTATAACATGGAGAAAATATAAAAGAGGAAATCCAATAGTGTAACCTATAGTCATATATCAAGACCCTGCACATAGTAAACTTCCCTAGGAGTCTGTCTTGGTTTTTGATGCATTTGGAGGGTTTAATGAGGTGATCAAGAGCTCAAATATTGAATTGATAACCACTAATAATTTAATAAACTCATCAAAGAATTATTTCTAGTGAGACTATAGGGGTTGTAACCTCTATTTTGTCTCAAGTAGAGGGTACCCCTCTAGGATGCTAACATGCAGACTTTGTAGGAAGATGATAACTAGGTGAGTTGAGGGTGGACAAGACCTTTAATATGGGTGTAACTAGTTGAATAGGACATGTAAAAACATGAAGAATCATCTATAGATGCTTTAAACACAAAAAGGTGGTCCAAACTTGTAAAGATGCAGGCAAACCTACTTGGTCTTATCTAGGTCTAAAGCCCTAAGAGGGGCTTGAATCCATTCTAGTGTTAGATGAAAATTCTAATGAGTTTGGATACCTAATTGAGGAGATATAAGAGGTGTTGGAGCTATAACTCAATCACTAGAGGATCACTATGATGTTAGTACCTCTAAGGAACAATGTGAAATGCAATCTTTATGTGAATAAGTTGAAGATGTCACCCCACTGCTCCCCACCAAATTGTAACTTGCATTCTTATCCAAAATTGAAACTTAAAAAAAATATCAACATATTCATTACATCAAGGGCCTTTCAAAGACATTGTTTCATTCATAAGGATCCAACACTATTCAAGGACATGAAAACACAGAATTATTTCTTTCTTCATTCATTTGATCATCAAAACATTACATGATCAAAACATTAGACACTATTATAGACAAACAAATATGTACTTTATTTATCAATAAATATGTAATACACAAACAAATATGTACTTTATTTAGTAGTAAATTAAACATGTTGAAATAGAACTGATTCTAAGACTAATCATTGTTGATCAATATTGAAAGATATTTTTATAAAATGAATCTATTCACTTTATGAACCATCACTTTAATCTGATGGATTGTATTCACCATTCATTTCATCCTCTAAAACATGTGTGTAAAAAAATAGTGGTTTTGTTCTTGAAATACTTCAGCCCAGTTGGATGAGAGGAAAATCTATGTTGTGGGAGATTGTGTATCTCTTTGATAATGCTACTTATGGCTGTGCTGGTTAAATATTGAAGGCCTAAAAGAGGTTATTTCAAACACTATATAGTCTGAAATGCACTTGGAATGGTAATTTGGTACCAATGAATATATTAAGTACTTGATCTGGATGCACATAGACATCTGGATCATTAGACCCTTTCATTGGCAAGAACTTCTCCAAGAAGGGACTCATATAGGTTGGAATGGCACTAGGATAACCCCATGCATCAAGAAAAATGACATCATCTTGTGGCCATTCATATGACCATTGTATGTATAAATCATGATCAAACCTATCTATGAATGCTGTGCACTCATAAATCACCATTAGAATGTGGTACAAAGGATATGCCATGTTGTAATTTAGAACATTCACCCATCACAATCCATCAAGTTGCATGAAATTTGCTGTGCTTCCAATCCACCTCTAATTGATGGAACCAACCACCACACACAAGATTTTTTGAAATGTTTTCCATTCCACATTTAGCTCCTCTAGTACATTTGATTTTTTCCTCATGAATTTATTGAATTCCTCTCATGTTTCAACAACACTGCCCATGTAGTATTAATGCCACCTACCACACAATTACAAAAATTAATTAGCTATAATTTCCAAAAATAATTCACAAACTATAGTTTATCATTCTTCATGTATTTAATCAACATAGTAAGATGTTTTGTGGAGTTTGGTAAAAACTAATGTAATTTCAAATGCATAAGAGAATGTAAAATGAAATATGGTAGCAAAATGCATAATAGAATGTAAATTAAATGCAATTTCATACATCAAGTAGTTTGTAACTACCTACATACATGTAACTAAAATGTAAATAAAAGAGAACAAGCTACCATGTCAACTACCATGTCAAGTGATGCAGGAGTATTGAGCTCGAAAACACTATTTTTGAGTTTTGGCAATAAAAGGCAAAAAGTTGGTCAAAGTTGAGTGTCAATGTGTGTGGAGGACCTTATTATTTTTAAACCAAATATCCATTTTTCTTGACATGGAAAGTGTTAAAGCCCAATATTGGTTTTCCTAATCTTTTGTTGTTAGGCCACTATTGCTTGACTGAAATTGCTTTTATTGATTGTTGACTAGTGTAAGGCACATATTTGATTGTTAACATTTTGTCAAGAGGTAAGTTGAACACTGACTCTATTTGACTGCTGCACTTGATTTGACTTAGAAATTAATATTGTTTTAATACTATACTTGCTTTAACCAAGGATTAATGCTACTTTGATTTTTGTAAAAGCTGTTGTAGTAAGGTTGGCTAAAATAATGCTAGTCATTGTGTTAAATGCTAAATTCTAATAAATACTACTATCCTAGTTTGATCAAACATTCACTGCTAGTATGGATGTTGTATTAGTTATGTACTCCTCACCCATATGTTGGGTTATCAAGAAAAGAGGATTTTGATTTGTAACTACCATGCACCCAACATTGAAATTGGTTGCATATGTAGTTGTACTTTAGTTTTTGGATAGAGGAGAGAGAGGAGAGATAGGAAGATGTCTCTAAGGAGAGGGAAGAAAGGTGAGAATGAGAAAATGCTCAAGAACCCTTAAGAAAGGTGACCAAGTCCATTAATGGATTGTGTTGTAATGAAATGTTGAATCAATGAATAAAGATAATTTGAGCATCATGTTGTGTATTTTACAAGATTTATGGATTGATCTTTGTGTGTATTCACATTCTTTCAACTGAGCCTTGAAGGCCATATATACATAGACTCTGTATGTGTATGTCTATAGGTTTGGAGAATGTTGTATGTACAGTTAAGAAGGAAAGGATTAAACAAGTGTTTTAGAAGAAAGAAACAAGAAACACTCATTCTGAAATGTTGTTAAGATCATATAGACTCTTGGATAGCTGAGCAAACATTGTAAAGTGAGAAAATCCTTGAGGATGCAATTCCCTTTGGAATACCCTATTCACAGTTTGTGACAAACCAAGGTATGATCTTGTAACATTTCTTGAGATTTTGGTGGAGAGAAATCCTTGTGTGGTAAGTTGATATTATGTGGAAGAGATAAATTTAGATTAAACAATGGGCTTATTGATCTGAAGGTAAATATTGGGATAATTATACAATACACAATTCTGGGATAATAAGAGCCCTATTTTACAGTCATAAGACATTGTTCACAATCAAATAACAAGAGAAGAATGTGTGTTTGGGGCTAGAGAATGAGGGAAGAGTATTGAGAATTGATAGGAGAATGAGGACAATTTAGATAGTGTTATTTGGAGTTGAAACCCTATAGAAAATAAATATAAGCTTTAAAATATGTCATAAGCTTATGTTATTCAAGACCTTATTTTCACAGTCATTATGAGTGATTAGAAAATGGAGCAGATGAAGTTACTTTGTGAATTATGTCTACAAAGAAAACTATATGTGTAATGCGATTGAAATGATTAAGGTTATTTAAAGAGATATACCACCTTTGAATGGCACAAGCTAGCTAGAACCCTGTTTTAGCCTTGTCAAAGAACCCAAAATTTTGTAAGCACTTAGATTAGAAGATTGGCAAGGATTGAACAATGATAATGAACTATTAGTAAGGTAAAAGGGTGTATGGAAAGACCCAAGGTTGACATTAAACTTTGATAAGAACTTGAAATGCATGAAATATAAATAAGGATTACTAGGACTGTTAAACAGTTGTTCAAAGACTCAAAATTCTGTGTATATCAAGATATAAGCTTATGGGGGTTGGATGAGAACAAATAGATATTTGGAGAGTTGATTATCATTGGTACAAACCTTGATAATGTCCCATAATGGATTTAAACAATGTTTAATAAAATGTATTGTATTTTTATACTCCTTGGCTTGAGTACATACCCTACATAGGGTTTCTTGGCAAAATATAGGTTTAGGTACTTAATAAAGGAGTTGAAACCTCAATTTTTTTAGGAAGCTTGGATTTACCATTCCATAGGTGAATCACATAGTTATTAGTATTTTTCACAAGTGTGGATACTGGGATAAGGGAAACTCAGAGTTGTAGGGTTGAAGACCTAATGTAAGACCTAATTAGGGAATGTTTGAACTAGAAAGCACATTATCATGGGTTGTTAGGTTTTGAGATTGAGAACATAGTTCAAGAAAAATAAAGAGTGATAGAATATGAACTTAATTTTACAAAGTGAGCTATGGAGTGTCCCAGGTAAGGAATTTTATCCAAAATAAGGTTACAAGCCTTGTGTAATCTTTATGAACTTGGGGTATAAAATGGAATGATGAGTTTGGATGGAACACTTGAAAGGATCTAAGATGGATTAAATAGGGTAATATGAGATCATTTATGATAATAAGACACATTCCTAAGAGTTATCTTAAAGATTAATGTTTGAAACCTATGAAATATGCCTAATGGAGAGTCAGTAGAGAGAATTGAATGGTAAGGAGAGACTAGTGTTAAGAAGTGAGTCAGGAGTGGATGCTAGTGACATGATAGATGCCTAATGAGTCCAAGAAGTGTATCTAAAGTGTATAAGGGATATGTATATCAAGAAGAAAGCCACTATCCCATAAACCAAGGAAAGATTGTGAGAAGAAGGAGCCTTGAAGGAAAAACATAACATCGAATGAGTTCTCAAACAAGACCATAGCCAATTAAGGGAATATTTGGTGATTTATCCACTTTACCTCTGCATCACTAGTGGGAACATGATTGGCTGGTTCTTTATCAATGTAACTCATGGCATAATTGGTTAAATTCCAATTTAGGTGACTTTTAATAACATGATTGATTTGATCTTGGTGAAGGTACCTCATGGGAGAAATGATTGATTGGATCCCATTTTAGGTAACTTGATGGAAAATGTATGCATTGCAGAATTTTTATGGAACAATGTGTGATATGGCTTAGATATATGTTATATTGCACAAGTTATACTCAAATTACCAGTTCCTTACAACACTAAATGTCATTATCTTAGTGTCTGTCTTCCTTTTACTTACACCTATTGGGTTTTTATTACCATGATATGTGATTTATGTGAAAATACAAGTGACTAAAAAATTATTGTCTTTTATTTTGTCATCTTGAGTAGCTATCTTGGTGGAACAATCCATAATAAAAGAGAATTTTCATGGCAAAGCATTGGCTACAAAATCCTTCTAAATCCCTTCAAAATGACCAACACAATGCCAAAAGTCTATCAAAAAAAGTTTTCAATGAAGAGTAGTGTGTGTTAAGAGGAAAGCTGATTCATATCTTTATAATCAATGAGTGCTTTATTTCTTTTTTTTATATTTTTCACTTTTTTCTTAAATCTTTGTAGGATACAATTGAAATTTTGTAATATCCATATCCAATAATTTTTTTAATATCCATTTCCAATAAATTTTCCCACCGTACCTAGGCCATATCCAAATATTTTTACATATCTCAGGTGTATTTAGGTTATATCCAACATGGGAAAATGTGATCAAGAGAGTAGGAGAGTATCTATTAACATAGTTTACATGCCCTAGATGAATTTGCTTAACATAATCATGTACTCTACTATATGGGCATGAGGTTAAATTGGTGATCCTGAAATATATATATTTTTGATTATTGTACGTGATTTATGATTTTCAGATACTAAAATGAGACACATATTTTGTTCCATTTGTATGGACATTCTCATAATGGTAATGGCTATGTTACCACAAGAGTGGTTGGTGATGATGTACATTATATTATTATTTTTGGGCATTGCTTAAATTATTTCTTGATCCTCCAATGGGTAATATTTTATTGCATTTGATTATCTTTGCATTTACATGGTGACACAAAGGAATCATAGAGAGCTTAGCTAAAAAGAATATTCCAACTAAGGGATAAAGGATGACCACCATTGTAAAAGTAATATAATTGAAGATGACCAACATTGCAAAAGTAGTTGTCAAAAGGTAGTTGATGTAAAAAGTAGTTGTAAAAAGAGGACTAAACATACTCTTCTAAGCATGAACAAGGTACTAAAGCTACTAACCAATCAAATGAAGCTCAAAACTATTGTATTCTTTGTTTATATAATATTAGTAACATTATTTGTTTATATAATATTTATAAATTTGATATTTGTTTAAAATAATGGATAGATTTACCGTATTCCTTGGGGTAGGGTTTAAATATCATTCAGAAAATCCTTTAAGAGATAGTTCCATTTATACAATATGTTACAACATGTGGAAAGTCTAAGATAACTATTCACCTTCAAAAAAAGGTATTTATTTTTTGTTACATGCATTTATTGTTGTTATGTATTGTCACTAAAACCTACAAAGGGATACAATTAGGATGTATTATATCTATTATGTCCACCCCTATATCACTTTTTTGCCTTGTTAAGATCATCATCCCAGATGTGTTCTTTTGGATTGTTATGAGGTGGGTTTGGAAAAAGTGTGGTCTCCTATGACATGCTATGATATTTGAATCTATTCATATTTTATATGAAGTCTCTCTGTCTATAGGTGGAAGTTCCATGCTCATCTTGCACTTTTTGGAATGGATGAGGCATTGGGTGTTATACATTCGATATCGCCCTGATCTACACCTTGTTGTAAACCTATGCCATATAGTTTTTGAAGAATGCCATAGTTTCTACACTTTTATCCACTTCACAACATCTATCAAATATCTCTAATGCTCTGCATATCAGGGCCTCAACATCATCAACTCTAGCAGTATACAGGATCAATTCATGAAGTGGAAATCATCCAGTTAGAAATGATGAAAATTATGAAAAACATATGATTGAAAGTAGTTATTAGACTTACAATACCATCCCCCCTCATCTGGTTTTCAATGTCATCAACCAGATTTGCTGTAACACCTTTTAATGCATGGCTTGATCCTTGCATATCCATCTCTGATACACTGTGCATTTTAGTGTGTAAAACTCTGACATCCATGTATTCTCCCTCATTTTCAATTTTAACTCCATTTTCTTTGACCTAGGCAATGAAAACATATTCCACAAACTACAATCGCCTCAAAGTTGTTAATGCATATAGTATGGGGGGGAACAAAACTTACATGATATTAAACACCGATGTTGTTGATGCTCTCATTAACACCATGCATTGTGGCTACATTCTCTAAAACTACTTGAGTTGTCATATTTCTCATTAGGTCCACCTTGAGCACATGCTTATAAGTATATGCTTAGATTGAAAATGAGCACTTGCACATTGACATAGAAGGCATTACATTGAAGACATGATAATGAAAAATCTCATCTTTCATACTTTGCACCCATGTCATATGAGGGCCACTATTATCAAAGGTAACATGATAATTTGGGATGTTCAAAGCTCATACCAATGAAATATTTTCATGTCTTTCTACTTTGATGTTCCTATGGAAGTCAGAGTCCTTGTATAGCTATAGCCACCAATAATGTATGTAAACTGATGTTATTAATTGGTGAACTAACCAATACACCATATAATGTGTATAATTCCTTACTGTGCTTAGGAAATTACAATTCAATTAGGAATGGTATGATTCTATAGATGCATTGGTGTATTGCCTAGCATGCGAAAGTGTCTGACAACATTGTGACCATATTCTAACCTTGTATGCTTAGTGTTGTTACAAGTTATTATCACTTAGATTTTAAACCTTTTAGGAGATGATTTAACTCTCCTCATCCAAGTGGAATAATGGAAACCCCTCTATGCTTGTGGGTATCTTAAGAATGAGGTGAATCTCTAGATAGGGCTAGCTCCCTTGATGTACCACTTTGGATTGCTACTACACCTAAAATTTGGGGGGGAAAAGGGAGAGAGATAATTGAAAGAAAAATATCCTAAGGGAGGTGATGCACCAAATAGATTGATGACTTCCAACCAGTTTCATGTTACACTTGAAACCAAGAGAGTAACCAAACATACACTTTTCCAATCTGCATCTTCTCACATGAATGTTACATTATGAGGGTATGGATAAATGTTCAAAGCTAGGAGGAATAGACAAGAGGCCTTGAATGACACTAATGAATAAAATAACTCAATAAATACTTGACATTTCTTATAAAACTTCACATACCTTGCAAGAAGAAGCTTTCCAACTACAAATAGGATGAAAGAATGAAACAACATGCTAAGGAATCCATACTCTTCACTAAGCAAGATCCAACATTAAAGTATAACACACTATGAATAGTCATGAAGAGGTCAAAAAAAAAAAGTAGTATTATTGATCAAAAAGTATACAAATGAGCAGGGCTTTTCCATACTCAGGTGGAGCATAAGTTACAATGGCCAAAATGGTTAGTTCTTATAGAAATTGAGAGAGAGAGGAGAAGAGAGAAGTCCAAGGGTCATAAGGAAATTTGTAAAAATAATAAAAATAGTTACTTGTGTATGAGAAGAGGATATGAGATGAACCATGCAAGGTCAGAAGAGACAAGTGGCTATCCAAGTCATCAAACTTTTGCAAAGTGGCATGAAACTCCTCATTTTGAGTCAAAAAATTGCCTTCATGATTTGGACTTGTTTGAACATCCCAAACCTAATTAGGGATAGGTATGATGATTTTAATGAAGGGTAATGCTATAATACATGCCTCTAAAAGCATTGGTTATAGGCTTGGTCATTTTGGAATCATCTTGGAATGAGCCATTATCAACTACAGTCCAAAAAACTCCTCCTTCATGTACTTTGAACAATTGGAATCCAAAAAGGCATCAATTTTCCATGAAAATATATGGGAGGGAGTGGATGAAATTTTTCAAGACTCTCCATGACCTTAGAAGCATTAGACACATTAAAATCACCCCACTTGAAGTTTTACACCTTTTTCACTAGCTTGTCTAATATGTCAGTTTTGACTGGCTAAAATGAAACACTTGGTTGAGGCACTTAAGAAATATTAAAGGGAATTAAATGAGCATGGAGAGTTATCACAAGTCTTAATATTTCCCCCAAAGTTGTTTTTATCTCTTGGAACTTGCACAATACACAAAATATTTAGATAAACCTTAGTTTACACCCTATCCATACAAGTTCATACAACTAAAAAGGGTGGGGAGGACCCTGAGAGAGTCCTCTATAAGGTCCAATCACTATTTTTTACAAAATATGCTATTTGATCAGCTATCTAACTCTATTTCCTCTTTCAGGTCTTGACTGAGGGTTTACAAGGGTTTTAGGCCTATTTTCACTCTTAAGCATTGGTCATAAAACCTTGATGTTGGAATCTCAAAATAATTACATAAAATAAAATTTCAAGACCTTCATCAAAATCCTTTAATTCCTTATATTCCCATGAAAAACCTCAAGGGATATTTGAGCATTCAAATGTGCCTTAACGAGCCCTTTTCTCCATTTGCATAGGCCTAATGTTGGTTCTAAGTTTAAAAGTGGATTCATGATGATTTATTTGTAATGTGAAAACTTTAAAGTACCTATAATGAACCTATAATCATGGTATAATATTCTAGGAAACATATCTCATGTGAAAAGTGAAAGTAGTTCCCCATTTGGCTTTTAGGCCTAAAGCTTGCCTAGTAGGCCTACCAGTAGTTTTGTGGTTTAGATCATCTAACTGAGTTTATTTGAATTTAAAAAAAATTATTACATTTTTTATGACCATATGAACATGTTTAGATGCATTGGGAAGATCACTTTTATCTATAAGTGACAATGAACTCTTATTTGCGCTCTAAGCATACCCTTGCTTCATGAGCCTGTCTACAACCTTAAGAGGTTTGTTCAAAATATCACTTGTTTACTTGGTTTCCCATGTTTTCATATATACACTAATACCTAACTTTCAACCTCTTGGGTGTCATGCTTCATCCTACTATTTGCATAGACCTATGACCCATGTTTTCCTATATACACTAATACCTAAATTTAGTGTTTTTATGAGCAACTTTAGACCTCTCAATCATCATCCTCCACTTGCTTTCTGCCCTTCAAACTTTGTGAGGTTCATGTCCTTGCTAGAGGATATAAATATTAGTCAATTAGAGGCACTAGAAGTATTTAATACTATGTTTTATGCTATTCCTAAAACCCATAGGTGCTCTTTTTTCTCATTTTAGGGATTGAAGCCCTGAATACTGTCTTTGAATCCTTAAGCACTTATATTTGAAAATTTGACACCAAAAACATTAATAACTTTATCCATAAAACATATAAAGACTCAAAAGGAGGTTCCACCATGTCAATAAATATTCCATTGAGATTTCTTAAGCTTTTGCTAAGCCACCTATATGTGGTTTTTGTCACATATAGGTAGATAGTATGAACAACCTTCAAACACTATGTGATGTATGGACCTTTGATTATTCAACTCATTTTATAATCTTCCAATTCATTTTTTTCAACCATGTGGTCTTTAATCATTTCTCAAAACTTTACTCTCAATGTGATTATTCTCTTCCAAACACCTGTAGGTGCACTTCCATGGTATATAGTGAGTACAAGTATGAACAATATACATTGCCATAGCATTTTATCCACTATTTGAAAGCTTACTTCACTATTTCATGTTATAATAGGATATACCACAACTATTAAATCTTCATCACACTTCTACAAATGTCCTCAGAACCTTTACAAGCCATGACTAAGGCTGAAGAGTAGATGGGAACTGATTGAGCATAACTATGGATTGAAATTTGGAACCAAACATGATGTTTGTTGTTCCCAAAATATGCCACTCATTTTTTGGGACAACATATGAATTATTTTGGTCCTGTAGGACCAAAATTATCTCTTCCCTTTTCAAAAATTGTTTTGAACATTCAAATTCTTCATTATTTAATCTTTTTTAGTTAAGGGATTAACAGGTCCAAAAAGGTTCAACGGCTTCAACAAGTGAGTTCTCACAAAGGAGCAAGATTCCAACACTTAGGCATTTTCAAGATTGGTTCAACGCCTTGGTTCAACCAAAAATATTTATCGGGAAGCTTCAAATCAAGGATTGAACCATTAAACCATTAAACCATTGAACCATTGAACCCCACTTCCAAAAAGGTTCAACGGTTCAACGGGTTCAAAGGTTCAACAACGTGAAAAGACTTAGAGGAATTTGAAGGCTTTGAAGAACAAAGGAATGAACCATTGAACCATTGAACCGTTGAACCCTGAAACAAAATGGTTCAATGGGTTCAATAGGTTCGAAGAGATCAAAAGACTTAGAAGAAAAGAAGGCTTCAAACACAAAATTGAACCGTTGAACTGTTGAACCAAAGTTGGTTTAATCGGTCGGTTCAAGGGACTGACCCAAAGCTGAAAGAATAAGTGCCCTTGCGGAGGGCAGTGAACTAGAGGTAGGTGCCCTTGTAGAGGGTAGGGAGCATTGGTTCAAAGATCAAAGAGAAGGCCGAAAGGGTAAGATTTTCTTTGAAAAAGTGAAAAAGGTAGAAAATTTAGAAAAGTTGGAATTCCTTCATATTTATTCAAGGAACCAAAAGAATTCATTCGAAAATATTTTTCGTGGAAGAATTTCACTAAGGCAAATCCTTCGAAAAAATTGTCTGAAGGAATTCCTTCAGACATTTTGCCCGAAGGAAAGATCAGAAGCCCAGTGGAAAATGCATTCAAGGTGAGGGAAAATTTCCTTCAGACAAAAAATCTGAAGGAATTCCTTCAAACTTTTGTTTGAAGGAAAAGCTCGAAAAGAAAAGAGCTCGAAGAAAAAGACTAAGGAAAAAGAAAGGTTAATTCCTTTGGACTTTTTGTCTGAAGGAATTAACTTGAAGACTCTTCGAAGGAATGAACCTGACGACTACCCGAAGGACCCCGAAGGGTGGGTACCCTTGTGGGGGGGTCTCGGCACCAACAAAAAGGAACTTTCTCAAAGCCCAAAGGGACACCTTCCCTTCAGGGTGTTCTAAAGACAATAGAGCTGAAGGAATTTCAAGGCTTTAAGGGACTTAGAAAAATAAAGGAAACAACGATTGAACCAAAGTAGAGAATGAACCAATGAACCAATTGAACCTTGAACCAAAATATTTCAAAGTTAAATGGTTCACAAGTTTAACAGTTCAAAAAAAATTCCAGACAAAAGCAACAAACAGATGATTCCAGAGACTAGTTCAAAGGGATGGTTCAACCAAAGAGCAAAGAAGGGATTGAACCAAGAAGCGATGAAACAAAGGAACTGATAAAGACCACTTGAACCATTGAACTATTGAACCAATGAACTTTCAAAGGTTCAAAGGTTCATGGTTCAATATGGTTCAAACAACCAACAACCATTGATGGCCCTGCAGATGTCAAATTTAAGGTAATGGAATATCCATTAGATTTCTAACATGGCATGGAACTTGAAAAATAAACCAAGCAACTAGCTAAAGATAAATCTCAAGAGCTAAAATTGCTACAGGGAAGAGAGAACAATATAAACAGGTTAGAAATATCTATAAAGAGTTATTTCAGTAGGTGAAACAGTTCACCAAGTAGTCATCTGAGCACACCAAATCAAGGACGCGGCCTATTTTTCTTCCATGAAGTAAAGGCAAAGTGGACAACTATGCAAATAAGAAGGAAAGGACTAGGTGGTATATACTTTGGAGGAGACATATAAGATAAATTGACAAGCCATAGTTAAGGCCGATGCACTATTCCAAGCATGGCCCCTTGACAGGATTGAAAATGCATTCAAGGCATTGACCGCAACATTGGCCATTTCATAGAACAAAGTGCCAAGCCTTTCTTGGTGCTATATATTTTAAAATCTTATTTTATGCAGAGTGGATCTCTCCATTATAAAAGCAAAACTCTGCCCAAATTGAAAGGTGATTACTGAGACTTTGAGCTCAGATTGTTGATCATTTTACTTTATTTGAATGAGAAAGCAAGTTACTTCCATACTTTATGCTATTATAGCTTATGTTATTCTAGGAAATTGTTCTTATGTCCATTTCCTAGGAGCTTTTTTTTAAATTTAATTTAACAAGTAGAACTAATGGAAGTAATCAAGAAGGTGTCCTGAAGCCAATTGTGGAGAGACTTTGTGCTGTCACAGTTGTCTTTAGTGTGTGTTTTTAGTTTATTTCTATGTGAAGGATCTTGGGATGACTTTGTGCCCCCATTATCCTTTATTTTTCACTTTCTAGGTAGTTGAGGTATAGACTTTGTGTTACACTTCATTCTACTAGTTACAGCGCCTTTGTTACCAGTTACTTGTCACTACCTGAAAGAACTCCAACTGTTTCCTGCAAGATCACTTTTGAAAGAAGAGAAGTGTCTTCAGTGTTTTCACCAAAATTTTCTCCTTTGTTTGTGAGCATCATCTTTAAAAAAAGAGATGGATGGTGTAGTCCTATCCATGAGTGTTATTTTCTGCTTTTATATATATATATATATATATATATATATATATATATATATATATATATATATATATATATATATATATATATATATATAGTATATAGCCTCCTCCTACTTATAGGGAACATACCCTTGATGAGAGGAGAGATTTGTCTCCTTTTGATGTAGTAAACCTACACATTTGGCTGACCAATCTCCCTTACTGTCATTGAAAAAACCTATTTTGCACATCAGTTAGCTGGTGGCAAAATATTTACCCAATAGTTTTTTGGTGACTCCACTGGAGATATTACGTGCAATCTAAAGCCTCTAACTTTAGATTGAAGCAGTTCCTACCCTTATCCATTATATACTCTGGCGACTCTGCTCTATGTCTTACCCATTATTATTATATCTTTTCCATCTTCCTCCCAACCTCGTATAATAGTTTTTTGGTGACTCTGCTAGGGAAGAGCACGCAGTTTGAAGCCTCAAGCTTCAAGCTAAAGCAGGGCCAGCTCTTTTTTATTTTTGTTCTAAAATTTAGAAACTCTATGCTTTACTAAAAGTTAGAGAGCCCAAGGTGTTGTTGACCCAATTTTTGAGTTGGTGCAGCAGGGAAATTTTGATTTGTTCCCTCCCCAACTTCAAGTTCAATGATTTAGGAGTGTTCCTCCGTACTAGGTCACCAAAACAAGGCACAACTTCTTTTTCTACTGTTAGTAGAACTTTGCCTATACATACACCACTCATATTTGTTATCCCACTTTTACATAATAAAATCATGGTAGTTCAAGGCCCCTGGGGTAACTCTTTTGGTCCACTTAATTTGACCCCACCTCTACTTGAGCTTCCACGTAGTTCAAGGAAGAATTTCCTCAAATTATTTGGTGATGGAAGAATTCATGTTGATGAAACATTGCTGCCTTTAGCATAGCCTGCAGTGTGATAGGTATGGAGTATAAAGATGTAACAGTCAGGATATTCATGGAGACATTGCAAGGTGCTACTACAAACTAGTTCTACCATCTATAGGCCCAGACTGTGATCAACTGGAACACCCTCAAGGCTAAGTTCGAAGCAAGGTTTAAGCTTGTAGAAGATGCACATGCCTTGCTAGCCCAACTCACATAGATGAAGAAGGGACCTCATGAACCTATGAGGGATTTAATAGAAAATTTTGAAAAGTTGAGGAATTAGATTCCTACTATTGCTCAGCCAACACCTAAAAATCTTAAATGCTTCTTCATCAACTCACAGCTACCTGAAGTGAGTTTTCTACTGAGACGGGCTGGCCACATAGACTTTGCTACTACTCATGATTTGGATACTGAGGTAGAAGATGACCTTATCTTGGTAGGAAAGATAAGGAGAGATCCTAACAAAGGTAAAACCTCTTCATCTTTTGAATACTCCCCTACAGTCACTATTGATCCAATAGTGTAAAAGCTAGCAAATGAAGTGCTAGCTCTCATAAAGCAAATGGCACAAGGGATGTCATCTGCTCCTTCATATAGAGATATGCCAAGGAGGACATTCCCTAATCAATCATACCAAGGCCATGTTTCTAGGAATCAAGGGCAGCCAAATCATCTTCCTCCCCCTCAGAGAAAATTGGCCATTGAAGCACCTCTAACCAATTTAGTAGTTGGATATCTTGAAGTAGAATCAGATTTCTCCTTCCAACCTAAGTTGAACCCTAAAGATGACGCTGATCTTTTTGCAAAAAATCAAGAAGAATCAGCTGGTGAATCCAACATTGGTTTCTTGAATTACCAAGATGAACATAGAAGTGAAGGTGGAGCAGCTGAGTGAACTTACACTATATTCACCTGGTCTAAGAACTAGTCAGCCCAGCAAGCTGATAAGGAAAGAATAGAGGAATGAACTCAACCTAAAATTTTAATTTCTAAGCAGAGAACCACTCTACCCTTCTAGCCAAAGAACTCAGTGACTACTAAAAAGGTGAGTACCTCAATTACGCCTTCACCTTCAACTTCAAATTCACAAACCAATCCTCCCCCTTCTAAAAACCAAAAGGATGAACTCCCATCCTCTATTCCTAGTTCATTTCAAACATTTGACATAATTGATCATATAAAGAAAACCAAAATTCAAATGTTTGAATTTGAATTCTTGCAATCCAACCTTAATCAGTTGGATAAGTTGGTTCAATGTGTAAAGAACCAAGCCATCCCTGTAGGAAAAGAAATTTGAAAGGTAACTCATGATCCCCCTAAGAACACATCCACCAGGAATAACCTTCTCATTACTCTTCCTGCTACTCCTGAAAGGAATGAACCATTTTATGTCTCCTTGCTGATAAATAGACACCAACTGAATAATTGCATCATAGATTTTGGTGCATTTGATAATGTCATGCCTGCCAAAATTGTAGAATCCCTTAGTCTCACACTAACTAAGATATTTGGGAGATGTTTCTCTATGGAAAACAAATAAGTGCCACTACTGGGATGAATCAAAGATGCCTAATTTGCATTTGCAGCATTCTCGAATAAGAGAATTAAGATGACTGTCCTGGTGGCTGACATCCTAGCTTCATACGACATCCTTCTTAGGAAATTTTTTTGTAAGGATGTTAGTGGCGAGTTGATCATGGACTTATTTGAGGTGAGGATTCCATTCAAAGGCGTGATGCAGAGATTGCTCCCTGAGAAGGAAGCAAAATATGTGGTCACTCAAATATCAGTGCCTGAAGCTCAAATCTTGTTTGAGTCTTAAGGTATGGGTAATTACTTCTTGTCTACAAAATAAGTTCATGAGGTGCCTAATGAAGATCCTAAATGTGACAACTTGAAAATTGGTTCAGAAAGAACAACATAAAGGATGGTAGAATGCAGTGTAAGTGTAGAAGAATCTTCCCCTCCAAGTGAAGAATACAGGAAAAAATCGGTGTCTGATGAGGTATGGATTCTAGAATTTGATGGCAGCTGCTCCTCTACCGATTCATGAGCTTAGATTGTGCTGATATCTCCTCAAAGATATATTTTTCCTTCTTCATACAAGTTGCAGTTCAACAACACCAACAACACAATTGAGTATAAATATTTATTGCTTGGATTGAAGGCCGCTCAAGATAGAGGCATCAAACTCCTTCATGCCAAAGGAGATGCTAAACTGGTGGTTTGTTAGGTAAAAAACCTTGTATCAGACCAAGAGCAAGAGATTGTGCCATTAGCTTTAATACTTTTAGCATCTCTACCATACCCAGGGAATTCAATGACAGAGCTGATGCATTGGCTATTTTAGGAACTCTCTTGGTTCCTCACCTCAATTTTAAAGGAGACAAGTACACTATCAAGCTGGTCTTTCGACCAAGTGTACCTAATAACACTAGTCATTGATAGGTGTTTAACAATCACAACTAGATCATTGCCTTCTTAGAATAAAAAGACAACTTTGAATGACTGCACTTTGAAGGCAATGAACCTCAGAAGCTTGTTCCAACCCTTAAATTAAGTTCAAATGCAGGGAATGAATTCTTGCAACTCAAAGGGAATAAAATTCCCAAAGGCCTAGTTTCCCTTGAAAAGCTATTTGACAAACACGATAGGTTCATTAAATAACAACAAATGGATTCAAGCTCCTCTTAAGAGTTTGAACAGATTAACTTGGGTACCAAGGAAGATTTCAAGATGGTGAATATTGGGAAATGCTGCACTCTTGAGGAGAGATTCAAGTTCACTGATCTGCTCAACTAGTTTATGGATGTCCTAGTATACTCCTATGATGATCTAAAATCACTCAGGCCTGAAGAAATTTGGCATGACATTCCTCTCAAAAGTGATTCAATGCCTTATAAGCAAAAACCTAGATAGTACAATTTGAAGATATTAGGTACTATTTTGTCTAAAATATAAAAAATGTTGAATGTGAGGATAATTTTCTCAATCCATCATTCCACATGAATTTCAAACATAGTCCCTATGAGGAATAAGAATGGTGAAATTCATATTTGTGTTGATTTTAGAAACCTGAATCAGTCATCCTTAAAGGATAAATATCCTCTGCCTATCATGGATCAAGTTCTTTAGATGGTGACTAGTTCAGAGATGTTATCAATGCTAGACAGCTTTTCAAGGTACAATCAAGTTAAATTTGGAAAAGTAGACTAGCATAAGACTGCCTTCACCACACCTTGGGGCACCTTTGCCTATCAAAGAATGCCATTTGGCCTGATAAATGATGGCACCACTTTTCAGAGAGCAATGGACCTTGCTTTCAAAGATGAAATAGGTAAGTTCATTATAGTATACCTAGATGATTTAATAGTCTTTTCTAAGCATCATCCTGATCATGTGCACCATTTACAACAAGTGCTGAAATGACGCCGCCAGAATGACATTTCTATAAATCTTAGAAGTCTATTTTTGGGGCAATAGAAGGGAAACTTCTCAGACACATTATGTCTCAAGAAGGCATAAGGATTAACTTAGATAGAGTCAAGTCCATCTAGGAGCTTACCCTACCTACAAGTAAGACTGCAGTTCACTCTTTTTTTAGAAAAGTGAATTTTTTATGAAGGTTCATCCTCGAGTTTGCTGAGAAGACTCGCCATATTGTTAACATGATGAAAGGAAAGGCCACTTTCAGCTAGACTGAAGAAGGCAAATTAGCATTTCAAGATATCAAGATAGCTATTGCCCACGCCCCAATTTTGGTTTGCCCAAATTATACTAAGGATTTCACAATGTATAGTTATGCTTCTGAGCACACACTTTCAGTAATTCTAGTTCAACAAAACCAAGAAGGTGTGGAATCTCTCATTTCTTTCATGAGCTATCCTCTCAAAGCTCATGAGCTGAAGTACTCAAACATGGAGAAGCATGATTATTCAGTGGTAAAGTTAGTGAAACATTTCCACTTTTACATCTTGAATTCACATGTTACTACCCTGGTTCTAGATACCATGGTCAAATCCATATTAACTCAGCAGGAGTTTGGAACCAAAAGAGGGAATTGTATTGCTAAAATCTAGGAGTTTGATCTAGTCATCAAACCAATAATGCTTGTGCGGGGAAGGGGCCTATGCCAATTGATTGCTGACAATAGACTAGAAGAAATAGAACATGGAGAAGAAGAAATTGAAAACATGCCAACAGTCCTCTTTGTCTCCACCACAACTGAGTGGTATTCAAAAAATTGCTCATTTCCTTACTTATGGTGAGTGTCCTGCCCACCTGTCTCATAAAGAAAGGAGGACTATCAAGTTGAAAGATGTCAATTTTGTCCTCTAGGACAACAGCCTGTATAAGAGGAGCCTTGATAAAGTGTTTCTTCACTATGTGGATAAAGAGCAGTAGAACCAACTTTTGAAGTCCTTTCATAATCTATCTTGTGGAGGACATTTTTCTACTTTTGTAACTACCCATAAGATCCTACGAGCCAAGTATTACTGGCTTACTTTGTTTCAAGATGCATACAAATGAGTATGAAGGTGTGAACTGTGTCAACAGTTCATTGGAAGACCCAAGTTAGTTGCTCTGCCTCTTAAGCCAATGGTGATAGAAGAGACATTTTAGCAATGGGGAATCGATTTCATTGGTGCAGTAAATCCATCTTCAAGTGATGGACATGATTACGTCCTCATAGCTACAGATTAATTCACCAAGTGGGTGGAAGCTATCCCAACCAAGCATGCTAATTTAGAAGTAGTGTGTGATTTCCTCAAGGAGAACATCATTTCTAGGTTTGGGGTCCCAACCAAGATTGTCACAGACAATGCAGCTTGTTTCTCTTCCCAAGAGATTACTCAATTCTATTTTTACTATAGGATTACCCTTTCCCACTCTTCTGATTATTTTACACAAGGGAATGGCCAAGCCAAATCAAGCAACAAGAACCTAGTGACCATCATTAGGAAGCTGGTGGATGACAACCAACAGACATAGCATAAATCATTGGTTGATGCTTTATGGGTAGACAAAATTAAACCCAAGAAGGCAATTGGTATGTCACCTTTCCAACTTATTTATGGTCTCAATGAAGAGATACCAATCACATTGGAGTTACCAGTATTGAAACTAGCTAAGGCAATCAAAGATCAGACATATGAAAGTTCAATCGATAAGAGGATCATGTGCTTGACTGAGCTGGATGAGTAGCGAACTATGGTGATGAATTGAATTGTTGCACATCAAAGTCTGGTGAAGAATCTCTTCAACTAGAAAGCAAAAAATTGTGATTTCTAGATTGGAGATCAAGTCCTATTGTGGGACAAGAGAAGAGAACCAAAGGGAATGCATGGGAAATTTGATTCCCTTTGGAGAGGCTCGTTTACTATCCATCAGCTCAATGGTGAAAATAGTTTCCTATTGAAGTATCAAGATGGCACACCCTTTTCTCTACCTCACAATGGGCAACATCTAAAGCACTTAACTTCTTGAAATATTAGATAAGTTCACCTATATATATGTATATTTGTACAGTCTTTAGTTCTATTTTGTGCTTTTCATTTTCATTTTTGGCACCTTTCTTTTTGGGTAGCATGAATCCGTATCCCAATGACACACTTCAAGGCACTAGAGATTCTAGTTTCTACTCCCCTTAGCTATTCCAAGTTTTCAACTGAAGAAAGTTCCCCAACTAGAGCCAGCTGTTGTTCTCAAAATTTGCCACTCATTTTTTTGGACAACATATGAACTATTTTGGTCTTGCAGGACCAAAATTATCTCTTCCCTTCTCAAAAATTATTTTAAACATTCAAATTCTTCATTATTCAAGCTTTTTTAGTTAAGGGATTAGCAGGTTTAAAAAGGTTCAATGGCTTCAACATGCAAGTTCTCACAAAGGAGCAAGTTTTCAACACTTAGGCATTTTCAAGATTAGTTCAACGCCTTGGTTCAACCAAAATGTTCATCGGCAAGCTTCAAAGGAAGGATTGAACCATTGAACCATTGAATCCTGCTTCCAAAAAGGTTCAACGGTTCAATAGGTTCAAAGGTTCAATGACATGAAAATAGAGAAATTTGAAGGCTTCAAAGAACAAAGGAATGAACCATTGAACTATTGAACCTTGAACCAAAATGGTTTAATGGGTTCGAAGAGATCAAAAGACTTAGAAGAAAAGAAGGCTTCAAGTGCAAAATTGAACCGTTGAACCATTGAACTAGAGTTGGTTCAATCGGTCGGTTCAAGGGACTGCCCCAAAGCCAAAAGAACAAGTGCCCTTGTGGAGGGTAGTGAATTAGAGGCAGGTGCCCTTACGGAGGGTAGGGAACATCGGTTCAAAGATCAAAGAGAAGGCTGAAAGGGTAAGATTTTCTTTGGAAAAGTGAATAAGGTAGAAAAGTTGGAATTCCTTCGAATTTGTTTAAGGAACCAAAAGAATTCCTTCGAAAATATTTTTCGAGGAAGAATTTCACTAAGGCAAATCCTTCGGACAAATTGTTTGAAGGAATTCCTTCAGACATTTTGCCCGAAGGAAAGATCACAAGCCAAGTGAAAAATGCATTCAAGGCGAGGGAAGATTTCCTTCGGACTTTTGTCTGAAGGAAAAGCCTAAAAAGAAAAGAGCCTGAAGAAAAAGACTAAGGCAAAAGAAAGGTTAATTCCTTCAAACTTTTTGTCTGAAGGAATTGACCTAAAGATTCTCTGAAGGAATGAACCTGAAGACTGCTTGAAGGACCTCAAAGGGTAGGTACCCTTATGAGGGGCTCTTGGCACCAACAAAAAGGACCTTTCTCAAAGCTTGAAGGGACACCTTCCCTTTGGGATGTTCCAAAGACATAAGAGCCAAAGGAATTTCAAGGCTTCAAGGGACTTAGAAAAATAAAGGAAACAGTGATTAAACTAAAGTAGAGAATGAACCAATGAATCGATTGAACCTTGAACTAAAAGAGTTAAAAGTTTAATAGTTCACAGGTTCAACAGTTTAAAAGAAAATCCAGACAAAGGTAGCAAACAGATGATTCCAGAGACCAGTTCAAAGGGATGGTTCAACCAAAGAGCAAAGAAGGGATTGAACTAGGAAGTGATGAAACAAAGGAACTAATAAAGACCACCTGAACCATTGAACTATTGAACCAATGAACTTTCAAAGGTTCAAAGGTTCATGGTTTAAACAACCAAAAACCATTGATGGCCCCACGGATGTCAAATTTAAGGTAATGGAATATCTATTAGTTTTCTAACATGGCACGAAACTTGAAAAATAAACCAAGCAACTAGCTGAAGAGAAAGCTCGAGAGCTCAAATTGCTACAGGGAAGAGAGAACAATAGAAAAAGGTTAGAAATATCTTCAAAAGAGTTATTTTAGTAGGTGAAATAGTTCACCAAGTAGTCATCTGAGCACACCAAATCAAGGATGCAGCCTATTTGTCTTCCATGAAGTAAAGGCAAAGTGGACAGCTATGCAAATAAGAAGGAAAGGACTAGGTGGTATATACTTTGGAGGAGACATATAAGATAAATTGACAAGCCACAGTTAAGGCTAATGCACTGTTCCAAGCATGGCCCCTTGATAGGATTGAAAATGCATTCAAGGCATTGACCGCAACATGGGCCATTTCATAGAACAAAGCACCAAGCCTTTCTTGGTGCTATATATTTTAAACTCTTATTTTATGTAGAGTAGATCTCTCCATTATAGAAGCAAAACTCTGCCCAAATTGAAAGGCAATTACTAAGAATTTGAGCTCAGATTGTTGATCATTTTACTTTATCTGAATGAGAAAGCAAGTTACTTCCAGACTTTGTGCTGTTATAGCTTGTGTTATTCTAGGAAATTGTTCTTATGTCCATTTCCTAAGAGCTTTCTTGTTTATTTAATTTAACAAGCATAACTAGTAGAAGTAATCAGGAAGGTGTCTTGAAACCAATTATGGAAAGACTTTATGCTATCACAATTGTCTTCAGTGTGTTTTTAGTTTCTTTCTGTGTGAAGAATCTTGGGATGACTTTGTGCCCCCATTATCCTTTGTTTTTCACTTTCTGGGCAGTTGAGGTGTAGACTTTGTGTTACACTTCATTCTGCTGGTTATTACACCTTTATTACCAGTTACTTGTCACTACCTGAAAGAACTCCTGCTATTTCCTGGAAGATCACTTTTGAAAGAAGAGAAGTGTCTTAAGTGTTTTCACCAAGATTTTCTCCTTTGTTTGTGAATATCATCTCTGAAAAAAGAGAGATGGATGGTGTAGTCCTACCCTTGAGTGTTATTTTCTACTTATATATGTATAGTATATAGCTTCCTCCTACTTATAGGGAACCTCCCCTTCATGAGAGGAGAGATTTATCTCCTTTTGATGTATTAAACCTGCACATTTGGCCGACCAATCTCCCTTGCCATGGTTGAAGAAACCTATTTTGCACATCAGTTAGCTGGTGACAAAATATTTACCCAACAATGTTATGAGACTAATCATGAAGGAAAGGTGATCAAAATAGAATGGATACATGATGATGGGCCTATCACAACCCTTTAAAACCATAAACAAGCATGAAGTTCTTGAAAGTGGTGAAAAACTACCTATAACTCAGAAAAGTGTATCTTCTTACAACTTTGAGATATTTGACTCCTTCAGACACCTTGAAACATGAAAAAAGCATGTATAAAATTATATAAGGAATAAAAAATCCTCTAGAGTCAACATCACCAATTGGTTTGTACAGAATTGCTTAAAATGGAGCAAAATCTATAGGTTACATAAAACAACAAGCATAAAAACATAATCAACTTCATGAGGATGGTTCATGAAGCACAAGCCACCGTTATTCAAAATATTTATATGGAAATTAAGGTCTCTAAGTTATATTTCACTTCCCCAAGGCATTTTATTTGAAACCTCCTCTACTGGCCATACCAAGTACAAACCTGACGACTACTTTTGCTTTCTAAGAAGGGTGAAAAAGGAACATAATAGATTTTTGCCAAAAATGGAACTTATAGAGCACTTAAAACATGGAACTAAACTTGAGGAAGCTGAAGGTACATTCTATGATCTTCTTCCACATGGCACACTTCCCCGCCAAAATCACCTTTTTTCTCAAGAAAACTACCCTTTCTTTTAAAAAACCTAATACCTTTCAGTTATCTTAGTTGATTGAGATATATTAGGACACATGGCACATGAAATAATATTTTTTAACCTTCAATCTTCTCAATAAATCCATACAACTCACTAAATGCCCCTTTTTTGACCTCAAAATGACTTAGAATGACTAAAAGGACTAAAATGACTAAGGATCAAGGCTAGTATAACATTAAATGACATTAATTAACATATAAAACACATTTTGACATATGCATTAGACCCATAAAACACCTAAAATTCAATTTTTTACCTTTAGGTGCCCCAATTTGACCTAAAATTCAAATTTGGTCAACAAATTGGTGACTCATAGGGGTAGTATGCTTGCTATACTAACTAGACCAGTAGCCTTATCAGTCCATTGGGCTTGGGGATTCATTTGAATTTTGAAACAAAATAAGGAGACCTTTTAAAATAGGCTTTGATCAAGACAAGACCACTTGATTACCTTAAACACACAAAATAAAAGACACACACCAACAAAGTAAACACATTAACAAGACACACACACATGTGCTCAAGGCACTTAGGGAAATTAAGAAAAAAACCTATTATGCATGAATAAAAACTAATCATATCTCCTTTATAGGATCAAAATGAAAATCTCTTGCATCATCTTATTCATAAGATGAAACATGGTGTAAATCATGTTGCTCTTTAGATCGAAGACTTAATGGATCATACCTATTTATTGGAACTTCAATTGCCATGCTCTCAAGTAGACCATCTTCAAATAGGTCTAAAATGTAAAAGTATTAATTTTTCATCCAAACAACATCAACCTTCTCATATGGATCCTCAATTACAACCTCAAATGGTGATTTA
The DNA here is from genome assembly GCA_037957365.1 of Torreya grandis. Classification (NCBI taxonomy): domain Eukaryota; kingdom Viridiplantae; phylum Streptophyta; class Pinopsida; order Cupressales; family Taxaceae; genus Torreya; species Torreya grandis. The sequence continues at coordinate 1,233,122 of JARHVA010003084.1, forward strand.
ACAAGACATACCTTCTTGACTTCCATAGTTCTCTCAATAAGATTGGGCTTCCTCTCAGTTGCAAGTTATTATAGCTCATCAAGGAGATTTTCATATTCTTCCCAATATTGATCATTATTTTCAATGAAATCCTCCTTCTTCACCTTTCCATGTACTTGATTCTCAACTTGGCAAAACTCTTCAAGCCCTTGAAAGAAATCCATTTGTAGTTGCCAATCATCCTTGTCCTCTTTATAATATAGAACCACTACCTCTTTAATATTATATTCTTGATGTATGATTTCATCAAGCTGGTTCTCTTCAAGATCCAATACATCTGATGGTGATTCAAGATCAAGTTGAGGTATTAGGTCATTTGTAAGAACAACATCTTACACATTGGTCTCAATAGAGTTTTCTAGGGCTTCAACCTCTTTGGGAAATATTTGAAATTATTCTCCATCCATAATAGCAAATTCATGTTCACTATTGAGATGATTATCCAAAACTTTTTTTTAAGATGTAGATTCTTTTTCAAGGGCTGCAAGATCATCCATCTCCTTGTCTTTCATGGTGATGCCAAGACTAGGCATCTTGAAATCATGTGACCTAGCCCAATGAGGCTTCGAGGAGGTAGGATTTCTTCAAGAAAGAGTTCTAAAGTTTCCTCAACCAAATAATTTTCTCTAGGTTCCCATACCACAAGTCCATTAAGGCAAAGGGTTATTAGATGAGGACAATATGAACTAGTTGGTGGAGGTAGAACATAGGGCTTAAAATTAGGCTAAGAATGAAAAGTAAGGGGTTCTTTTGGGTGTTCTTGGGGAAGTGGGGAAGACCTTGGGTTAGAATAGATTGTTTATATTCCTTCCACTTGACATTCACTTCATCCACATCTGATTTAACTTGAATAATTTCCTGAGGAGGGGTATATAGGGTGTGTTTAGGCATAGGATCTTCTTTGGGATCTAAACCTTCCATCACACCCTGACTTAGAAATTTCACCTTTGACTTTAGCTCTTCAATTTACTTGCCTAGGTTATCATGGAAAATTATTTATTGAAGTTCATAGGAATCATCATGAAGATGATAAGTACAAGAGGATTGAGATGGAACATAAGAAGTTTCTTGAGGAAGGGTGGGAGTGACTTACATAGAATCAAACTCTATCTCAAGTTCACACTCCTTATCAAGACTTTTCTCCTCTTTCTTTCCCCATGAATCCAATATCTTATTCCATCTTATGATGTTAGGATTATAAGTATTTTATTTAGGTGGTGATTTAACTTTAGGAGTGGATGAATTATTCAAGATACTAGGGATCTCTTTAAGCTTGAATTATTCACCTTGTCTCCAACTTGGAAACTCATATCTAGAGGTCTTCTCTTGAGGTGGGGCTGAAATTGGAGAGGGAAATGGGGGCTTAGATTCCATTTATTTTTCTGATCACATGGACTGTTGCATATGCATATTAGACAACTCAATCTGCCTATCTTTATTAGCTTTAAAAATAAGGTTTCTCCTTTCAACTCTTTCTTCCAACTGACTGGGAAAAGGATGACTTTGATAAGCTTGATTGGGTTCATGAGTGGGAACCATGTAGGACTGATAGAAACTTGTGGAAGTGGAAATGAAGGATGAAATGTTTAGTGACGATGCCTTTCATGAATTCTTAGCCTATTCTCCAAGTAAGAAACTAGGCCACTCATATCTAGCATCTCACTTGTGAGCCTTTACCAATTGGCTCTCTCAATAGGTGTCCACTCTCTTTTGACTAATTCTAATGCATCTCTTACCTAATTAATGAAATGTATAGTAACATCTTGACCATGTCCCCTTAGTGTATCAAGATCTAACATATACTTCTCATACCCTAAAAGAGTTTGCTTGAAGGTGGAAATGGATTGAGTTGAGAAGTGGTTAGGTTGACTAGGAGAAGCAAGATATTGAGGAAGCTGGCCCTAGTGCTGATAAGGATCATGGTGGGGTTGACAATGGTCATATCAAGACTAGTAAAAAGCACACCAAGGCTGATAAGAATCATATAAAGGCTGATTAGGAATGCCATGAGTTGGAAATACCTCACCAACTTGTGCGAGACAAAACTCAACACCAAAATTAGCCATGAAACCTCATTGAAATAAAGACCTCAAAGGAAAATGTTACCAAAAATCTTCAAAATATATCCTGGATTGCTTGACCAATTGATATAACTTTGGAGTCACCATTGATGGTTGAATAGATGTCTCCAAAGGCTGATTGTTGAAAGACAACACCATTTTTTTCAATCACTTGGACCAAGAGTCCCACCAAGCATGCCAAAAACTATTGTCACTTGGATTTACCCTCTTTGAGGAGATTATTTATGTCTCCTCATCCAAGTGTCACAATGGAAACACCTTTAGGCTTGTGGGTAGCCTAAGAATGAGGTGAATCTCTAGATAAAGCTAGCTCCTTTGATGTACCACTTTGGATTGCAACTACACCTAAAATTTTTGGGGGAAAATGGAGAGAGATAACTAAAAGAAAACTATCTTGATAGAGGTGATACACCAAATAGATTTATGATTTCCAACCAATTGCATGTTACACTTGAAACCAAGAGACTAACCAAATAAACACTTCTCCAGTCTAGATTTTCTCACATCAATGTTACATTATGAGGTTATAGTTGAATGTGAAAAGTTAGGAGGAATATACAAGAGGTATTTAATGGCACTAATTAATAGACTAACTCACTCAATCCTTGATATTTCTTCGAACACTTCACATGCCTTGCAAGAAGAAGATTTCCAACTACAAATAGGATGAAAGAATGAGACATCCTAAGGAATCCATAGTCTTCAATAAGAAAGATCCAACATTAAAATAGAAAACACTATGAATATTCATGAAGAGGTAAAAAAATCAATAGTATTATTGATGAAAAGGTATAGAAATGAGTAGGGCTTTGCCATACTCAGGTGAAATATAAGTTACAATGGCCAAAATGACTAGTTCTTATAGAACTTGAGAGAGAGAGAGGAGAAGAGATAAGTCCAAGGGTCATAAGGAATATTTTAAAGCTAATAATAAATTAATTATGTATGAGAAAAGGATATGGGATGAACTATACAAGGTCAGAAGAGACAAGTGGCTATCCAAGTCATCAAACTCTTGCAAAGTGGCATCAAACTCCTCATTCTAGATCATAAAAATACCTTCATGATTTGGACCTATTTGAATGTACCAAAACTAATTATGGAGATTTATAATGATTATAATTAAGGAGAAGGCTATTATACATGCCTTTACATGCATTTGTTGTAGGCTTGGTCATCTAAAATCATTGGAGAATGAGCCATCATCAATTACTATCTAAAAAACTCTTTCATGCACTCTGCACCCTTGGCATCCTAAAAGGCATAAATTTTCCATGAAAATAAATTGGAGTGAGTAGATGAAAAGTGATAATACCCTCCATGGCCTTAGAATTATTAGACACACCTTAAAATCACCCCACCTAAAGTTTTCCACCTTTTTCACTAGTTTGTCCAATATGCTAGTTTTGACTGACTAAAATGAAACACTTGGTTGAGGAACTTAATAGATTTTATAGGGTATTAAATTAAAATATGGAGTTATAAAAAGTATTAATAATTCTCCCAAAGTTGGTTTCATCTCGTGGACCCTCCTAGAACCTGTACAATGCATAAAATAGTTAAAAAACCCTATTTTACACCCTATTCATACAAATCCCTACAACTAAAAAGGGTGGGGAGGCCCTAAGAGAGTCCTATGCAAGGGATAGTCACTATTATATACAAAATATTCCATTTTATCTACTATCCAACTCCATTTCCTCCATTGGGTCTTGACTAAGGGGTTGCAAGGGTTTTAGGCCTGTTTTCACTCTTAAGTATTGTTCATAAAACTCTGACATTGGAATCTCAAAATAATTACACAAAATAAAATTTAAATACCTTCATAAAAATTATTTAACTCCTTATATTCATATGCATAACCTCAATGAATATGTGAGCATTCAAACTTGCCCTATCAAGCCCTTTTTTCCATTTACATAGGCCTAATGCTAATTCTAAGTTTAAAAGTGGATTATTGATGATTTATTTACAATTTTAAATATTTAAAATCCATATAATTAACCTATAATCATAATCTAATAGTATATTAATCATATCTCATGTGAAAAGTGAAAGTAGTTCCCCATTTGGCTTTTAGGCCTAAAGCTTGCCTAATAGGCCTACTTGCACTTTTGTGGTTTATATCATCTAACTAAGTGTATTTGAATTTGAAAAATTTATAAATTTTTTAATTACCATATTAACATGTTTATATTCATTTTAAATCTCACTTATATCTATAATTGATCGTGAACTCTTGTTTGGGCTCTAGGCATACCCTTGCTTCATGAGCCTGTCTGCAACCTTAAGAGGTTTAGACATCTATATTAAAAATATACTTTATTTACTTGGTTTCCCATGTTTTAATATGTGTATCTAAACTTTTAAAACATTCCTTAAATTTTCAATCATTCCTCAACTCACCTTTTCACCTCTTTTTTCCAAACTGTAGGGTTTATGCATGGGGAAAGTGTCCTCTATTCGAGACAAAATAGAGGGAACTTACCCTATTTTAATAGACCAAATAGATATTTTATAGGATTATTAAAGTATTAATAATGATATATACAAAATTTAACCCCTTTAAATTATGCATAGATCCTCCAAAAACATGAAAATCTTAGACATACTTATTAGGGAAACTGTGTGCAGGGGTTTTAACAAGGGGACTGTGCTTGTCTAATTGGAGACATTAATTTTGATTGATTTTCACTCTCAAGGGAATATAAATACAATAATTACTCTATTGGAGAATTAAAAATATCCATTCATCATTCCATTCTTTCATATATTCTTGCACATACCTTAAACTCTCAAACGGTATGTCTTTTGGACTATGTTTCCTTCTTCAATAGTAACCCTTATAAGTCATTATGCATGTTTGGGCCCTAGGTATGATGTTTTAAGGCATTATAAAAGTTATTATGACCAAAAAAAGCCTTATTAATACCTATAAAATCATGTCCATACTTATACCTTCCAACCATTTGTTCAAGCTTACTGAATGACACAGTCAAACACAATTGGTTGTAGGTGTAAGTTGGCTTGGAAAACCCTATATTGGCATATTTCACACATCCAAAAGCTTATATATGTCATCATGGCTTTGAATAAGTTTTTCTCAAGATTTTTTCATCATTCCAACTTCTCTATACCATTTACATGCCCCTTGAGCTCACAAATTGAGTTTTTCCTCTCTTGACTGTGAAACCCTACCTTTGATTATTGTAGGTGTGCATACCTCTCTAAAGGACATTGTTCATGATGTGTAGAGTTTTTATTTAAAATTAAAATCCACCTAGTATTTTATTTTACCTTCATTTACTTTTAATGTCTAAAACACTCTCAAAACCCTATACTTAGGTTACTATCTGTCTCAGCCACTTAAAGTTGGTTGTAAGTGAATATTTTACATGAAGTACTTTGATCATAATGTGTAGAGTTTTTTATTGAAACTCTGAGGGTTGACTAGAATATTTTGGACTCATTCATTACCTTAATATCAACTCTCTAACCTATTATGTTTCATGCTTCATCCCATTGTCTGTCTCAGTCAACATAGTGGTTGTAGGTGCTCATTAGGCCTGTATATAGATTAAAGGTGGGTATAAGGATCAAAACACAATGAATTATCTTATTTATGATGATATTTTGGGTCATAGGTGTTACTTTGGTCATTTTTAATCACCATTACATGTTGGCATGATCTATAACTTTCAACATGGAGTGCAAGGTCACTTTTTGATCAAAATCCTGTAGACACTAATGCCTGAATTCAACATTTTTATGATCAAATTTAGACCTCTCAATCATAATCTTCCACTTGCTTTATACCCTTCAAATTTTGTGATGTTCATGTCCTTTCTATATGATATATATCCTAGTCAATTATAGTCACTGGAAGTCTTTGAGACTATGTTTTATGCTATCCCTAAAACCCACAGGTGCTCTATTTTCTCATTTTGGGGACTGAAGCCTTAAATATAGTCTTGGAATCCTTAAGCAAGGTTTCACACGTATATTTTCTAATTTGAAACCAAAAACATGACTAAATTTAACCATACAACATATAAATACTCCAAATGAGGTTTCACCATGTCAATAAATATTTTATTGAGAGCTTTTAGTTTTCTGCTAAGCCACTTATAGGTGGTTACTGTTACATACAGGTAGATAATTTGAACATACTTCAAATAATATGTGATGTATGGACATTTGATCAGTTCAAACCATTTTATTCTTTTCCAATTACTTTTTTTCAATCATGGGGTCTCTAATCAGGTCTCCAAACCTTACTCTCAATAGGATTATCCTCTTCTAAGCACCTGTAGGTACACTTCCATGGTAGACAGTGAGTACAAGTATGAACAATGTGCATTGCCATATATTTTTCTCCACTATTTTAAATATCACTTCACTATTTAATTTTCTTATAATATATAAAACAAATCTTAAACCTTCATCACACTTTTACAGACATCCTTAGAACCTTCACAAGCCATGACTAAGGCTGAAGAGTAGATGGGAGTAGACTGAGTATGACTATGGACTGAAAGTTAGATCTAAGAAAGATGTTATGAGACTAATCATGAATTAAATGTGATAAAAATAGCATGGATACATTATTATGGACCTATCACAACCCTTTGAAACCATGAACAAGCATGAAGTTCCTAAAAAATGGTGAAAAATTACCTGTAGCTTTGAAAGGTGTATCTTCTTACAACTTTGAGCTGTTTGACTCCTCTAAACACTTTAAAATGTGAAAAAAAGCATAGGGAACATTAGATAATGAATATAAAATCCTCTATAGTCAACATCAAAAATTGATTCATACAGACTTGCCAAAAATGGAGCAAAACCTATAGGTTGCTTGAAACAACAAGCATAAAAGTACAATCAACTTCATGAGGATGGTTCATGAAGAATAATAAATCATTATTTAAAATATTTATATTTAAATTAAGGTATATAAGTTTAATTTCACCTCCCCAAGGTGTTTAATCTGAAACCTCCTTTGCTGGTTGTAGCAAGTATAAACTTGAAGACTACTTTTGCTTGCCAAGAAGGGTGAAAAAGGAACATAATGGTTTTGGGACAAGAATGCACTTCCAAAGAAATTAAAACATGTAACTGATCTTGAATAATCTAAAAGGATTTCATATTATCTTCTCCCATATGGCACACTTCCCCATGGGCCATACAAGTTCTAAAATTAGCTTTTTACTCAAGAAAGCTACCCTTTCTTCTGAAGAACCTACTAAATCTCAATTATTTCAGTTGATTAAGACCAATTGGGATACATGGGATGTGACATAATATTTTTTAACCTCCACACTTCCCAATAAATCCATCCAACTCATTAAATGCCCCTTTTTTGACCTCAAAATGACTCAAAAGGACTAAAATGACTAAGGATCAAGGCTAGTATAACATTAAATGACATTAATAAACCTATTAAAGACCTTGTGACATATGTATTTTACCCATAAAACACCTAAAATTTAATTTTTTACCTATAGGTGCCCCAATTTGACCATAAAGTCAAATTTGGTCAACACAAGTATTAGATAAAAATGGGTTGAGAGGAGCGATATCTTTTTAGAAACTTATTGGACTCACTTGTAACGATGTCCTCATCATCAAAATTATGCATGATGAACCCCAAGTCTTCAAACATCACATGTTTTACATCATCGATTTTCACCTTTGCTATCAAATTCTTCAACAACGTATGACAAACATGTCAAATGCATAAGTAGACCTCACAGTCAAATGTCTTCATGAAGAACATAATAGTTTTTCATAAGTTAATGGAATAAGGTGGGTATGGTGTCTATGAACATATAAATATGAAGTCAATGATGCATGTAGGAATAATGATGATGCACCTAATAGCTTTTATCTCCACACCGACATCGTCAATCATGAAGGTACTAATTATCCATTCATTGTCTTTTTAATGCACTCTTTTAAGAAGAATTTGCATCCATTATCTTATGTCTATAGTACATGGATGAGACATAATGACCCATGCAATGGGTACACCTTCATGTTTAGAATCAAACACCAATAGTGTGTATAATTGGAACTGTACAAGACAAAAATAAAAACATTAAAATAACTACTATTATTAAAAACATTAGAACAACAAATATTATCAACTAATCTTAAAAAAATTAGCACAATACCTTCATTGCATTCATCCCAAATGTTATATCCATTTCCAATATCTATGCTTCCTAAATATTAACAACCATTCTTGCTATTTTTGGAGTTGGATGCCCAAGATGAAGGGGATTTCCACATCCCCATCAAGCTCTTCCCCGTTGTATCCATGAAATAAAAACCACTTGTCAAGATTTGATAATGCCTAGTCTTGAACACTTGTTACATCATCAACATTGTACACATATTTTTCCTCCTTGATCAATCACTCTTTATTGTATATGTCATCCTTGCTCAAGAAATGATCTTGCTCTATTTCAACATTAAATAATACAAGTTTGTCATGCACCATATCCTGGAATTTAAGGTGGATAGCATAAGCAAAAATTCTAAAAAATAATAGCCTATGAACCAATTCATTAAGTTGGGAGATGATGCAAGGAGAAAAAAAACATTTCTTGCCCTTGAACTATTCATCTTGTTAGTTGTGGCAATAGTTGTGCTCATTTTCTGTGTTCTACTTGATTGTATGTGAGCAACACATGATTGGGTCTATAGACCATGCATCATGTGCTGAAATGATAATGACAACTACACCTTATATGTCTTTGACCCAATCGGCTACCCTTTCTAGACTTGGGCATTAAAGACTTGTCTTTTGGTATGACATCAATTTCATGAAAGTTATCATGGCCATATGAACACTAGTAGTTGCATGATTATGGTGAACAAATAAACATTCATGCAAAATGAAAAAATGTACATGAACATAACATAATAGCATTTGATCATACACCAACTTGAAATCTATAGTGTGAGGTGATTCACATGACATAGTCAAAGGTGGTGGTGATCCTGCTATCCTTTCCAATAACATCTAAATTTCTCTTACAATGTGAAACACAAAAATTTATAGGGAACAATGCCCTTCTTGATTCTCCTTTGATGAAGTCATAAACATTGTCCTTCTCAACCCAAGCAACCCACAAGTCTTCCTCATTGACATCACGAAAATTGGCCCACTTGATACAACAACAATCAAATGGACCCTTGCCTAGCTTCGACAGTTTAAGGTGCATTATTTCTTCCCACCTTTTTGCCATCTATTTTAGCCTACAAGGATAACATTTCATTGAATGAATTAGAAATGGAATTTTGGTATTAAGTGAATACAAGTTTCCATGTATTACAGAGGACCTTTTTTATTGATTGAATGCTATCCATCATATATTGGAATGTACAAAGGACAATGATTGAATAATGCACATAGAAATTAAAATATGAGAATTCAAACCACTTAAGAAAAATATGACAGAAACTATGAAGAAAAAGGTTATAAGAATGTATTAAAACTTGTTGAAATCAATATAAAACCCTTCATAAAACATATCAAAATAAATGCATCAAATTGTATAAATGGGAAAATAGTGCATGCATGAGGTAGTTACATTTATAGACAATGTTAAGTGGCATGCACTAATTGTGTGCATGTGAGCGGGGTGTAGGAATGTGATTTTTCTACAAATCCCATAGCTTCAGGAAAGGGTTAAAAAAAGAGAAATTTCTAAGAAGCCCATAAAATGAAGACATGGTTTTAAAAATAACAAATTTGCTACAAAGCCCATAGAATCAGGAAAGGGTAAAAAAAAGTGAAATTTCTAAGAAACCCATGTGATATTCTCATTTTCCATCAATTAATCATTTGATGTATTGAATTAGAAGCATGGACATACTAGTATTTATGGACAACATGTGAAAGGAAATGCACACAAGAAAAAAATTATACGACATGTGTGCATTAAAAATTATATGAGCCCATATAAGATGCAATTTATCCCATTCAATTATAATGGTACATTGCCTTATCACCCACAATAAGGTTAGGGCATAGCCCATATTGAGTTATTAGAGCTTTGATATAGAAAAATAATCTACCAATTTTTTAAAAATGATTTTCTCATAGACCACCACTACCATACTTCCCTCTTACTTGACCACAATTTTTGGCCCCTAAATTTAGGGAGGCCCATGAGATGAGAAAACACAATTATGAAACTCAATGAAAGCTTATTCTTCATTACATGTATAAAATTATATAAAAAGCTATCATCTTTGTCCCACATAATATACGAAAAATGCTCAGGGCTCCAGACAATGAGTCAACATTCCACTAATAAAAGTTGATTGCCACTAACTACAGTAAATGCCATTATCTAAGATTTTACAAATGTAATAGATTGAATGGTATACAAATATATTAAAGTAGTCGTATACCACTATTTAATGTTAGTTCTTTACAACTAATCTGAGGAGTGCCCATCATGATCATGGGAATTTATATCATCCTTAGATTCTTCTGATGGTGTTGGAAAATGACTCATTCTCCACATTACTTCTTGGTATGTAAGCTGATTTGAATCTAAAAAATTCCATAATTATACATAATTATCATAAATACTATCCCACATTGAAATTTGAAATCTAATGACAAGGTGATATGTATGAAAGAATATTTCTATCAAGAATGCTGCAAAACTAGTTCTATCAGAGTATCTATCAAACCAACTTTTCATCATGGGGTTTAAAGATATTCCACGCTGTATAAAAATTAATTCTGATAAGAGATTTGGATTAAAAATTATATCCAATGTTTCCATTTGTCAACGTGACCAATTTCATTTTAACAACTCCAAAGTAAAAGAATTATTAGTATTCCACCAAATCAGGGCAACGTGATTTGCATGAGTAGCCCAAGCAAGTGGTGGCCAATTGAAAATTTCATTCAATTTGACTGAAACTTGATGTAAGTCTCTTCTTATTACATCTCTAAGTTGGATTAGAGAATTCCATAAGTGATTGGAATGCCAACTGGAGATGGGTTTCAAAAATAACAACATACTACAAACAAACACACAAATCACAAAAAATAAATTATATACAGGATCAACTGCATCTTACGCAACAAACTCTTCAACAAAGTGATTTTTGATCACCCAGTCAATTTAAAATATAGATTGTCAAAAGATTGAATCATTTTCATTCTAAAAAATTAAACTTAGAAATGTACTTGTAAGAATGTAGTTTTGAAATATGTAACAATTATTTTTATAAATGTAGAGTATGACCACTATAAAGACTGCATAGGCAAGAGGATCTTTTTCAATGTAGAGACACCTCTGACATAAACATCATACTCTAAAGTGGTGTCATACAAATATAAGAAGCCAATATGATAAATATTAGATCAACATTCAACACTAGTACTTTACAAGTATTTTATGGGCCTCCATATTGAGATGAAGCCATAATGTGCCTCTCATTTCCCTCAAAAAGCTTGGTTAAGGTTTGAGATTTTTCTTTTACACTTATACCCAAAAATATAAAAAATATATGTGTAAATAGCAAGCTAGTTGAAAGGATCTGCCATTTTGGTATCATCCAAGCTTGCAAGCCATCTCATTTTTAGATTTACAAATGTTTTTAAGTTTATACAATGTAGATGAAGCTCTAAGGATAACAATATTGATTTTGGACACGAGGCCATTTCAACTTATATAAATTGTGGAAGGGTGGAAGAAATCCTTCATTAAAGCAAAGGGTGGATAGTGGCTGATCATTCTTGATGCTTATTTCCAATAATACCTAATTAATCATATCACATTCATTTAACAAATATACATGATATGATTTAAAAAAACTATCCAAATTTGCATGATATGATTTAATCATATCAGATTTGCTTGTCGAACTAGTCATGAGAAGAGAAAAGTTTAGGGTTTTAAATGGATTTATCACCACTTAGATGTAAATATCCAGATGATCCCTATAGTGAGGAAGATATCTATAGCTATTTTAGATCAATTTAAAAAAAATATTAAGAAAGAGAACAACCTTTTAAACAACTCATCAAATATTATAGATTGCTTCTCAAAAATGTCAGACATATTTAATCCTCAACAATGATGTAACAAAAGAGTGTGTGAAAGTTAGATGATTTAGGAAACCTCTTGAGGAGTTATAGCTACCTATCTTGCATGCTTAAAATTATAGTCAATGTAGTTATCTTATGCATGTGAGTGAAATCTCAACCATGAGATAAAGGGCTTCACCTCATATCCTAGATAATTCAATGCAACCACATGCTCTTAATATAACCTTAATTTGATACAAGCACTTGGCACTAGATAAATGAGGGAAAAATTAAATCAATGTATAACTCCTTTGATTAAATGTCAAAACCTCTTGATAATACTTGATAAAATAAGCATAAGAGACTTTGCTTATAATAGGGTTGAATGAGAATAGAAATGATGTAATGACCAAGCGTTATGTGTGTGTGTGCACACACACTCCTCAAGGGAATATATACACATGGGTTGAACTTAAAAGATAGTAAATGGTGAAAATCAAGGCATAAAGGACCCATAAATTAAGGGGATAATCATATGGTATAACCAAGGAAAAGACACTAAAAGAATATTTTGGACATTTTGAGAGCATTCAAAGTTGCACAAAGGAAAATAAATAGTTGATATGTAAGTTTTCATACAATTTTCATCTAATGTATATATTATTATATGAAAAAAGTGTTAAAAAAAATTCAAGTTATGAGGAATACTTAAGTTAGGGGATGATGACATAAGGCTACCAAAAAAGGAAAGTCTACTAAAAATATCTAAATGTATGCACATAGACCATATGTGATAAAATATGAAACATACCTAATGTAAAAGGGTCTTGTACTAGAATTAGGTGTCTACAATAACACTCAAATATACAAGGAGAGATGGGTCATCAATTGTAAATCATATCATTTATAAATTATATAAAATAACTAATAGAATTTATATGATCATAAATGTTGATTTTGTTTTATCATTGCCATATTGTTGTTGTTATGTGTTAAGAATATGAATATATAATATTGTATATTAGCAACCATAATATAGGTTAATATAAATTCAATAAAAATTACATTTCAAATAAGAGATTGCAATAGAAAAAGGGGATATATAACATAAAACACAAGAGTTAAATTTTTAAGATCTTTATCCTAATAAATTATGATTGTTAAGTAGAATAATGGGTATGTTTGTGCCTCTAAAATTGAGATTGGAGAAAAGAGTCTAAATTTGAATAATGAAATAAAGAGTTGTGTTGATGAATCTTAAGGAGGAAAACTATATGTTGGGTTATATATCTAATGAATAGAGCTACACATCTTTGACCTTCATAATGAATAAGATCTCTTATAGAGCAATGATTTCCTCCAACGAGGTAATAAACCCTTCCATGAATGTCATAATAAATTGGAAACATATATACATAATGTTCCTTTGACTTTGGTTATTTATTAAAATTTTTACAAATACGTTGATGTGTGGAATAAAGTTATTTGACTTCATGAAATGCTGATGAGAGCATACTAGTGATTTCCCCAAAAGAAATCTCAATCCAAAAGGAAGAATGGTGTATTTGGGATTTTTAATAAGTCCATCTTCTATTTGAAGATAATGAAAGGAGTAGTGATGCATTTTTTTATAATAGTTTTAATGGTTTTGTCCAAGTTTATTTATATAAGATTTTTATATATCATCTCTTATGCATTTAAGAATATCAACATGTATGGTGCCTTGATGGAAAATGTATTAGGAGGCACATGATTGATATCAATACCAATTCCATACAAATAAAAATTACATTGGGCATACCAATTTTTATCAATCCCTTGTATTATGCTCACTTATTGTATCTTTCATACATCTTAATATGTGAACAAACAAATTACTACATGAAAATAGTTGAAATATGGAAGAAATGGATGCCAAAATTAGTAAAAAATAACTATACATGGAGTTGATTTTACCCACAACTTTTTGGATAACATAGAAGTAATAATTTTATTAACATGATCCCAACTAGGACTATGAAGTATAGGTCCCTAAATATAAAAACCATGCAATATTGTTAGTGATACTAAAGTGTAGAAGATAAGCAATTTTTCTTTGGCAACCTAAAACTAGTGTGAGATTTATCATCTCTCAAGTGTACTAAGTGTAGTATAACCCTTACATAATCTCTCTTCTCCAATATGGAGCATATTGAAGGGAGGTCCTTTGAAAGGCATGCTAAGTTATGTATAGGAAAAAACCACTTCAACCAAGCATACTTTGTAAATAAGATTAGTTTCTTATAATTTTTTCTTAGTTGTGTTGAAAACCATGATCTTTTTAGTTCACTTTTAGATCATAAGTATAAAAAAATAAGATTTGAATGTCAAGATGCCATTTTTAGGCCTACAATAGTATGTGATATGACGTTAATGTAATAAAAAAATAATAAATATTTAGTGATAATTATATCATACAGAATACCACCATCACATGTTTTACCTAAATTTGAAATGATGTCCTCTGATTCATCTATGTAGAGACCAAAAAAGTAGGATAAAGTGGGCAACCCTATTTTACACTAATGGTACTATTGCTATTTTTTACAAAACTAATAAGATTTAAGAACTACTCAACCACATTTTCATGAAGAGTTATCACAAGAACAAAAAAATGATTGGAATCTATAGATCTCAAAGTCACTAGATTAGTATTTAACTAAAAATCATTACTTGTCACTTGCTGGAAATTAGATGTTTATCATTACCCTTATATGTTAGCCATTGCATTGCAGGGATTCAAGGTTGACTATGAGGATATAATATCTATTTTTGCATGCCCTTTCTCCATAAATTTGTGGAATGATGCGACCACGCTCATAATAAGCTCTTCTATATTTCTCTTCCATTTTCTTATGAGACATATATACTCACTACAACTTATTCAATATTAAGTTCTTATCCTCGTATTTGCTACATGATTAGTAAGTTTCAATTTATTTTGATAGAATCATGGAAAATTAAAATTTTAGTATCAATGGTAGTTTTGGTTCTACTTCTAGCCTCTTCTGCCCTAGCTATTGTCGATATTAATCTAAATGTATCTTAAAAAATACCCATTGTGATTTCAGTTTAAAAATTTAATACCTAGTTTTCATGGGAAAAGGTGGAAGAGCAAGTAACCAAGGGCATAGATTAGGATATAATGTCTAGTGCATTTTTACATAGTGTACCTAGAATATTACAACCTGATGGTGATGGAAAATTTTAGGAGTTGTCCTCAGGAGCATTTTTCTTAGTAAATGGAGAAAAACTGGCACTGTTGTTCACACTATGTAACTTCAAATCAATTGAAAATAGTAAAAGTTTAGTAACAATGAATAAGAAATGTGTGGAGCTAGGTTTTGAGGGTTTCCAAATAATTGATGTGGAGATGGGAGGATTATGGGAGGAAACATAAACACATTTTAAGCAGAAACATCCCCATTTACCTTTGGGCACCTATGCTTGGATGGCTCCTGATAATAGGGCAAGACAGTTATTTGCCTTTTCTCTATACCAACACATAGAATTTACCCTTAATGTTCATACTTTTATGATAAAAGAGGGAAGAGGAATACTTGAGGTATGGTAATAACAAATTTCCCCTTAATGAAACAAAAAACCAAAATATGAAAGATTCAAGAAATCTAAACTATTTTATTCCATGAAACATTGAAATAAGGATTAAATGTTATAGGATTAAAATAAGGATATTCCAGGAAACATCTAAAAAATATGTGTGGTTATTTATAGATGCATCAAGCTTCTCACACATATGTTCCAAACACAGCTACGCCTCTTACATACTTTTTTGGTAATTTGAGCTTCAAATTATCTCTAACCAAAGCATTTGTTAACATAGAACATTTATTTTTAAGTAGAAATTTGGTCAAATCTACTAGATAGTTCACAAACCTAGAGGACTTTGAGGGATAGTAGGAGCCTTGCAAACATTTTTCCCTTCTTTTTTGCCAAAATCAATCCAACACGTCACTCACCACATTCAAAATTACAAGAAAGGGAGACAGGCATGAAAAATGGAGAAATCAGGGGGAACTTCAAACCCAATGTTCCCCATCTTTTTTCTTGCTATTCTCTCAAACTATGGTGACATGAAATGGGTACAACATGACTGTGATGGTTGTTATGACATGAAATGGTTATGTCATGATGGTCATGGTTAACTCCCTCATAGGTTCAAATATCTAAGACACGGGTTTAACATGCTCAAGTTTAACATTGACACAACTGGTGAAGACTTTTCACTGGCGACTGATGAAGATCGACACACATTGAGAATTGGTGCATGCTAGTTAAGCTCATCAATTTTATTTATGGTCATTTTCGCTCTTTCATTGATCCTCATAGATCTGATTTATATTGATGGAATTATCATAGCTATCTGCAAATGAAATGAAGGCTTATAGATATGTTATTTAATTTTTTAAATAAATATAATAATTATTTTTTAATATTATTATTTATACCAATAGTGTTAAATATTAAATAAATAATTGTCATAATTTTTTTGCATAATATAGAGGGTCCATAATCAAATTTAATCCCCACATGGGATGATCTATCATTATAATTAGAGTGTAAATTTTTATTATTATTACTGGTAGGTGGTTCTTTTCATTTAAAAAATAGTTTGTTTTGTGTTTGTTTTTGTTTTTGTTTGTTTGTTTACTTTTTTGGGATTAATATTCAATATAGATGGGTTGATTAAATAGGTAAGAAAAATTAGTGGTGATTATTTGTGATAAATTTAAATCAGTAATAATGTTTAAGATAAGAAACATATTTCAAGTTTTTTTGATGATGGATCACCGGTTATGATCCAAAATTTATCATTCAAAATTTATGTATAGTGTATTAAAAATATTCTTTTAACATATAGTATATTTATTTTTCTTAAATAGTTATATATTTATAAACCTTATATGTTAAAGTTGAATCAATAACAATAACAATAACAACAACAACAACAACAACAACAACAATAACAATAATAATTCAATCAATAAATAGCAATAATAATAATTAGTGCATATATCTTAAATACATTTATCTAAAAAATGCTGAGAGATATCAATTTCAAGGTCCTTATCTTAGATTTTTTGCATACCACAATTATTAATAACTTCATTACCTTCTTTACAACTACATCAATGTGCTAAACTTGAAAAAAAATTCAAGAAAAAAGGAGGCTTCAAATTCTACTGTATGGCCAAAGATATTACAATTTTTTGATTGACTTATATAACAAAAAAGGCAAAAATTCTAAATGATAGTCAAATGGAAGTCAAATTTAAGTTAGAAATTAAAATGAACACACAAACATTATAATGTACCACCACCCACAGTTGTCATTGTAGAAAGCCTCTCAACATAATAATGCTTATGGTAAGAAAAATATGCAATGGTTTTATTTAAATGGTTACATATTTATCTTAGGTTAAATTTGATAGTTTAGAATGCTTTAAGAGACTTTAAACTTTATCCAAGATGGATAGGGTTGGACAACTGGTGTGACCTACTTTTGAGTATCACAACTTTATTATTCTTTTTTATGTTTTGGATATAGTCCATCTCTTTGGGATCAGGAACTAAATTTGATGGACATATGACTATATTTACATTTTTTAGCTAGAAAATAAAATCAGTTTTTTGGTAGATCATATCATATGCAAGGTAAATTTAGGTACAATATGACAAAAACTATGAAATATTACTATAAACATATAAATTATTTTATAAGTTTTTTTTACACTATAAACTATACTAACATTTGAAGGGAAATGTTGAATAAATAACTGTCATAAAAAAATCCATGGCGCTGGGCCAATCATCAAATTTAGTCCTTGGTTGTAGGTATAAACATGATATTGAAGTGCAAGGGATACATTTGAAGGTTGTATGACCACATTTAAACTTTTTTTTATAAAATACAATCAATTTTTTTAGATTGTATTAGATTTAAGGTGAAAATTTTGGTAGAGCCTTAAAAAAAATGTAAAGGAATATATATTAATTTTAATGTTTTAATGTTATACTATAACTATATCAACATTTGAAGGGCAATGCTGAATAAATAACCACCATCAATTTTTTTTAATGATAGGAAAGATCGACTATCAAATTTATTCCATTCTTGGGATATAGTCAATCTTCATCTTAATTAAAGAACGGTTATAAGGTATATGGTGAAGTGCCCTTTAGGAGTTAAAACTTGGGAAAGTATGTTTGGGTTGTATGATTTCAAAGTAAATATGCATTGTTGTGGTAGGTAGGACCTGCTTGTAGACATTTGGAGCCTATCAAGTTAACTTTGGGTGGGAAGAAAGCTCTAGCCTCTATGTGGAGTTCCTCACCTATGTTACCTATGTGATGAGATGCTAAATCACTCGATATAGTTTTTGTTCATCAGGCTATTGGATTTGAAATAGGGCCTACTACATATGTGCATAAGGAAGAGTCTATAACTTGTTCAAGGAATTGAATAGTTTTTGAAACACCATTTTAATGGAGTGGTGTTATTTTTGGCAACATGATAACCTATTTGAGAGCTAATTAGGAATTAATTTTTTGAGGATTTATAACCTACAATTAGTTAGTTTGTGTCAAATGTTTTAGGTCTCACTCCATTCATTGCCCAAGCTTGGGGCTTATAATTTTGTAATCTTTTTATCCTATTTATAAAAAGTGGGTATAAAAATGTTATAAATTTTTTTTCAACCACATTGTTGGTAATGGATCAAGCATTGTGAAAATATAATTACCTTTATAAATTTTATGATAGGTCTGCCCAAAAAATGCATAATGCAAAACATTCAAATGTATAAAATATAATATTTTCAAAATACATGGCAAAATACCATATATACATTATAGGTAGTGGGAATTGACACAAAAATAGAAGCATTATGGTGATCTTGATTATCATTATAATTGATAAATATTTATGAAATTCATGGTTCCTCATATTTTTGGCCTATTAAAAACATTGATATATTTTCCATGTATATTTGCACACGTCACCATGTATTATATATATTTAAATGCTCAATGTTTAGAGTGCATGATATGATTGTCTTAAATTATGATACTCAAACCAAAAAAAGTAGCTCCCAAAAAGCATTTAGGACACCCAATATCTATGTATTATGATTTTCATTAATGATGAAATTTAAGCTCAAGGCCTCTCTTTAAGTTAATAATCATAGGTGTCAATACTTATAGTTCGTCCATGCTTCTAAAATCAACTTTTTATAATTTGGAAAACTCTAATGCAATAAATAATGAGTGTACACTTATTTTGGGCATCCATCAAGGGATATCATACACTAAATTTGGTGGCTAATTTTCCAATAACTTGAAGCACCATATTCACTTTCACCATCAGGGTCAATCTGAGTACTATAAACTCTAGTTATATTGTTCAATTTTCAAGATTTTGATCATTGTTAAATACATTTATGGGTAGTATATATGAATATATTCAATGTTAACCTAAAATAAAAATCTCAAAAAAATTGTAAACTTCTCCATATCAAATATATTCCCTTTGATATTAGCTTAGACACATCTTGATCGAAAGGAGTAAAGTTTTAATTATTTCCATTAGCCTACTTATGTTTTTGTATGATTGGTTTAATAATTTTTCATGAAGCCAAATTTTAACATATTTCCATTGGATTTTATAATTTATTATTTCTTATGGATCCAATAAACTTTTAAAGTTATGGGTCACAAAGTGTTGGTAAAATATTTACTGTTGAAAATCACAAGATGCTAGCATAATTAGTATATTTTTGAAGTACATACATATTAATGATAATAATTATCATTCACATCACAACATTTTTTGATATATATTTATTGAATTAGGTAATTTCTTGAATATCAAACATTTGCCAAATTCATATGTTCTCTATTGGAAATTGATATTTATTCACCTGTGTTATGTTTGATAATGGCTTAAGAATTTGCCTGCCCTTATACACTATATATATTTTTTCAATCCTTAAAATATACCTTGATTATCAATTAAAAATTAGGACAATATTGGATCACAAGTTGACAAATAAAGGGTGGGAAAGTTGAAAAAAAGAAGCAAAAGCCTCAAGTAACAAAAGAGAAGGTTCAAAGGGACCCACAAAAAAAATAGACCAAGAACGCATTGGTAAGGTCTTGATAAACCATGATCAAATTTGGCCATAAAAAATAATCACAACCTTTATGGAATAAAATAGAATGGTCAAAGTGTTTAATAAGAAAAAAGACCAAATTTGAGTGGTATGGTCCTAGTTAACTAGGATCATATTTCTCTAGTCCTAGTCAAATCTAGAAAACACCCAAACATAAAGGAAATATTTAGAAACGCAAGGTAAGATAAAACAATAGGAATGTGAATAACACATGGCCCAAAACAAAAAATTCATGCCAATAAAAGAACAATATGAACTGATAATGAAAAATAACACAAGTACCCTAAAAAATGGCCAATTGACATGTAAAACTATCCCCAAACTAAAATTGGGTGTCTATATAATGCCCTAGTTTGATGTGTATGCATTCGTAAATATCAAAGTAAACTAAAAAAGTATACCTTAGAGGGATCTAAAAAATAAGTAGTAGTTAAAACTTTTTAAATTCATCAAAGTCAATACATAACTAACAATAATTTGAAATCCAAAAGGAAAAAGAGATTACCTTATTGCCATCATGAAAATTAATGTAGACCCTAGTACAAGAATCCATGCTCATGTGTTTGAAATATGTAAACATATGTACCTACAAACATGAATGAAACATTTTCAAGTAAATCAATGTCTATATAAGTAAATAATTAAGGAAATGTTGCAATGAAAGGAGAGAATTTAGGAATTAGTAGACCTAATTGTCTAGAAACTATGAAGTTGTGTCTATGAATTTCATGTCTCAGAATTTGTAGTGTATTTGAGTATGTATGCATCTCATCGAGGAGACCAAGTGAAATATGTTATACACCTCATGTTATTGCATCCAAGTGTAGGAGTAAGGGAGAGTATGATGTGTACCATAATGCAAAATAGAATTTTTGAGAGGTAAAATAAGTGGATCATATGCCCCTCTTTTAAGGTGTGGGATGAATATATGAATCACATATCTTTAAAAAAGGATTACGTGTACCAAATGTTAAAATAGAAATTAAAAAATCATTGATATAATCATAATAAGATGTCATTGTGAAAGCATGTATATAATATTAAATTTGACCCATATGTATCTAGGTCTAATAAATTTAGTATATAGTCAATTTAGATGTATAAATATTATGCCCATTTATGGGAAATAAATAATCAATCTAAGCACAATAACTATATACCTCAATATGGATAAGGTATAGTTGATGTAGTCTAATACATGTTGTGTAATTAGTGTTGGCATTTGGGTCAATTTAACATTGTGTACTTTTTTTTGTTTTTAAAGATGTCTTTGGTGACATAAATCTAGCACAAATGTGGTGCAAACCCAATGCTAATTTGTGACCCTATTTGTGCCATATTTACATCATAATATTAAATTAAATTTAGGACAACTCTATTTCTACATAACACAAAATTAGGGAGCATCACTTAATCACTTTAATTTCTATGCAAGATCATTTGTAGAGGTGTTGATGAGGCATACAATCTGCCCTCATCCTATGACTTAGTCTTTCAAAATCACCTCCTCATTTATTTTTATCTATGCTCTTTGAACTTCTATTATGTTGATAAATGCACATATGATATATATAAAGTATACACATATTTTTGGTTCAAATGTGTCATAGGAATAAGAAGTATTATTGCATAGGATCTTACACTTGTAGAAGGTTAGTTTACACAAAGTGCCACTAGAGCAATGGGAGAGATTGTTTTGCCAAAAAGTCAACCCAAGGTAAGTATAATTTTTTGTATATTCTTTCTTTATTTACTTTAGGGGATATATATGTGTTTATATGTGTGATACATTGATATGTTTTTTTCTTCCATACTTAGCATAGTATATGTTATATTTTTAAGTTTTGTTAATTTTATTACACCTATTAGTTCTTACACCTCTTAGTTAAATCCATAGTTTAGATATATACTAGTTAAAATAATTAGTTTATATACCTATTGGTTACTTCTAGATGGTATTTATCTATCTTTAGCTAACCCCTTTTACATCATAAATCTAGGTGAGTCTTTGTTCATCAACTCCTTCTTTGATATCCTTACTACAAACACAACTTGGTTATAACCCCGCCCCACTTTATTATGTAGTATCTTATATGTATGTTAGATTTAGTTGGTCTTCTGCATTTTATTGTATTAGAGGATATTTATACTATTAACCATACATTTTACCCTAATTTGGATTGATGGTGAAGATTAATCTAATCAAGATATAAATTTGAAATAAAATTTAGATGATAAGATATGACATTCAAGCATACATTTGAATGTAAATTATTTAAAATAATTATTTTGATTTGATAATGAAATGTGTTAAATATAAAAAGTAATAAATAGATTATGATACTTAGATTTTATGTTTGAATGTCTGACTGTGACTATGTTTTGGAAGTGGAAATTAAGGATAAACATCCTTGTAGTTCTCTCAATTTAGGAATTGATATATTGCATGTGATGGGTCAATTCCCTAGGATTAGATCAATATCATTGTTATATATTGATCTACTCATCAAAACTAACCTTTGTGTAATTGCGACACAATGTCTGCACACTCACTTATGACTATCTTTAATTACTGTGTTTGTGATCTCGAACCTTGATGACACACACAGATCCAAAAATTAGCCTCATTAAAACCTTAGATGTTCTTGTGAGGGATATAAACATGAAAAAATGAAATAAGTTTAATGGGTTGAGAGTCCCCAATCACCCTCATCTAGTGATTAGCTACTATCTACATATCCAATACTCTGAGAGAAATCAAGCCACACATAGTTCTTCAACCTTGTGTGATTATGAGTATGCAACTAATGATTAGATTTGGTACTTGAGAATGCTTTATTTGATCTATATTTTGAGTGATTTATAAATGTCCTATGATTTCTCATAGTGATAGATATGCAATTTTGTAAGAATAGGGAAAATTTTCTTAGTGTGCAATAGTGTATATATGTATCATCGATAAGTTTCAGATATGTGTATAGATATATAGGGATTTATTTGAATAATTACTCATGCTATTGACATGAAAGATTTATAGGCTGAACCTAAGGATGGTTTTGATTTTATAAAATAGTTGTTGGGAGCAAAACAATTCTGACTAGTGCGAGTCATTATCAACTAGAGATAATGATCGTAATTGTTGGAACTATCCCGTGTACATGTGGACTATTTTGAGAGTCTAGAGATGTCTGTGCAAGATATTTAGTAGGTTTTAAATAGATAGTGAGTTTCATATATGTGTATAAAAATATAATGGAAGGTTTGACTTATAAGAGAACATGAAAGTTTGGAAGGGTGGTGAATTAGGATTTTATTTGGGTGACCAGTCAGGCATGGTAAATGTGTGTCAAGCTTGTCATTGTCAAGTAATGAAGACCATATTTTAGTATCTTCACCAAATTTTATCTACATACATTCTAGTGAACCTAACGTGAATCCTACCCTACCACCAAGTTGCGAGTCATTTTCACATTTTTTTAATAGTTTTTTAACATTATCAATTTGTCAAGCATTTTCACTTTTCAATTTTCTACTTTCCTAGCTTCTTAGCTCTCTTAATTCATAAAACATACCATGTTTTCCAAATTTATTCTTATTTAACATCCCAAAAGGTTAAATTTCTATTCCTACAATGAAATTCTTTAATAACAATGAATATGATGCCAACCAATAATTTATTGGTTTCCAAGGATTTAATACTAACAATCCTAATGTCATGTTCAAGGCTAACACTAGACAAAATTATTAAAATCTTATTACCTACTAGTTTTTTATCTCTCAAGAAAATCATTATAATTATTGAAATATGGAAATGACCAAAAATAAATGTGTTAATCCTAACCCTATTTTTAATACAAGATCTAAGGATAGGAAGTTTTCCCACTAATTTTTACTTCTAATGGTGAAGCAGAAGACTAATAAGTACTCTCTATAGATGCTAGTCTTCCTCTAAGACCATCCTAAGCACATGTGAAAATCCCAAGAATAAATCCATGCTCTTATAATGGCTTTTTTTATTAAGACTCTTTCCAAGCATAACTTATCTAAATTTTTTGGGTAATTCAATTCATGACTCCCTCTAATCCTTCTTCATCCACCATGTGTAACTTACTTACAAATATGTTCAATGTAACCTTTAGTGCTCCAAATTTCAACACTAAGCCAAACATTAATCTAAAATCTAGTATAAGTTAGGCTTATCATTCTATTCAACATACAACTAGGGCATCTCAAACCAATCACAATGCACCTAATCCAAATCCATTAATATTGAGGGTATTATATCAAATGGATAATATGAAAATCACTAGATGTAACCAATGTATAAAAATAAAGAATCAACTATTGCACATGGCTAATTGATTTCAACAATGTTAATGGGGGAATCCAAATCAATATCCTATCACCCATCCTCCTTAAGGATTGTTTAAGGAACCCAATCTCAAAACATCCAATTCACAATAAGGTCATTGATCATCCTAAAATTTAACCTTTAGATCCTCAAATTTCAAGTGTGAACATTTGAGGAATCACTCTAATTATCAGCTATGATGGATTTACCATCCGCACTTTGCTTCTTAAAGGCTTTGGGAAACTTTACAAATATTGACATAAGCTTAACACTTATGAACTATCAAACTAATTTACAAAATCCTAACAAGTGATACTTTATAATGGTATACTAAATTCAAGCTTGGTTATAACACTAAATTAAAAGTATTAGTGAATGTACTAGTTCAAAAATTCTAATATCATGATTTACCTAAAAATAAATTGTGTAACTTCATCAATTACAAATAATTAGATAATGAACTTGCTCATGATTTCATTAAGTGATAGAAATAATTATGTACTTATTATGAGCATAAAATGTTTGAATAAAACCTATTCAATATTTTTACAACCACCTTAGAATAAACAATTCAATACAAAGTAAGGTCCTTCTCTCCTAAATTATTAGAAGAAGTCTTTGATCAAGCTAAAAGACAAAATATTCTCATAAGATAATTTGAGATTTATCAAACAAATAAAAACACATAAATACTTGTGAGACCTAATACAAAAAATAAAACTACTAATGATGGTGTTAACGACCACTATGATCATAGTTTTGACTCTAAGTGGACTATTCATTCAATCATGCAAGGTGGTTCTGAACCAAAATAATTCCATTATTCACAACCAAAACCATAATGGTATGGTTCTCAATATTTTTGTTGGTTTCATGATAATTTGGGTCATTCTCATGATAATTTTTGTTTCCTTCAAACCTTAGCATATGATTTTTCACTTGTTCATAATTTTGACCATGACATTATGGCAAGAAAATGCTATCAAACATTTGAGAAAGTTTCCAAACATCACAAAATTTATGTCAAATGAAACTTACTTAACCAAGCTAATGTTCACCTTGAGATTTATCAAAATATCCTTCTTTATCATTCTAAAATAAATAATGCTTTACCTCAAGCATAAAATAAATCTTCCCAACCTCAAAACCAACAAAATTCAGCTCCAACTACAAAATCCATATACACCATGGTTAACCCCAACTCTTCAAACCATGGATAAAGATTAGTTAACATTAATGGCATGAAACACACTATATCTCACATGAAATCTCACAAAAACATTTAAAAATAACATATAACTACTTCCAGATAGTAAATAACTATTCATGCTTAAATTGTAGGTCATCTTTCCATCTCAACTCTTTTGGACACATTATAATAAAAAAATCAAAAAATTATGATGTCTCAACCTAGTCAAAGAAGTTTAGGATTTTTACCATATCTCCACAACTACCTTGGCCATGATAAATAATATTATATGGATGATCCAACTAACTTAACCATGCCTAAGTAGTTTTTTGTGTTTGATATAACTACTTCAATAATGCCATTTCAATTTATTATGTCTAACCCAACTACCTTGACTCACTTAAAGTAATTGTTTGTATTTATAATTATTAATTCAATTATGTCAAAGTAGTTGTTTGAATTCCTTAGCTAATGGATGAAGCTATTGATTTGGATTAAAAAATTAAAAATTTAGATCCATCCTTCTCTAAGGCCAAATTTGATATATTTTTTGGATTGATATGGTTTTGGTGGGATCCTTACCCTATATGCTTTTTATCAGAGCTCAAACCATTCTAAAACACAATCATAGGCCCATATCCCCAAGTATACAAGTACCAAACTTACTAACAATGGCCACAATCATCCTGAGAATACCAATGAATGGCCATAAGTAGCCTGAGACTACCATCAATGACCATAACTAACCCCATAATACCAATGTTTGGCCACAATTGACCTCTAATACCATATGATATTTGAACTTGAGTGGTACTTGTAGTAACCAAGTCGCTTTACCAACTCACCCACATCTCATTGGTAAGGCCACATTTGATATTACTCAGACTATTTTTTAATTACAAACTATATAATCTAGTTTTGAGGAATAAGATCGCATCAAATAAATTTATAATATTCATAGTTGGATTCCATTTCTTGAACTAATGTGTACCTATCCTAAAACATCAAAATTTATTATTACAAAATATATTTGACATGAACATTCTGTAACCGCCACCTATGGGGCAAGGAGTTACTTTTTCTGGCTTTGAATAAAACATAATTTAACAATGTGAAGTGTTGTCTATCCAAGTTGATAAAATAATAAACCAAACATTATCTCCTTCTTTGTGAAAGTGATTATCCCCTTTTCATTAACATCCAAATTGGTTATGTCCAAGCTAGGAGATCTGTTAGTTATAAAGGTTTAGATATTTGTCTCACATATTTATAATTCATCAAATCTATTGGATATTAAAAAACTAACCTTAATACCACTCATAGAACATGCCAATGATAAGAATGAAGACAAATGCTTCCCATGGGGTGCATTAGGATTCATTTATATGTTTATTTTTGATTCAGCAATGAAATGAAATAAACACTAAACTATTGAAATATTGATTTAGATTACAAAATATATAGAACCTAAAAGTGAAATACAAAATTTGAAATGAGTTAAGAATAGTAATAATTATTAAAATGTAAAAACCTATCTTGGATCTGATTTATGCTAACTATGCATGTAGAGCAATGGTGTAAAACTAGCTAAAAACATGTGAACTATGTCACAGTTAAAAACATGATTCTTTGATGTATTTAGAAAAAACCACACTAGGTGGACAAGGGCACATTGTGGCCTTATTTTTTGATTGTGGCCACATCTTGGTTTATTGTGCAATTGATTTTTATGCATGGACATATATGGTTGTATGAGAGGATATGTTGATAACCAATGGGTGAATATTTTATGAGTGAAAATAATGAAAACACTTATAATATAAAATCATAGTTCTTACACAATAAACTAAATATAGATCAAATTAAAAATAGGGGAATTAGGAAAGGGTAATATCTGAGCTATCCTTAAAAAAATTGTGTAATCTAAGTGCTATTTACATAGTCCAAATTGGCCTTAGGTTGATGTAGTTATCCCTCATAGTGTGAGTGTGTGGATCTTGATATTGATATGTGATTTAACCTTTTTGGGTTTTACTATGAAAAACCTATGTTAGATTAAAGGGCTAAGATGTCTAAATTAGATAAATAATATATAATAATTATGTACTAATTTTTTATGATTTTGAACTTGTTTAACTTTCTAACAATAGCAATAAATAGAGACTTATCTAAAATTGGCTATCACAGATGATCTAGATTTTGAAAGTAGGTAGTAGTCTGTGTCATCAATAGGATTATGGTGTTCATCTACTCAATATATAGTAGTACCCAATATGGATAGTAGTGCCATCTATGTGTAGTGTCCTCAATGTGGTGCTAATGTCCCCTTTGCAAGACTGTTCTTATTTTTTGAGGGCACCTGTGCATGTGTTTATATGTCCTATTTTTGTGTGGTCGAAACTTAGAGCTCTATGTTATGTTTGAAAAACCTAATTTGATGTGCAAACCCTAATCTCCTTGCAAGTATGGCACAAACAATAATTTTGTGTGTTTTAGTTGGATGGACTAGACATCCTCAACACCCCACTATGTAGAGAGTTGCCTACATACCAATACTTTGAAGAGGGATCAAGATCAATGTAGTTCTCCCACCTAGTGCTTGATGTAAGTGCAAGTGAATGCTAGAATAAGAGTGGCCTTAGATGCTTTGAATGTGCTTTGAAATGCTTGAAAACTAGGATTAGGGTTATTTTAGATGGTAGTATTCATAAAATAAGGTAAAATAGGGATCAAAGAGCTCAATTTTAAACAACTTTGTCTTTGGTTTGAATAACTTTTACATCTATTTTCCATATAGTGAATAGAAGTGGATTAGACTTGTATTTATAGGGTTCTGTTGCTTGTGTAGATAAGAAAATGAGCTTAGGCTGACCTTAGGAGGGTCACTCATTTGAAAAAATATCTATTGAGGAGAGATAGGGCTAAGGATAATAGCACCCAGTTGGGGACACTAGCACCATGTGGCTATAGTGTTCCAAATGTGGTGCTAATGTCCTCTTTGCAAACTACTGAGCAATTTAGATTGGGTTATAAGATGACATTTTTGGGATTATGTTATGACTAGATGTAGATGAATATGGTCTACGAAATGACTGGAAAAGTAAGTATAATTCTCAAGGATAGGTCTATAGCTAGCCTAGGGATAGGTTAACTCAAGAGATACTCTTACTATTCAATTACCACTTTTAGGTGATTACCTTTGCCCCACCTTTATGATAGTAATGCATTAAAGTGAAATGAATAATATAAAGGAAAAATAAGTGTACCTAGACTTCCCTTGGAATTGAAGCCCATGTAGCTAATTTTGAATATACAAATCTGGGTTTACATATGTGAAACATGATCCAAAGTAATGACCTACAAGGAAACATGAAAAAATCAATCTTTAAGAGATGATCAAAAGTAAAAGACTATGATGAATAAATGTAATTGAGTAAATTAGAGTAAAGAGAGAGGAAAAAAATACATACACCTCATTAGGTATAAAAACTAATGAATGATTCTAGTGACAACCTATGTGTGTGAGTGTGCTTAGTGATCATAACATTAAATAAATTGAACTGAGATGATGGCTTGTTCAATCCTCATATGGGTAGCTCACTAACTCAATCTGATTTGGACTCCATCATTGCCCACCCCTTCTTGATGGATCCTAATCTCTATGAATAGTTATGATAAGACCGTAAGTGTGTCTAACCCTCTCATGTAGGTGTCTCAAGAACTCAAGTAGGCCATGAATCCATCATTTCCCCCTATGTGAAGTAGATGCATCTATAAATGTACTGCATAAGTGCTAAAAGTATCTAACTGAGTAAATATAACTATGTATTTAGCTCCATAGCCACTCGAGTATAATAGGTGGCTCTAGGCCACTCAAGAATGCCAACCACTATAGATGGAGTAAGGCACAAATCTAGTGATATCCTAAAATGTGATAGCAAGTGTATACACCATAGAGAATGACATGGAATTTGTCATTCCAGCTAATCAACCTATTTGAACTTGAGTAATATGGAATTTAATGTACCATACACATTCCCCCAATCTGGTATATGAGTATACTAAATCTGAATCAAGTATGTAATAACTAAATCTTTGTAACTGATATAAATTTATGAGTGATCATTTTGAACATGATTCCCCTAAATCTGAGCAACTTGTATGAATCTAAGCTAAAATGAATGAATCTGAGTTAAGTCTAAACATAATTGCCAAACTTGTGATTATATCTATGTAAATTTGTACTGTACCTAGTGTATTAGTCTGAATGATCTAGACTATCCTAAAGTTGGGGATACTAGATAGTAGTGCCCTATAGTGGACAGTAGTGCCCTATGGTACTAGTGTCCTAATTTGGGTACTAATG
Organism: Torreya grandis; assembly: GCA_037957365.1. Lineage (NCBI taxonomy): Eukaryota > Viridiplantae > Streptophyta > Pinopsida > Cupressales > Taxaceae > Torreya > Torreya grandis. The sequence continues at coordinate 1,263,439 of JARHVA010003084.1, forward strand.
ACTACTTGGTCTGATTTTTGTGTGATTTGAACTGACTACTGAACCTCTATTTTGTTATGTTTGCCCTGAGTTTGATTTATAAAACTAAGCTTGTGTGTTGAAATTTGCCTATGAAAAGCAATGTATGATCCTGATCTATGTGACAAACCCTTGTGAATGCCATCTCTTTTGAGGGTAGTTGTGAAACCTATGTAAGAACTACCCTCTATTTTGAGGGTAGTTGTGAAACCTATGTAATAACTACCCTCTAAAAAAGTATCTCTGCAAAATGTGTTAGTCAAAGTGTGTGCATGATATTCCAATATGATGAAAAAACATAACATCAAAATGTAAATGAATTTTAACATAAGTAGGTAATGTAAGATGTATGTTGTAATCTAGAATTGCACAAGGGTGTCAAGATAGATGTAATCAATGTGTAATATCAAAATCTAAGTAACTACCTATGGGGATGGGGCATGATGTCCATCAAGTCTCCCAAGTGGGAAGGGTATATGCATAAGGTCTCTCATGGCATTGAAAACTAGTGTGTGTGTGTGTGTGTGTGTGTGTGTGTGTGTGTGTGTGTGTGTGTGTGTGTGTGTGTGTGTGTGTGTGTGTGTGAGACAAGAAAATACAAGTGTTATGGTGTAGAAACATACAAGGAATCAAACACACAAACACATGAGGCACACAAAAGGTAGGCCAAGGTGCCAAAATACAATGGACATGGACACATACCATTAAATATAAGAATGAAGACATACAAGGACATATTCAAATATCCACACATGCAAACAACAAATAATTTGGCGTAGATACATATAGAAGGACATGTTCATATATCCACATATAAAAGCATGAAAGAGCACACACAGGGACATGGGCACATGTCCAAGGCATACAAATAGAGAAGTGGCATATAAGCCAAAGAACAATGGCATATTCAAATACCCTCAAATATGGAAGAAGCATAGAAGACATAATCAAGTCTAATCTAAGAACTATAAATGAAATCATGTATAACTATGTAGTATAAACCTATGTAGATGATAGGATGCATATATATACTGAGTCTAACTAGTGATAGTTGGAAAAAAATCTGAGCAATGAGGAATACTGATCAATATCAATATAAATCAATGTGTACACTGGAATGTATAGTATGAAAAGATAAAAACTAATTATATCAATTGTTTAGGAGATGCCCCCAATGGGTAGATGTATCAAATGTATAAACTTGGATCGGTGAAAATGCCCCTAATGGGTAGATGATAGTGGACCATAGTCCTAGCTAGAATCTAAAAGTACTAAAAAAGAACAAGTGAAGCATATGTGTATGATAAAACTAACAATATTAGGATAACTAGCAATATGTAATATCTCAAAAGTAGTAGAAATGTAAACATAACAATGCATACAATCTATAAAATTTGTATGTTTTTAAAATACTTTAATGTTTATGTATTTTGCATGTTATATTATTTTTGTGTTTTTTGAGTATAAGCCATGTACATATAAATAAAAAAACTATGTACAAGGAGATAGAGAAAGAGGGTAGTATGTACAAGGGTAGGAATGATACTAACCAATGAGTCTCATGGGTGACTCACTATCACTGTGACTTGTGTCAAATAGGGGAACTATGATCATGTGTGCATTATGAAAGGGAAACTATGAGTCCATGATCTAGTGTGTTTTATAATCTAAATCTAAAGCTACCTAACTAGTGATGATATGATACCATGGCACTAACTGTGATGCCTTGTGAACTTTAGGGGTCTTAGGGACTCAAATGGTATAATTAGAAGCTATAGGTGCCCTATGCTAATAAACTCTTTAGCCCAATATAACTGATATCAATGTAAAATAAGTAGAGGAAGGTCCTCTATAATATGTGACATATCTCTGATGCAATGGTATCTCTAGTAGTGGTCTCCACGAAAGAGTGTGCATGTAGATACTATAGAAGTAGACCTGGCCTACTCTGAAGACTCTGTTGAACAGTATAATGTATGCCTAGGAATTGTACTCTTTTTTGTAATTGATAACCATGCAATATTTGGAAATGGTACTAAAATTGTAACTGGTGTCTGTGCTAGAACTATAACTATAAATTATGCTAAAACTACCTATGGGATGAAGAGGATACTCAAATGGGACACCCTCAATATTAACCACCTAGTTATCATGTATATACTTTAAGAATCAATTTCATATATATGGGATGGATCATAGCTATTGTAACCATGGACTACCCAATACTATGTCAAATACACCCACACTAGGTACTACTAGGAACTGAGTGGCTATGTGTGCTGGTCCAACCTATAATGAAAACACAATATCATCGATGGAGATCTGAACATGGTCACTAAAACTATTAATGATTGTATCTATGGGAAATGTATCCCACTCTGTGTAGCCCAAGTAATGTAATAGTGTCATGGTGCACATGCTTATACCTGACTCATTGTCAGCCATAACATTATGAATAGGATGGTGGTCTATAAATGCTCATATGATGAGCACATGTAAATTTGTGTCATCTCTCCTACTCTAAAAATGTCATAAGTGGTCTAGGTGGCATTTTAATGTGATACACACCAATAATATTATGAAATGGATGTGTCTCTTTTGTAACTGTGTGATAAGAAGCTAGCGGTGGATGAACCTGGTATGTATAGTGAACACCTAATGTGCCCCTATCTCATTAGTTATATGCTTTGGGAAAGGATCTAAAAAATATATTTAATGCCTTAGACTCTATTCACTATTGTTTTGGTGCCTTTTTGGGTGTGCCAACATCAATAGTGTTAGCCTCAATGAGATCTTGTATCTTGTGCTTCATGATAATGCATTTATTTGTCATGTGGCCTAGTGCCCTATGATACTCTTAAAATGCATTTGAATCATAAATATTTGGAAGAGGCCTTATTATATCAACCTATTTAATGGGAGGGATAGATAATTCATTGCATTCCAATAGTTTTTGTAAAACTCATATTGGTGACTTTGGTATCTTAGTGAAGACTTTGCACTGAGGAGATGATAAAACCAATTTGGGAGAAGGCTTTAAAGTTGCATTGACTATGGAATTTTGATCACCTTTTTTTTTTATGGCCTTGAAATTATATGGAGGTTTGATTTTACTCTTAATAGTTGATTCTAATCCATTGGTGTACTTGAGTTTACCCATTACTAAGAGATTAACCTTTCTTTCCTTAACTGCATGGCACATATTAGTAAATGTGGGAAACTTATTGAATAAGATAGCTTTGTGAAGTGATAGTAATAGACTCTACTTAAATATATCTTAAATCTCTCTGTTTGCCATGGGTTAGTCAATTTTGATAGTATTATCTTCTATCATAAGACAATTTGCTATGGGCTCATTTGACTTTTGATTTAACTGTGCCACTTGTGCACATGATATCTTATCATTGATGTTGATAGAGAAGTGTGCTATGAACATATCAACTAAACGATTGAATGCCATGATAGCTTGATTTATAAAATCATATAACCACTGTAGGGTATAATCCTTGAGATTGAATGGAAATAACTTTGTAAAAAGCCAATTGTTGGACACATAGTCCAAGCATGCATCATGAAAGGCTTTGAGGTGATGCTATGGATCACCCTTGCATTATATAATGTGAGCTTGGGTGCCACAAAAATGGATGGCAAAGGAGTTGTCGCTATGTGATGTGCCAAAGGTGTATGTAAGACAATGTTAGAATCCAAGGAATGTGAAGTCTTAGCTAATAACTGCTCAAGATGTAACACTTTAGATTGTAGATTAAGAACCTCTTGCATAAGTGATTGTACATTTGGATTAGATGAACTAGCCATAGGTGGTGTAGCTATTACTAGTGGCTGAATAATAATCTTGGGTTGTGCTATTTGAGTTGGTTAAGTAGGCCCCACTAAAGGTGTAACAATATCATTAATTAGTGGGGATAAAATTTCCAAATTGGTAGTTTGAATGTGGCTTGTGACACCTATCCATAGCTCCTTTTTGCATGCTCTTGTGACCCTTCTAGACACCATTTTTTCTCATTACTATCCATAAAAAATGTTTTGAACGATAATTCCACCTCAACCAAACTGCTTTTCCTAGGCCAATCCTATTCCCCCAAGTCTTGAGCCTATTGGACAGGAGCACTATAATTGGACTATAGTGTTGGAACCTAGGGTGTCTCATTTTTAGTGCTCCTATACATTTTCATTTTTAGCCCAAATGATCATTTTAATCTGATTCCTATCCTTCATTATGTTAGCTTAGCATGAATACATCTATCCCATGACCAATGGTTCCCTATAAAACCTTATCCAAAGCTCATTTACAAAGGAGATGAAAAATATTACAAACCAAGAAAGAATACAAAGAAAGCACTAAGGTAGACATCTCTATTCTCTTCATACAGTCATCCAACATAGCTACAAATAAACTCAAACCCTCATACTAGTCCCTAGCCACCTTAAACACTCCCAATTTGGCATTTTTGCATCTGTATCACACTATTTCACAAAGAACATTATGTGGGATAACTATATATGGCTTGATCCCTCTTCAGAGTATTGGTATGTAGGAAATGTGCCCACATAAGGGGTGTGGATTACATATTTAGTGCATCTTACACACTGAAACCCCTTTTTTCAAGTGGTTCAAACATTGTTTTATCAAGCATGATGGAGGGTTAGGGGTTGAAGGTTAAATCAACTCTACAATGAGTTCCATCGATAATTATCACTCAAGATTTCACAAGTAGGCTCACACAGGAACAACATAAAAACCTAGAAAATTTTAGGTTTTTGTGACCAGTTTGGACAACAACAGCAGGAGTGGACTACAACACCAAACCCTGAAGTGTCTTGTTTTTGGCATTCCTATCCTTTTATCAAACAAAATATAGATTCAATTTGAAAAAATATCCCAGTCTTGCACAACTATTTATATGCTTTATTTCACCTATCTCAATCTATTTCAAGCTAAGTTATATTTCTCCTTATTTCTTACTATTTTTAGAAAGGTAAAAAAGATAAATAAATTATATAAATTAGGACTATAATTATTTCAATATTCTTTATTGATTTATTAATCCAGACCCTTAACTAAAATATTAATAAGACTCTATTATTCCCAAAACTTTTAAATCATTTGGTGAACCTAACTTCGTTTGCACACAAAAACCATAGAAACCCTAAGGAAAATTCCTTGCTGATATTTCTATTATTTTTGTGATTTTTTACACATATATAAATCAAAATTTCACATTTAATTTTTAAAATTCACTATAGTATTTTTTTAAAAAACATTTCTTTCAAACCCTAGTAGCACTATACTAGGACCAATTACTTTTTAAGGTAGCACCTTACATTTAAATCAAATCTTATATAAAAATAAAAAATGGATCTCACATATTTCAAAAAAATTCTTGCAAACAAAAGGAGTCCATACTTGGTCCTATAATGTATATGAATGATGAATTTTACTATATGTTAGTGCAAATATTTATTCTTTCCCTTTCATGCTTACTTTTTATAATATGGGATGATATTAAGAAATTTATTGCTAAACATGTTAAGATCCCTTTCCTTCAAAGTAATGCTTATTTTTATTTAGTATGAGGTTTCATTACATAATTTCTCTCTCTCTCTCTCTCTCTCTCTCTCTCTCTCTAATGTGGAATAATTTTCAACTCTATCTTGATAAACATGTTATAAATGTCATGTTACAAGTTAAAAAAATTTATGCATTAGTTCAAAGTTCCATGCTCTCTATCCCTTGTTTGTTATCTCTCATGTGAAATGTTCTTTACAATCATATTGCTATATCACTTATAACTCCAATTACATGCATTTCATCCCATTTACTTGGTTTTTGCCTAGATGCACATAACTCTTTGGCTACTTTTGAGTATTTCCCTATCACTACTAGACACAAGAAAACACTAACAGTTATATCTATTCCTCCTCCCTTCAAACTTGGTACATCTATCTCTTATCCTGTACCTACTACCAACTCTATGCCTATAATAGATCATACGATACATGATATCACCCAATTTTATGAAGATATAAAGGTTAATTACACCCATGGATATAGCTTTGACACTTAGGTTAGCTTATAATATTATTTTAGTTCTCAAGCTCCTAAAATGATCAGATGTTTACAAATATGTGTTGTATGCAGCCGTCCATAATACTAGAATTCCTATTTCCATTGAACTAACTTATGTCACCTCTATCCTCAACATAATGCAATGGATTGAAGATCATATTTCCTTTGAGAAAGAGGATTTACCCCTGTGCCACATCATCAAATAACATTTACCTATGTATATTTAATTAAGGATTAATGATGTAGGGGTAAAAAGAGTGTTAGTGGATAATGGTTTAGGACTCAAAATTTGCAACATCTCTTTTATTAAACATCTTAATATAAAACCTATAGATCTAGACCATTTTGACATGAACACCAGAGTTTTTGATAACATTCCACAAAAATTCATGGGTCAAATAACATTCAATCTTACTTTGGGACCTAAGACATTGCCAACTACTTGCCAAGTCATGCCAAATTACCTCAATTATAATTTATTACTTAGTTGGCCTTGGATTCATGATATGCATATAGTCCCTTCCACACTCCATGCTTGTATAAAATTTAATCACAAAGGATACGTATACACATGAACAATAGACAAAAAATATTTTAAATACTGCCAAGTTACCAAATCTCCATAGATTTACATTCCACACTTTAATCTCGATAATATACCTACACAACCCACTAATCATACTATACCTTTAAACCCTACAACACATAAGAATACTCAAAGTTATATAATAAAACTAATACCAAATCACTAATTTACTTCCCCTTTTGCACTTAAATGTCTTAATAAGATGGGATATCATGGAAAAGGTCTTAGAAAACATGAACAAAGAATCGTTAATCCTATCGAGGCATCCACACAATATGGAAAGTAAGGACTAGGACACCAACTTACCCTTATTCATGAAATACCTTCTTTTGCTACTTTAAAGCATACAAAGTTTTGTCCACCCATTTCACCTATAGACCATACAATTAATCAGACTTATACATTATCATTGGTCTATCCTGTTCTCATTAATGATAGAGTTTCATCATATATGTTCACATTAGATGAATTCTCTAATGATGAATCCATCCTACAGTTTCTCAGAGCATATGAGGACCTCCCATTTTTCTATCATAAAATTAGGTTTACTCATCACACAAATGCCCATGCTTACTTTAGAGAAAATATGTATTCTCCCCAAGACATGCTCATAGATTCAGATGATACTATTCCTACAATCCCATACATACTAGATCATTCCACATTGCTTAAAGAGGAAATAGTTGATTTTAATTTTGGAATCAATCAGGATCCCCACATTGTCTTGTTAGCCACTGCCCTATGAAAGGAAGAGGATACAAATATTTATCAAACTTTGATAGATTTTATAGAACTATTTACTTGGTATTACTTAGATATGCCAAAAATTGATACATCTATAGTAGTCCATCAAATTTCATTATATACTAATGCTAAAATAGTTAAGCAAAAAATTTACAAAATGTATCCTAAGGTGGCTCTCTTAGTCAAAGATGAGATCCAATGCCTCTTAGATCCTGGCTTCATTCGACTAGTAGCACACCCTGAATGGATTTCCAATATATTCCTTATGGTTAAACCCAATGGACAAATTTGGTGTTGTTCTAATTCTCAAGATTTAAATAAGGCATGCCCAAAAGATGATTTTCCCTTACCTAATATTGACATGATCATAGATTCCATAGTCAGGTATGAAATGTTATCATTCATGGATGGCTTTGCAGGATACAACCAAATCAAAATTGCAGAAGAAGATCAAGAGAAAATATCTTTTACAACACCTTGGGGTAAATTTTGTTACATTATCATGCCTTTTGGATTAAAAAATGTCAGAGCCACATATCAATGTAATATGACACATATTTCAAGACTTGATTCACCACACTATCAAGGATTATGTCGATGATATATTAGATAAACCCAAACAATGACAACATCACACCATCAATTTATGGCAAATTTTTCAATGACTCAGGCAATACAATATTTGATTAAACCCAAATAAATATGTGTTTGGAGTTACATTAGGCAAACTTTTAGGTTTCATTATCTCTCAGCATGGCATATAAGTTGACCTTAAGAAAGTTAAATCCATTATCAATATGCCACTTCCCATGAACTTAAAACAACTTCGACCTTATAAGGCAAGATCCAAAAAATTCATCATTTTGTAGCTCAAGGTGAAGATAAAACTTAGTCATTCACTTGATTATTAAAGAAAGATACAAAGTTTGTTTGGGATCAAGCCTATCAATAAAGCTTTGACACAATAAAAAAATATCTTCTTAATCCACCTATTCTAATACCACCTATAGTTGATAAGCCTCTCTTACTATATATCTCAGTAACAGATCATGCATTAGGAGCACTCTTAGCACAACATGATGATCAACATACTGAGCGAAAAATTTATTACATTAGTCACACATTAGTTGATTATGAAAAAAAATATTTTATGATGGAAAAACTATGTCTACCATTAGTTTTTGCCACACAAAAACTTTGACATTACATGATCAATAATGATACTCAAGTTATCACAAAAGCATATTCCTTGAAGTTTCTAATGGAAAAACCACATCTCTCTGGTCACATCATAAAATGGGTCATGTTATTAACAAAGTTTGACTTAAAAATAGTTTTACATAAATTAATTAAGGTCTAAATCATTGTAGACCATTTGGCAGTTACACCACTCTTGGACACTAATCCTATTAGTGACACATTTAGAGATGATTTTAATGCCTATTTTATTCATTCTGACACTTGGACCATGTTCTTTGATGCTTCTAAATGTGCATCTAGTGTAGGGGCATGCATTGTCTTTGTCAACCCTTCTGGTCACACAGTTCATAGTGCATATCGATTAAGCTTCTCCTACACCAACAACACCACAAAATATGAAGAACTTATCTTAGGTCTCTTTGCCACCCAATCCATCCAAATTAGATCTATTCAAGTCTTTGATGATTCAAAACTTATGGTCAACCAATTCAATGATGTCTATCAGACAAAAGAAGATCATCTTATCCCATACTAGAACATGGTACAATGTTTATCATCATAGTTTGACCACTTTCCTATACAAAGTATACCAAAAAAAGACAACCAACATGTAGATGCAATGGAAATCATCGCATCTCTAATTTTTATTGACATCAATGATGAACAATCCATTTTCACCATTAAATGATTACAAACACTGTTAATATCCGATAAATATTTGATTTCCCTTTTCATCTTAGCCACTCTGTGCAGTTCTACAACTCCAAAATTCTTCTATGATATCTATAATTTTTTAAACAAATATATTACACCAAACACTTTCTCATGAAATGAAAAATTCAAGTTACACAAACAAGCATTCCATTATGTAATCATTGGTAGAGACCTTTTTAAGTGATTCTTCGATGGATAATTGCTTTGATGCTTAACCTCAGTAGAAGCCAAAATTACTCTTACATAGATACATGACAATGAGTGTGGTGGTCACTTTAATGGAAATATCATGTCACAAAAATTTCTTTAATAAGGGTATTATTGGCCCACCATGGAAGTTGAATGTTCAAAATACACAAAGCTATGTGATTAATGTCAATGACACAGTAACCTACAACATGCACCATCATAAAAATTGTAGCCTATCATCTCTCCATGGCCATTTATGTTATGAGGATTTAATATTATTGGAAAGATTAACCTTGAGTCCATCAATGAACATAAGTCTATAATCATAGCTACATACTAGTTTACCAAGTGGGTAGAAGCCATTCCACTTCAATCTACCACAGGTGAGGACATTTATAGCTTCCTTATGAATCATATTATTTCACACTTCAGCTTACCCGTATCAATCATTTCTGATAATATAACATCATTCAAGAACAAGAATATCAATAAATTTTATATAAAACATAAGATTAAATAGATGTTCTCCACTCTATACTACCCACAAGGAAATGGTCAAGTAGAAGCTACCAATAAAACTATCAACAATATTTTGAGTAAAATAATAACCAAATTTGAAGATGATTGTCATAATAAACTAGTTTTTTCATTATGGGATTATCACACAAGTATTATTACACCCATAGGAACCATTCCTTATTCACTCATTTATGGCACAAAGACATTTTTACCATTGGAACTAGAAATCCCATCTCTACATGTTTTCTTAAATTTATCTTCATTGATGACCAATATCATGAAAAATATCTACACCAACTTGAGCAGTTAGACCATACACACATTCAAGAAGTTGAACATCTGAAAATCTACTAGCACTGTATATGATAATCCTACATCAAATGAGTTCGAACCAGAGAGTTCAAAGTTAATGATCTCACTCTCAAAGAAAATCTTCACAATGCCAATGCCAAAGAAAAAATCAAAGGAAAATTCAAATTCAATTGGCTAGGTCCATACCTCATTTTCAAAAAGATCAGCCCTAAAGTGTATAATCTAACCTCACTTGAAGGAAAGAAACTCAAGAATCCAATGACTATTATGCATCTACATAGATTTCATGTATAGTATTTCATTACACACATTGTATTGTACATAGTTTCTTTTTACTTGTACATAATTTCTTAGCTTACTTGTACATAGCTTCTTTTCAATTTCTTGTACATAGTTTCCTTATGATTTCTTGTACATATATTATTTCAAAATACCAAAAATAATATAACATGTAAAAATACAAAAACATTCAAATAACTCAAAAAACACCAAAATTTTTCAAACTGTATGCATTATTCATGCTTTACATTTCTACTACCATGCTAGACTTATATTTTGCTATTCTATGATATTGTTTGTTTATTTATCTACATTACCATACTTCACTTGATCTTATTTGAGTGTGTGCAATGACACCCAGATCCTTGATTGCTTCACTCTACCCATTAAAGGGGCATCGTAATTCTATATCTGAGACATACATCGACATATCTACCCATCAAGGGCATCTTCTACATGAATACACCATCTAGGTTATATTATTCATATACCACACACTCTAGTTATCATGTTGATGTACATTACTTACTAGCTTATACATATTATTCTATTGACACTCACTAGTAAATAACACTTATATATTTCTTAGCATCTACCTAGTCTTGTACTACATGTTTTGCATACTTTTATTTCTTGCTTTGATTAGTTAAATGTGATAGTATTTATAACATTTACATACTTCCTTTCTAGCTTTGAGTATCTGAATGTGATTGCATTTTTTAGTTCCTGTTTTGTCTCTTGTATGTGCCTTAGGACATTTGCCAATGTCCTTTCCTTGTTTGCAATTGTATGTCTATGTGGCATTTAAAAATGCCTTGTATGCTTGTTTTTACAATTTAAGTGACATGTGCCCATGTCCTTTGTTTGCTTGGCCCCTTGGCCTCTTTTGTATGCTTCTTGATTCTTACCTTTATTGTTTATTTGCTCGTTTTCTTCTCAATTATTTTCAATACCATGATCCACATCATGCATTATCTTGCCTTCTTAGATGCCATGATGGACATCATGTTCCATCCCTCCTTGAAAATTAATAACTAACAACTAACTAGATTTATAGTTTTAGTTCAATATACTACACATGCTATCACATTGTCACATCTATCTAGACATACTCCTATTGTTTTAATAATCTCCAATACAAACTATGCTATATCTTGAGACATCTTTTCAATTATCATTGCTATATCATGTATTTCATAGCATAACACACTTGCAGGGCTATTTATTTTGAGGGAAATCATTACAGGGTCTTCATTCTTACCCTTTGAAGAGGGGGCAATAAATAAGGGTTTTATCACAAAGATAAGAGCTTTCTACCAATCAAAAAATAGTTTTCAAAACACTCAGAACAACATTCAGAATTCAAATAAGGTAGAGTGGATCAGAAAGATAGTGATGGATATAGAACAATGATAAAAAATAGTAAAAGAAAACAACACCATACTTAGACTATAGTGTTGGATGACAAAGTGTCCTATTTTTGGCATTCCTATCCAAATAATAGAAAACTCAGATTTTCTAGAAATAGACAAAAGATAAGATCAATTATAGTTTTCTCAGCTACAATTTAGTTTAGATTGGATAGTTTCCATATAGTTTTACTCATAGTATCCAGATATAAGGGGAATAATACATGACATGATGGTTCTCACTTCCAATTTTAGATTGGGAATTTGGTACAAATTCTAGATCAGATTCCATGTTAAAAACACCAGTGGTTGGGGGCAATGTGCATGGCACATTTGACTTCTTTTCATTTCATTGTATTACCTAGGTATTCTTAGTAGTTGCATGCCTTATTTTATTTATAGGTGGTTGGAATCATTTGGAAGTGGATTTCATACAAGCCTAATTCTCAATTTTAGAGTGGCTTTCATACAATCCTAATCTCCACCTTTCAGAGTGGCCAAGATTAGCCTAGTTCTTAGCACACATTTGACTATCCATGCCACATTGTTAGATTACAGAGCATTCATGGGCTTCAAGAGCCATGTAATATGAAACAAATTCATACCGATATTAGTTCATAGTTCACTACATAGTGGGTAATGATGGAGCCAAAGAACTATCTAGCCTTTGTATTCCTAAGCCACCTACTCAGATGGGTTGGAAACACAATCCAAACATCAATTAACACACACATGATCACATAGCTTTACTTAGTGGGAAATGATGGATCCAAAGGGCCAATCTTTGTATTCTTGAGCCACTCTTAGGGAATTGAGAACTTAGCTTCATTTTTAATATTCATTTTGGTATATCACATACCCAACATCACTTAGCATCCTCAACATCACACATCTTCATGGGCTTCACCCTTGCAGGTAAGTTCAAGTACACTTTTTACTTTTTCTTTATCCTATTCTTTCACATTGCTACATCACTAGAATAAAAGGGAGGTAAATATAGTCATATAAAATGTCATAATTGGTAGTTTGAGTGTGGCTTATGACACCCTATCCATAGCTCCTTTTTGTATACTCTTGTGACCCTTCTAGACACCTTTTTGGCTCATTACTAGCCATTGGAAACCTTCTAAATAGTCATTCCACCTTAGCCAGGCTACTTTTCCTAGGCTAATCCTATTTCCCCAAGTCTCAAACTTATAAGATAAGAGCACCATAATTGGAATATAGTGCTGGACCCTAGGGTGTCTCATTTTTGGTGCTACTGTCTATTTACATTTTGAGCCCAAACGATCATTTTAATTTGATTTTTATCCTTCATTATGTTGGCCTAACATGAATACATGTAACCTATGACCAATGGATCCTTATAAAATCCTATCCAAATCTCATTTACAAAGGAGGTGACAAATATTATAAAGAAATCAAGAATACAAACAAAGCACTAAGGCAAACTTCAATATTCTCTGCATATAGTCACCCAACATATCTACAAACATACTCAAACCCTCATACTAGTCCCTATCCACCTCGAAGACTCTCAATTTAGAATTTTTGCATCTACATCACACTATTGCATAAAGCACATTAGGTGGGAGAACTAAACATGGCTTAATCCCTCTTCAAAATATTGGTATGTAGGTAGCGTGCCCATACAAGGGGTGTGGATTACATGTTCAGTGCATCTTACCCAATAACCCCCGTTTTCTCAAGTGTTTCAAACATTAATTTATCAAGCATGATAGAGGGTTAGGGTTTAAAGGTTAAATCAAATACATAATGAGTTTCATCGATAATCAACACTCAATATTTCATAGGTAGGCTCATACAGGAACAACACAAAAACCCAAAAAAATTTAGGTCTCTGTGACCAGTTTGGATAATAGCAATAGGAGTGGAATATAACATCAGACCTTGAAGTGTTTTTTTTTGACACTCCTATCCTTTCATCAAACAAAAGCTAGATTCAGGTTGATGACACTATCTTAATCTTGTACAATTAGTTTTATCCTTTGTTTCACCCATCTCAATCTAGTTTCAAGCTAAGTTATATTTCTCCTTATTTATTGCTATTCTTATAAAGGTAATAAAAGACAAATAAATTATACAAATCAAGATTGTAATTATTGAAATATTCTTTTCTAATTTATTAATCTAGACCCTTAAATAAAATAGGAATAAGACTCCATTATTCCCAAAATAGTTAAATCACATGGTGATCATTAACTAGAATATCTCTTCTAGAGCTTTCCAACAAGACCTTGCATGCCTTGTTTGGTGATTTAATGTAAAAAATTTAGCCATGTACAACTCAATACATTTTTTCCTAATGTTACTTAATTTGAACTATGCATTTTTATTGCTTATGATCATACCACACAACATGGTATAGGGGTTTTCATAACATGGGCTCCAAAGCCATTCCTGGTGATTAGCAAACTCTTTTTTGACCCATGAAAATATTTATTGCAATTCATAATATCAACACATCCATGTGATCTTGTGAAAACATTTATTCTTATTATCATTCTTAACGTGTTTTCCAAAGTGGTCCCACCATTGCCTTGTGTAAGTGTTGGAATTTGGGGGGCTAAAAATTGGACATTTTAATTTTGAAATGTGACTTAGACAAAAACATAAATGTTTTTTTGTACTTTAGATTTGAAAACCACTAATTTTAAAATGCATATGCACTATAGTGTGAACATTCTTCTATTGCTTTAAATTTTGAAACAAAGCGAAAGATATGTTGTGTATTTACTAAAATAAATGTTAAGGATGCACTTATATTGTTATATTTATATTCATATAATTAAAATTTACATTTAGATCCTTATAGTATAAAATTATAATAATTTAATTGTTAAGTATATAGATATAAATGTAACTTTAAGTATAGTAAAATAAACGTAACAATATAAATGCATACTTTAAAATTATTTTTGTAAATATAAAAAATTAGGGCCACTATGCATCTTGTAGAATTGGTCTTATAATTCCACAAGTTACAATTTAGAAGATAGTTTTTCAAAGGCATTTTTAGGACTTTAGTATTGAATATAAGGATTTTAGGGTAGATGTGTCAAAATTAAATTTTACAAACCTCACATCATGTATAATAATGACAATTGCTCAGGCTATTGACACACAAATTCCCCCCATGCCCTTCCCCCCCCCCCGCCCTCCCCAAACCCAATTGTGACTATACAACATGATTTGAGTACCACATGGCCATAATTGAGTTGATGATCGAACCAATTACTATATTGGTTTGATTATAGATATACTTTGGACCAATTTTATACCTATGAACCTAATTAGGACTCTATGATGTGAAATGGGGTCAAATTAGCCCTAATTTCATCACATATTGAAATTATTATGTGATTGGTTCAACCAGGGATGCAATTTGGCCCATTTGATCCCTGTGAACCTAAGTACAACTATGTGATTTTTGGCTCAATTATCCCAATTTTTTTAATTGATTGAATCAATTATTCAATTGGTTAAAAAAGAGATGGAATTGGGCTAATTTAATCCATGTGAACCTAATTATGATTATTTGATGTGATTTTAGGCTCAATTGGCCCCAATTTCATCACTTGTTAAACCAATTACTTAGTTAATTCAATAAAATATGTAATCGTGGCCAATTAGAGCCCTTTGAAATTGATTACAACTATAAAATGTGATTTAAGACTCAATTGGCCCTTATTTCATCATTGATTGAACCAGTTACATGATTTGGTTCATTCAAGGAAATAATTTAGGCTAATTTGAGACATGTGAACCTAGTTGGGACTATATGATGTGACTTGGGGCTTAATTGGTACCTATTTATCTATTTATTTAACCAATTACTTGATTGGTTCAATCATAGATGTAATTCAGGCCAATTTGAGTTTCGTTAATCTAATTGAGATAATACATTATGATATGGGATTTAATTGGCCCTAATTTCATCACTGATTGAACCAATTACTCAATTGGTTCAATCCAAGATGTATTTTAAGTCAATTTTACCCCCATGAACCAAATTATTACTATACAATATCATTTTGGCCTTAACTATCCCTAATTTCATCACTAATCTAACCAATTATTTGATTGGCTCAATTAGAGATGTTATTCGAACAAATTTGAGCCTAGGGAATCTAATTACAACTATAAGATGCCATTTAGGCCCAGGTTTAGTCCTATATTGGAACCATAAATTGAAAATTTTAAACCTCATATGCATGTGATAGTGGTCCTACTTAGTTATACACACTTTAGAAAAGGAAACAAGAATATAAAGAATTGAAATTTTATTGTATAATGTGTCTATGTGGTCCTATATCAACCTATATACCTTGATTACATATGATAGTAGCCCCATTTAGTTGAATTAACTATAAAAAGTATGAACATAAAAAATGACATATTATGGTCTAATATGTGCTAGTAGCCATTAATAGGCCTCATGTGCCTTGATTGAATGTGATAGGGGGCCCTTCTATTCAAATTC